>CM062295.1:658438648-659038648 GCA_031216915.1 Pictodentalium vernedei
TCTTACGTCAGTAGCGAGTGTGTCCTCCACGTGACCTTGTGACAGCCTCAACCCTCCCCCTAATGCTACAAGTGAGCCTTTTGATACGATCCAGAGCCAACTGCTGCAACTCCTCATACAGTTAAGCTTCCAAATCAGCCAAATTATATACAGGCGGATCCCTTGCTTGCCCAAGATGTCCACGAAACTCCCAGGTGTGTTCTAAGGGATTCAAATTGGGACTCATTGCAGGCCAAGGTAGTGTTGTAATAGAGTTGTTCGAAATGAATGCTCCATAACATGGGAATGATGTGGTCTGACATTGTCGTCCGTGAATACAGGGCGAGCAGCCAATGGGTAGATATCAAAATGAGGCACGACAATCGGATAGAGAATGTCCCTGATGTACTGATGACCACTGAGATTCCCACGTACAGTCCCCATATCAGGTTTACAACCATGAAAGAGGCATCCCCAGATCATAACTGATCCTTCACCATACGAAACAGTGGGTCTGATGTTCCCGGGCACGTAAGCAGTATTTCTATGCCTCCACACTCTCGTGCGACCATCTCTGACGTGAAGCAGGAACCTACTCTCTTCTGACCAATGGACTCTCTTCCATGTCCCGAGACTTCAATGTTGTCGTGCTATACACCATTCCAAACGTCGTCTTTGATGCTGATTGGACAAAGCTGGGCGCTTGGTGAACCTTCTGGGCCTCATACCCAGTACTTTGTACACCCTCGTACACCAGTCGAGGAGACAAAGGCGTTTCAAAACTCCAATTGCAGCAAAGGGTTCACGCCTGACGAGACATGCCAGACTTCGATCTTCCCGAGGAAAGGTATTTCGTGATTGTCAGGCCTTGGTCGGTCTTTAACATCGTTGGTTTGTTGATTGTTTCGGGCAGGTCTGCTGATGACAGAATAACTATAGTAAAGTTGCCTTCCAACAGCTTTGAGTTACATGTATGTTGCATGCATGCCAACGATTTACCATCTTAGCGCCTCTTACAGTCTCCTCCTTGCCATGCCGACATTTACTGATAAAATAAGTGATCATTTTGCTTGTTTTATATCCAGATATTACATGTGGATGATAGTGTGTTTGTAACATTCGTGGGAAGCATGCTTCACATGGACGAGGGGATGTGTTTGGGGTACATTGTGAACTAGAAACATCATGTTTCATGAGAATGAAGAGATGAAATGTACTGCAAGTCATAGCAATCATTAAAACATTATAATCAGTAACAGGAACTTCACCGTTATAAAACATTTCAGAGGGTGCTTAATTAAGTTCCAGGTGTATATATGGTATCCCAGAATTAAAGACGTCCCCATTGACCACCATTATAATGTAATATGATCGCAGCACTTTAATTCTGGCATTCAAATAGCTTTGTAAAGTATAGCCCTTCAGACAACTTTTTCTGACCCGAAAACAAGGGGTCATGCAACAAATAAGAGAAAAATGACACGAAGGGAAGTACCGGTAACGTGCACATATCTTTCAGGGAATTCCCTACAAAAACACACAAAAAGTAAATTGTATTTTTAGGTCCAAAAGTCATTAAATCACCCTCTGTTTTATCCGGAAAACTCAACAATAATGCAAGATGTCAATATAATGTTTCAAACGTTTATTGAAACAATATATTTTCCCAAGGCTGTTTATTTTTAGAGAGTGCAACATTTCAAGGCGGGTAACTCTAATTCAAATATTTAGTTCAGTGATACCATATGGATATACAATAATTTCATAACAGTCAAGTTTCAACACTCACACATGCATATTATTGGGGTACAACGTAGACAGATTGACTGACCCCAAGAATAAATATAAGTAAATAAGTAATTAAGTAGGATAACTACTAAAAGGCTGAAAACATAGAGAACGGAACGGAAATGAAAATAAGAAACACAGAAAGTCAATAGATCGCGTAAATATCAGGAGTGAAACTAGAAGCAGTTCAATGTAAATTCGTAGGCAGAATTAGGGAGATCGGGTCATTAACCCTTTACCTAACATGAAAAGCAGACGACACTTGTAAAAAATATTCTTGAATAACTAATGTTTTTCATTTTTTGTCTCAAAATCATAGGTTATGACCACTCTTTGGAACGAGCTATGTTTTTAAGACAAAAAATGAAAAAAATAATGAAAATTAATTGGCGATTTTTGTGAATAGCGCTCGCCGTTTTTTGGCCGTTACGTTAGGTAAACGGTTAATAACATTGATATAAGCTTCCAATGAAAGGGGTTGGACATGTATGCCCACTGGAAATACGTGTAGTTATACAGGGAAATCACCTTACATATGTTGTTATTTCAATCCCCAATGGCAGATGATTGATTTTCATATCAATTCCAGCATGAGTGATGTTGAAAATGATAGTTCAACTAAACATGTAATCCTCGGCAATTAAAACATTCGCGAAACGAGTGACTAACATGTGTCACTCAAGTCGTTAACTATTCTTGTTTCTTTTGAGAATGTTATTATACATGGCTATGACTGCGAGTCTTGGGTGGCGGTGGGGGTGGGGAATGTTATCTTTGAACTTATTTATAGAGACTATAGACTGAGTATTTCCATCTGCTTGTGCTATACCCTGGACACCCATCTAGCATGTGCTACAAATTGGACACCCATCTAGCTTGTGTTACACCCTCGACACCCATCTAGCTTGTGCTACACCCTCGACACCCATCTGGCTTGAGCTACACCCTCGACGCCCATCTAGCTTGTGCTACACCCTGGACACCCATCTAGCTTGAGCTACACCCTGGACACCCATCTAGCTTGTGCTACACCTTGGACACCCATTTAGCTTGTGCTACACCCTTGGACACCCATTTAGCTTGTGCTACACCCTTGCAATATGGCAACTCACATACGACTGGTATGTTATTGTTACATTTTGCAACGTTTTGCGGATTAGTACATACGTCTTTTCACGTTAGTACTAACTCCGGTTAGTACGTTGGAGAGTCTGTTAGTTACTCGCTGCTGTTCGGTAGTTCTACCCCGGTACACCGGCTTCCTCCACTCGCTCGTTAACCTGCCCGACTCGATATTACTCTGGCTGTTATCGTAAAACCCCAATAAATAATTAACAGCGAGTTCAAGCCTAGTAAAAGCAATACACCTATAGCAAACCACTACGCCCACCAGAGGTCGTACATGTTGGTCTGCTATTTATACATCCTGTATCTTTAAGAGTGACACTTCAAAACATCGTAGACCTACGATGTCTGGTGGTGATTTCCTAATGTGGTTAATCGGCTATGATCCGATCAACTTTGGTGGTTAACCGGTTTAAAATGTGAAATCGTCTCAACACTAGTCGGATGGGGGAGGGTTGGGTGCTGAATATCGCAACAAGTCCCCCTTACAGTGCAGTCCTAGTATGGTGAATATATTCACATGCAGAAATATCAATATGGTAAACCTGTATTTTCGCAATGAAGGAGAATAATCCGCCAATTATGTAAGAACCTCGTAACTTTAAACTTCTTGATGTTGACAGGCAGTATATGGTTCTAAATGCAGGCTGCATGTGACGTCTTTGAACCAATGAAATTCCAAGATACTTGTAGGATGCAAGATATACAGACGTATCTGATCGTTTAAACAGCAGCAGCAAATTTCTGATATGGCTTGTATTGATGTGATAAGGGTGCCGAGGGGTCCAGTCTTAAAGCATTCGAATATTCAACTAAACCTGAGGAACACCTTTATCGTTTTGCTTAACCAAACTGCAGGACGGCACAACAATAATAACAAAAACAATTCATTCATATTCTCAAGTGCACAGCTTATACCACCTCTTTGGAGGAAGATCACCGAGCTCCTTCCCATGAGAGATCATTTGCTACAATTTTAGGCACTCGCCCATAAATTGTAACAAGGCAAATTCATACATACCAAACAGTTTCATCTCGAAGGTAACATGACACACATCCACATCTGAACCAGTTTTTCGAAACTGATGTCCTTATACTCAACTGATTAAAATAATGGGTCTCCATTTTCAATTCTCTCAACCATACGGTACGGGAAGAAATTACTCAAACATGAATAAAATTGAACATTGCAATAAAAAATAATTAAACGCAACCCAAGTATGTTTTTTCTCCGTCGGGCGATGATATTTCTGACCGAATTCAATTAATTTAATGATGTCACCCGGGGGATAGATTGGTGGTTTGCGAAAACAACTAGGGAATTATATTCTCGTAGTGCGCAAGAATCACTTTAAATACATGATGTCAACTCATTCACAATTTTTAGAAGCATACCAACCATAATCTTTACATCACAGCTGCATTTTCTTCAACCAACACCGCATTGACACTGGATTTCCGAGTGATGTTATTTCCCAATGAATACAAATTGATCATGTGATTTATGCCATAAATACCAGTTGATCATGTGACAATCGAACATCGTGCACAACATTCGGTTTTCCAGAGTCTATTTTTAAATGCCGTAAATTCCATTTATAACCTTTAAATAGACGGTTGACAACGCAAACAAATTTCTGTTCCCACGATTGAATGCGGTCTCAGAATCAAATCTCTTCGGAGAAAATCCACAAGCAGAAGTGCTTCTGTTCAAATAACACACATTTCGGCAATAAATTTTACTTATTAATTTATTATGGTGCATATTTTCTTATCAGTTATGCTTTTCGGCAATAGAATTTGCTGAAACGCATCGTTTGCGTGAAGTGACGCTGCGATAATTTGGACGAAATAGACAACTGGGTACAAGCGCTCGCTTCGATCAAACTTTGTAACAGAAAACTTACATATTTTCACAAATTTTAAAAATAAGAGCAAACAATACATTTTCTCGTCTCAAAAATGACCAAAAAAAAATTCAATAAAACTATATGGCGCGTCCACTCATTGGAATGAGCTCCTTCCAGTAAGGAGTCATATCATATGGCTTTGCGGGAATATTTTAATAAATAGAGGATATGAAATGAGTGTTTTTCTCATAAGATATTTATGAAACGAGTCTAAGAATTTTCCGTTTAGTCGAGCCCCAAACGGAAAATTTGGACGAGTTTCATAAATATCATATGAGAAGAACACTTATTTCATATTCTGTTTATCATATGACACACATATGCACAAATTAACGACTTAGTATTACTTTTTAACCCTTTACCTAACGTGTGTTGCAGACGACACTTGCAATAAAACATCATCATATAACTAAAAAATTTCATTTTTTTACTTCCAAAACATGGGTTATGACACCTTAATGAGGGGGTCATAACCTATGTTTTGGAAGTAGAAAATGAAAATCTTTCGTATATAGCACTGGCCGGTTTTGGTCGTTATGTTAGGTAAAGGGTTAATACAATATAACCCAACCTACATATGATAGATGACGTAAATTCACCCTACTCAAATTATGCAAAGGTGACCCAGTTGTATTTTGTTCAGCCAATCAAACTGTCCATATTTGAAATTGACCAATGAAATCTTTCAACCCCAATTATGCAAATTATGAAAATATGGCCCAGTTGTATTTTGTTCAGCCAATCAAATTGTCTAGTTTTGAAATTGAACAACGAAATCGACGGAAGACTTTATTTATCACTGATTAATATGAAAGCAAAATATCAAATATTTTAAAGTGAGCAAAACGAACGAGTCATATGATAAAAAGGTTTTTCAACTGCTCAATAATCCTCATTAGGTAAATTGTGAGGTCTTGCAGCTGTCTCGTTATATAAAGGGTTAACAGGTATGTTGGTTTCATGAAATCTATACAAATGTCAAGCAATAGAAAAATGGAAGAATTACAAATTTGTCAGAAAGAAAAGCGTCTTATGAATGAAGGAAATTACAAAAATGACTGATGCGATGCTGTGCTTAATATTCAGGCTCTGTTGAAAACTGGAAACCGATAATTAGGTACAAATCTATAATTTATTTCATAACCTACCAAATAAATAATCATTTCTGGCTCCTTAATATTATTTTATTACAATTCATTGGTTAGTGCGTGTTTGGGAACTCAAATATTGGCAATAAGGCGTGAGAAAATAATGCTCAAAATATGAATAAATTGACTAATACTGCTAATTAAAATTGTGTAACAAACTTCACAGAAAGATGCAATCTTCTTAAAATTGTTGATTATTTACTATAGACATGCATTAATTTGGGAAATGCAGATCTGGCTCTTTCTTTTCCAACTCCAACTTTCACAACTGCTCTTTTCACTTTCAACAATAAAATGTTTTTGTAGCAGTAAATGCATTGTAGAAAATTATACAGATAATACCTAAAAATTACTTAACCTTGTTTGAAACTAATGTTCATCTTAATAGAATATAAATATAAGACGTGTTACGTCAACTATGGTGAATATCTATAGAATTATAGTTTATGTTTGCAATTCAGCAGTGAAAACGGTGTGCTTCCCTTCGCCTTGAATTGAAATTGTGGTATGGTACAGATGAAAATAAATCTATGATGCTGTCCACCCGCAACCCAATTTCAAGGACGGTAAAGTGATAAACATTTACTTACTCCCTCAAATGATGGAGTGATAGGTAAGAGACAAATTATGTTCAATGATAATATTTTTCCCCATTTTACTGAAAAATATTCAAAGGACCCTCAACAGAAAAATCAAATTATTTATTCTCTCTCGAAAACACATCTCTCATTAACATAATAAGACATTCTATTTTCGCATTCATAAATCCCCCCATCCCCACACACAAATACAAAGGAAACATCCTCATATACTGAGTCAAAAAAGAAAGTATAATAAACTTTGAGGAGCAATTGTTTTAGTATTATCGACTTTAGTCTCAAACAATTTTTTGTAAATTCATATTTCGAGTCCAGCTGTATGAATTTGCATAATTTCATGTTCTTACTGTTGCCAGCGTCACGTCAGGACGTCGCAATTCAGATGAGGGGTGAAATGAAAAGATCACACATGCAGTCAATAGCGCGTATGTCCACCGCTTGCCTCTTGGATGGCAAGACATCGACGGTGCATGGACCTGATAGGTCTCTGGATGTCACCCTGTGGTATAGCGTTCCACTCCTGGCCTAACATCTGAAGATCATGAAGTCCTACCCGACGGTCCAATTGATCCCAAAGATGCTCGATTGGCGACAAATCTGACGAAAGTGGGGGCCAGGGAAGAAGTTCGATGCTCTGCTCTGCAAGAAAGTCACGACAGATACGCGCCACGTGACATCGGGCATTGTCTTGCTGGAATAACAGCAATCCGACGTTAGCGTTGAACAACGGAACAACAACAGCATTAGGAATTTCGTCCCTATATCGCTGTCCATTCAGATTACCATCGATGAAGATCAACTGCGTTCTATGGTGCAAGGAAATTCCTGCCCAAACCATTACACTACCCCCACCGAAACTGTCGCATTCCCGCATGCAAGAATCAGAAAACCGTTCTCCTCGTCGGCGATACACTCTTGCCCTACCTTCAGCGCGCCGAAAACAAAATCGTGATTCATCACTAAAAAGAACTGTGCTCCAACGCTGCTGAGTCCAGCGGACACGCTGACGTACCCATTCCATTCTGACGGTACGATGACGTTGGGTAAGGATTGGTCCGTGGTGTGGACGCCTTCTTCGAGTGCCGTGTTCAGCGAGTCTGTTGCGGACAGTTTGTGCACTAATTCTATTGTTAGTTCTGCCAGGAGTAATTTCTGCTGTCCTCGTCGCCGGAAGGAAGCGATCCCGCAAGTGATACGTCCTGATGTGCCGGTCTTGTGCAGGGGTCGTAACTCTTGGTCGACCTGAACGCAGTCGGTCGGCAGTAGATCCAGAGGTTCTATACCTTCCACTGAGACAGTAAATATTGGCTACAGTGACTCCGCACTCAGCAGCGAGCTCATCACGCATACCAATGGCACGCAACCTCTGATTTTCGGTTAACCTTGGCATTTTTTAAAATGTCGGAAGACAAGACCCAGCGTGTTTAACATAACACATAGAGAATCGTCGATCACCCATTCAATTTGACATTCTCGGGTAGCACGTGCTATTTTGAAATCCGTAGCAAAATTGTATACGGTTGGGTGAACAACAACAACATGTCATTAAACTCTTTGCACGACTTCTTGTCCACAAACATGCAACATCAGGACCATTATAGTTCATCCTTTATGCCATTTGTTCACATTTGTGTCTATTATACTTTCTTTTTTGACTCGGCGTATAACTGATTAGACTTTTATAGTGTTTCAGGAATCATTATTTATGTACATGTTTCAAAACTTTGCCATTCACTGAATTACGTGAACCTGACAATGCTGACATGTTTATGAACATTAAAAGCTTTTTATAGGGTATCACGAAACTAAATATTTTCCCATACCCGACCATTATAACGTTCCGGTGAAAAAAAAATATGATCGCATCACTTTAAATTTGGTATTCAAATATCTTTGTCAAGTATTGCCCTTCCGAGAACCTTTTCTGACCCGAGAACAGGGCCCATACAACAAACAAGAGAGAAAACTGACACGAAGGGAAGTACCGGTCACGTGCACATATTTTTCAGGGAATTCCCTACAAAAACACACAAAAAGTAAATTGTGTTTTTCAGGCCCAAAAGTCATTAAATCAAAATCTTTTTTATCAAGAATATTCATCAATAATGTCAATAGAATATTTCAAACGTTTATTGAAATAATGTATTTTCCCAAGGCTTTTTATTTTTAGAGTGTGGATCATTTTCGAGTGCAACATTTCAAGGCGGGTAACTCTAATTCAAATATTTAGTTCCCAAATACCATAAGTTTTCACTTTAATATCATTCAACTATGTGGATCAAGTGGCAGCAGCTCAACCAATTATGAGCCAAATAAAGATGTAATGGGTGTAACAGCCGTTATTTATTTTATTTTTTGTTGGGGAGGAGGGCAATTACAAAAGTATTTTTCAACGACAAATTGAGCAGTTCAGCTTCCAGTATTTTGTGACCTTATGTGTACAAAATCCTGCAAAACGAATATAATATCATTATGAGGCAAAATATGTTGGCACACAAATGTAAGGGAATCATCTCTGTTCCATTTAAGATGACAACACCAAATGCAAATATAATATTAATACTAATTTTCAAATTTACAACTGATTTGGGCTTGTAAGCTCATTCCAATCAGAGGCATCAATTTAAATTAGTGTTTTGTGATACTACGGACTTATTCAATTTATATTGATAAAGTTCTCGAGAATGTCAAGTCTACAGTACGTGAAGAGTGTATTATCACTAAATCACCCGCAGAGTGGAGATTCCCCCAAAGTAATAAATGCAAATTTGTTGCAAAGCATAACCAGCACCAGCAAAGTTTCAGCCAATGGACCTCCGGGTTAAACCCGGAGGTCCATTGACTGAAACATTGCTTGTGTTTTTTGTCCATATGTACAAAATTTGAAAGTTCTAGCTTGGGTGATAACTCCACTCTGCGGGTGATTTAGTTACAATCCACTCTCCGCGTACTGTATATGGCAATCTTGTTTCTCCGAAGTCATATCATGCATGGTATGTGTATGTCCGCGATTGATGCGTGAAATGTGGGGCGCGTGATGAAATTTAAAGAAAAGAAAACCTTACCTTGCTGAATCTAGATTCGAGGTAGTCTCACTAGGCCTAATGCTAGATGGAGTGTTACAATTTATGAATTTTCTCCGATGACGATTGTTTTGTCACTTCTTGAACTTGGACTACATATAAGTGAACGATACCACACTTTCATTCGAAATCATCATTTCCAGAAAATGTGTTAATTTCCTTTACAAAACGAGCTTGCTAGAAACTAGCTGAAGTAACACTTATCGACCTTGATTCTTTGCTTCGAGATGCAATCAAGATTCAAGTCTATTTTTAGGCTTCTCTAAATTGTAATTGTATGACCTTTAAACTGTCATTTGAGAAATTGTCACAAACATATATATTTTCCACTGTATACTTTATCACTCCAGCTATCTTTGTTTCAACATGTGTCAATAGAATATATTTTAAGCGCTACATCGATTGTTTGCAGGTACTATTTTCTGCCAGATGCTACGATGTCTTGTTTCCATTTCAGAATAGACCTTGACCGAATTATAGTTATCCATAATAGGTGTTTTGAGAATGAGCTCACTAATTATCCCATCCGGGAATAAAATAATTCTGTTTTTATCAAGAGAATAAACATAAGAATTGAATCATGATTGTTCGAAATCCACGAGGCGATGAAACAAATTGATCACGCGCAAATTCACCATCAATCGCTTCGTGGTTCATAGAATTTGCACGTGATCAATTTGTTTCATCACCCAGTGGATTTCGAACAGTCATGATTCAATTCCTAAACGAGACTGACGTTACGTTTCAAAATTTTATCGCAGTCACATTCAATTATTTTGGCGATTTACCTTCATCGTTTTGGCTTTGGTGTTTTGCACGGTTGGGTGGAATGTAACTTTAGGCAAACTTGATGCATCGTCCATTGCGTCATTATATGTTTTTGAAGGACTTGACTTGTGATTGCTAGTGCCACTGAAATAGTCCGTTAGACGAGCGTGGGTTTGTTTCTCACGACGTCATGTGACTTTATCGCTACAGCAACGGTGATTCAAAATCCGTTTTATGGTCGATTTTTTATCGTGGGCTTATATTGCTGTTTGTGAGTGCGTTTTGTTTTGTTTTTTTTTTTGGGGGGGGGGGGTAAATGTGATATAAATATATATACCTATCGGTTGCTAATTTATAACTGAGACATTCGTCTCTGGCAACCATAAATCCGTGCACTGTCGCTGCCGATACACCACTCGTCAGATATCCACTACTGCCCGTCCCATATCCAACTAAAGAGCACAACCACTTCACGACGCTCCACTCAACTTCAGAGGCACCTTCAAAATTGTAAGCTAAACATTCAACTTCTTCAGTATTTTGTAAATTATCAGCCCTTTACTTAACGAATCGGCCGCATCGCTCAGTGTAATGTACAAATTGGGCAAGTCAATATATTTTTCAAAGTTTACAAAACCTTATCCTGTGACCACTTAACTGAACAAACTCGTTAAGATCGTTCCAATGAGGGACCACATGATATGGTTTTCTTAAAAATTTTGAAAATTTTTAATAAAAATTAAAATATCTATTTTTTGTATCGTATGCATTGCGTAGCGAGTTAATATGCTAACAAAATACTATATCAATATTAATGGTTAACGAACACTAGGGCACGTAGAGAGAGAGCTTTGGGCCATTCGTTAGAGCATAGGTTTCTGGTCGGGAGGTAATGAATTCGTATCTTAACGGTGTCAATTGCGTTGCGTCCTTGAAATCTTTCACATCATTTACACTCGACCGGCAGTACTCTTTGCTAATGAATACCCTTGACTCAACAAAGCAGGATACGTGCGTCGCTAGAGAAGGCGTTATGGAAGATTGTGATCGAAATCGGTGACTGGGAGCCAAAGTAAAGACGCCTTTAGGTGGCCTGCCTAATAAATGGATTAGGGCTACCATATGCTTCCCTAACGATACGATACGTATCACAATTCAGTGTACACGATATGATATGTATCATGATACACACGATCTCTCATGGCATGTAACTACAGATGTCTGCTACTTTGGGGACTGCATGTATTGATTTCCAGTAGCTTACTTGCATTACAACTTTTCATGCACTCTTTAAACAATAGGTAACTTCTCAATCTGATAACCACAACATTAAGTAGTTTGAGGTTTTGATTTTATGACCACATTTTCAGTGCTTTTTCTCTGTCTCTGAAAATATGTTCTAAACATTTAATCCCCTATATCTTGTTTGACAGAGCTCAGTGAGCTCTGTCAAACAAGATATAATGGATTAATCAAATAAACATTTCGTAAAATGGAGGGAATTTACCAAATTTTGATTAGCCGAATAATCCCTTTAATGGCATATTTATCACGGTCAATGTTGGAATGCAAAAACAGGGTTTTTCTATACCAGGTTTAAAAATTCAAAAAATTGTTTTTTCTGATATTATTTATCGTATCGCGATACATAATGAACAGCGATACGTATTGAATCGTGGGTAATGTTTCGCGATTCAAGGTTATCACGATTAATCGTTGCAGCCCTAAAAGGGAATACCGTGTTTTGAGGAGTACCTTGGCAACTTTTGGGGGAAGCACTGTTGTTCAAGCTGATGTCGAGGTCTCTGAGGCTTAGAGGAAGAAAATGACAAGACAGTGGAATGGGATACCAAATGTGTAATTTGAGAGAAATGAAGACCCTGGAACACTTATTTTGTCCACAATATCAGTCTGGGAGAACAGCATACAGGAGGAGTATAAGGAGGAAATGGGATGGTTGAGCTGAGGAAAGGTGGTTAGTGGGTGATAAACAGGAGAGGGTTATTATGCTGATAAGTGAAATTGGGAAGACAAAAGTACAGGATAGCTTTAAACATTTCGTTTTTGTGTGCCAGTCGAGGAGACTGGGCGAAGGAAGCAACATTGAGGAGCCTATGGGTAACCAAGTCCTTCCCATCGAGGACCGCGGCTAACCAGAGGGTGCCCAAAGAGGTATTATTATTATCATTATTGAGAATGAATGAAATACAAACCTACTGTTCATTGACCACTGGAAATTTGATCTGCAAAATTTGCCGAGATTTGGACGCCATGTTTTTGAAGAAATGTTTAATTTATTATTAACTCCTTCCTATAAAATTTTGATTCCAGATTTGTTAACAGAGGAGTGCCATAAGAAGCATGTTGGAGAAAAGGGGAAAATGTTCAGAGAAAGCCAAAATGACGTGTTTTACCCAATGGTAGTCCACATTTTCGAGAATTTCGATGTACCGGTGTAAAAGGAATGGAAGTCCGTAGGAACGTTAGCCCCCCCCCCCCCTGGACTATTATTCCGCGGAATTATAGTCCTAGGTCTAACATTTCTAGGAATAGTAGTGCGGCGGACTACTATTCCTAGAAATGTTAGACCTAGGACTATAATTCCGCGGAATAATAGTCCAGAGGAACTAACGTTCCTACGGACTTCCATTCCTTTTTACACCGGCAGTCTTTGCAATCAGATCCATTTCACATGTTGGCCATTCCGGCGGACTACTATTCCTAGAAATGTTAGACCTAGGACTATAATTCCGCGGAATAATAGTCCAGAGGGACTAACGTTCCTACGGACTTCCATTCCTTTTACACCGGCAGTCTTTGCAATCAGATCCATTTCACATGTTGGCCATTCTCACAAACTTTTACGCACCAACAGGTGTTGGGCTTCATCAACTGTGGGGCCCTAGGGGTATCACCAATAGGGAGACCACCGGGAATTTTCCAGGTGGACCATATGGCCAGTCCGCCTCTGCCTCTGGGTTGTTTCTTATCTTATTTATATCACGATTAAAATGAATTCAGTGAACGAAACTGATATTCGTTAAGAAAGTATCACACCGTGGTTTGTTTGCCTTCTTTCTGGACATTGTTTCGTGTAAAATCATTTCACTGGCGTAATGACGTGAAGCAGGTGCGTATGGTCCAATCAGATGCGTTCTTATATGACATTCCATGCATGGTGTGCAAACACATTTCCCAATGTTTCATTTGTACTGGGTTGCGTTCAATACGCACAGCAATGGTATAATTGGGTTAATTGATTTTCACTTCGAACATTTTTATTTAAATTTAATCGGGTACGAACCTATAAAAAAGAACAAATTCACTGTTAATTGGAAATTTGAAATCGTTTTTTGCCCTGTGGTTACTAACCCTTACCATATGAGAACAGTTATCCTTTTCTTAGAAACGTTTATTCCTCAACTGCAGTTACAGTTGAGGGAAGTTGGAGAACCAACTGTAGAGTAGTTTTTGCACAAAATAATATCTACTTTTTCTGTGAAGAAAACACAAGGAGTTGGTTGTTCCTTTTGATCAATGGGCCGCAAGTTTGTCAATGCTATTAAATCTCGTTTTTTTCCGTAAGTCGGAAATTATTTTTGGCGGAAAATCAGCCCATCGTAATTCAGAGAATCTTCGGCTTTATATGTTATTACAAAGATCCTTGAACAGTCTATGGAAGAAGAATCTTGAGGCGACACTGTTATTAACAATGCATATCATCGGGACTATAATTACAGTTTGAGCTGGGCGGATCAACAGGTTGATTTACACAATATTCTTTTAACAACTTTTTCATTTTCTCATTACTGTTTTTTCTACTCATTTTTATTCCTCATATTGTTTCCACATTTCATCGACACGTTCTTTATTTCGTGGAAAATAATGACCTATTTTATAATAAATAGAGTTGGGTGGTTTGGGTTTTTTTCCTTTTCGATTCCAGTTATTGTGACAAACCGGAAAAGCGAACCGCAAGATACAGCAAAAACTATCCCAACGGTTTTGCTGTGTTTGTACATAAACCGGTTAAATCATCGTATTAGGAGGGAACTTGACTAGTGCCCGTTGTGGACTCTCGTCTCTTAGTGCATCCGGCGTTCTGTTATTGTCACGTCTTCTTTCTAATTGACTCGACCACTGGACGAGTCAATAAGGGAGAAAATGTCACAAAGAAAACACATTATAGAATAGATTACCATTATTCATTTATTACAAAATTCTTTCTCTGACTCAACAGGCTTTATAACTGATCCCCTAGAACCCCTAACAATGATGGAAGGGAAGTTATGCTGAATCCATTGGTGACAATTGCAGGCCTGGCTTCTTTTAGTGAGTGATGTTATAGAAACTATAGAGGAGTTTTTCTGAGTTAAGGAGCCTGAAGTGTTATTTACTATATGTTCTTAAAACACAGAAAAACTGAACCGAAACTGAGAATTTTTCCTGAAACCGAACCGAAACCGACACGGAATCTGACAAATCAAAACCCTCCGTCGCTAATTACACATAATTTATACCATGATTACCTGTTCTACTATATATAAAAAAGCCTATGACATACATTTTAGCTTTACACACCAATTTCAATAGTAACAAGCCAAGACCAAATCCGGGTCTGGGCCTGCGTCGCTGCATAAAATTGATTACAGATATGAACAGACTTCAAAGTATCGGCAAACAGGAAGTGGCCGCACGGCAGATCTGAAAATTAGATACACGATACAACTCATCATTATGAAGCAGCAGACCAAATATCAACTTTGACGGAAGATTCGTTTGGACGGACTGGCGGACGCACCGACGGACGGACGAACGGAGTCGAGCGGTTACTAGACCTGCTCTGTCGCTGGCGACGCAGGTAAAAATTTACACCTACAGTAGAACTACATCCCTGTTGACCTTTGGTGACGTCGACCTGAATGCAAACTTATCTAAATTTATCGCACGTTGCCTCGCGAAGAGTGAAATGGAAGTGGCAATTATTTTTTTACGTTTTTAAATGGGTTTACCTCATAAGATGCCAAAAATTAACAAACATGCATTGTCTCGTGTTAATAAAGCATACATAACTCGAAATATTATGTTTTTGTGTTATTAAAACGAAAAACGCTCTGTTTCTTTTTTTTCATTTTGTTTTGGCGATAAAATAGACAACGGAAGTACCGCCCACCGATGTTCGTGTAAACAAAAACAGATTCGCTCGTATGTATGTCTGATGCGTAGTAAAATCGAGAAAAAATAATAGCGACTCTTAATAATCTGACGATCATGGTATAAATAAAATATACCCAAAGTAGCTTGGTGTGCCAAATGTTCACCACTCGTGGTGAAGTAGTGTTAACCGAAGGCTCGCGGTTAACACCACTTCACCACTCGTGGTGAACATTTGGTACACCAAGTTACTATGGGTATATTCTATATGTACATCACTACCGAATCACTAGGCAACTACAAATATATATATTTCTGGGTTATTTTTATCAGAACAAATCACAAAAAGCACCAGCAAATTTGGTCATGCCCCTAGCGACCATTGAGCTGCACAAAACGTCAGTGCAGCTTTGCTCGTTCAGAAAATTTAGAATAATACTTGTGCGGAAAATTAACTCCAACCTCATTTTATCCGTGGCTTTCTCCTCGTTTCTCACAAAAGAGTGGACAGTCTGAAATACGAATTAGTGATTATGATAGTTTTTACCGTTGTGTACTGAATGACATAAATTAGAATAATTTTCTGCATACCGTGAATATACCACCTGTCATTGTGCTATTTTCCCCAACCATGCTCAGGTGATCCCCTTCTCTCGTCCATTAAAATACTAAACATTTTGAGTCAAACAGACGGAGGGTCACGATGCCCAAACAGGAACACATACAAATTGTCTACAAACGCTACATTATTTACAAAAAAGTCAGTGAAGTTCTGGGAACCTGTTGACAAAACTAGTCGGAAATGACCACAATCATCCATTAACACGCCTAGAAACAACTCGTGCAGTCAGAAATGAATATTCGCAAAAGCTCTTACTCCTAAAGAGGGTTAAAAAACACGTGAGTAATCTTCGACAGATTTATTAACTGGAGCATAACAACGTAGCAGAAATCCCCTACCTGTCAGACCTGTTCAGTTACTAAAATTGTCGACAGTTATAATTAATGCTGAGCAATGAAAAGCCATTACTGGAAAGAAACGATCGGCACTGTGTGCAGAGTTTGGCGGTTTGAGAACAATCATCCCCTAAAACTGGAGTGCAAATAAAACAGATTTGCAGTCGAAAACTTTGATTTCTCGAATGGAAAATTTTCGAATGTCAAAGAATCTGATGAGTGGATTCATCCGAGAAGCAACAAAGGCCTTCCCTAAAATGGTACCGCCCATGAAATGGTGAACGTCATAAAGGGAGCTAACATTGGATAGTTAATACTATATACAAAATAATGCACTCTGTGTAAAATAAACTGAGAGAAACGTTTAAATACTTTTAAAACAGCTTGTTAAATATAGAATAAACGTATAGTGTTTCCAAATAAAAAAATTATTCTACGAGTAGGATTAAGAATGAAACTGACGAGCCTCTGGCGAGTCGGTTTCATTCTTAATTCTACGAGTAGAATATTTTTTTTTTACTTGAAAACACTGTACGTTTATTTTGTTTATCCCATAAATCTTCTACAGGGCAGTCGCGGCAAAATTGTGCTATAATTCGCCACAAAACACAGCGCGAAGTGAGGAGCACATCGGTCCAATTCGATCGACCGACAAAATTGGCAAAAAGAAACACGGCGTAGTAATACATTTCTGTCTAAAAATAATTCTCCTACAAACTTGAGCTAAACTTGCGAAAATACTTTATTATACGAGCAGTGGGTGGTGTTTTCTTCTGGCATTGTATAATACTTTCAAAAAGATTTAAAGAAATCAACAATCGAACTATTAATTATGCTAGACAAATGTGGTAGAGGCCAGAGTCAACACGTCCATCTCTACTAGGGAAATAAATTATTTGAGTGTTAAACCTATGGCGAAAATTTATCACCAAGGCTTTTGTTGTTCAAATAAACGGCCATTTATGGGATAAAAAAAAATGTTGTTAGGAAAAGGGTTTGGTGAATTATTAAAATAGAACTGCAGACTTTACACAACTGTAGGTGAAAGTTAAGACGCGTGTTTGTGTGAAAATTGCATACTTTAGTGTGATGGCAAGTGTGCTGCCCCCATAAGGAAGCGATTAATACCACCGCGCGGAAAACGAGGTGTGTTCGTATGTCTAATGTGTAATGTGTGTACATTTGTTTGTGTGTGTGTCCGTCATTGATGCTGTAAATATTGTCCAGGCAAGAAGTCATGTAGAGCCTTCCTGACCGAAAGGTGTCATGCATGCAGTAATGTGAGCACTGCGGATATGTAATGTGTGTATCTCCGTTTTCTGTAAACTCCTTGCAACAGAATCACTGGGATGGTGGTTCGGTAAACAGGCGTAATTCCGTTGTATATCTGCAAAATTTGCGGCTCTCAACAAAGACCTGAATTAGGGGACTGATGTCCGCAAAGTGAAGGTGCCAGATGATGAGAATTGACCACAATACATTTGGATGGAATGGGTTGGTGTGTACCATGCAGAAGTGGTGACAGTGTTGTAAATGTCTGTGGTAGATAATGTCGTGATTATGTGTTATCGAGTTGGAAGAAGCTGCCGATAATTAAGGGATATCACAACATCGTAGATTTTGTGACGATTTCAATACAGGAGGAGGAGATTCTCGGCTTCTCACACTGCCATTAGGTATCACGTGAACTGGCTGTTACAATGTCTAACCCGACGAGCCTTTTTTTCTCCTGTGCGTGTTCAGTGTTTGATGGCCGTCTCGTGGAATATTTGGCTGGAAAGTTGACTTCGTTGAGTTGCGCATGCCGGTAACATGCCATGCCATTTTTCGATCACCCCGCCATCACTGGAGACTCGGTTTTTCTGGAATGTTTTTTTTCTTCTCTGTTTCTTGCGCTTTCTATTGACATGACAGACAGGGTGACTGTTTCTTTCAGATTCGGGTATTTTCTCAAGCGACCTGCACTGAAACTTGCTTAGTCGTGTTTGAATTCGTTCAGTGGACTGAGCAGGATTCAGCATTTTGGCATTCGTGGAAGGAACATTGTTGTTGTTGTTGATTTACACTGACCTCAACAGAACATGCAAATTTTCTTTTTTCTCCAGACAGGTGAAATAAACTAAGAAGAGACGTTAATCTTTTGAATTCTTCTTCCACCGGTCCATCAGCACCCAACACACCACCTGTATAAGCAGCAAGAGATATATCTGCGGGAAAAGCTTTGGAAGTGTTATTTCAACGTGGCCACTCGGCTGTCCATCTACTACGATTATCTGTGTATCACATTGTTCTGGGAACTGTTTACAGGTAGCTGTTAGAATCTCTTTGTCCAGACTTTTCAAACTTTCAGTTGCAAGTGTCCTCGCCATTCTTTCATTTAGTATTAAATGTTCTTGAAAGTAATGTTTGTAGGCTTGACACTCTCTTTCTAATTTTTCAAATTTCTCCTCCCAGTTACCTTGTGTTTGTTCTTTTTCCTTCATATGCTTTTCTTGAAAAATGTAATTTTAGGTAGTGTATTCTTCAAATTTACTATTGGTATCTTCTACGGCCATCCCATTATGTTTTTCACATAAGTTTTCTTTGTTTTCCACTTCCTCCTCTAAATGCTTCACCTCATCCCTCAAAAGTTGTACAATACCATTCAAGTAGTTATTTGAAGCGCAGATTTTGGGTTTCGTGATGCTTCGTCATGTGATGGAAGTGTGAGCGTTATTTGCCCTTTCATCAACAGATGAGACCAATACTCAATCGGCAAGATGGATTTTCTTTCCAAATCGCTCATTTCCAGACATTGTTTTCTTTCCCTACCTTTTAACAACTTATGGGCTGTTCACTTATCGATATTCTCTAATTGCTGGAACACTTCGGATTTGGTAGTTTTAATGTTTATTCGCCTCATATTTTTGATAAATTTTGCAATGACAAAAACAGACTAATAAGAAATTTTAAAAACACTGACAATATTTCCTGTATAGAAGTGACGAAATTAAATTTCAAACAATTAAAATGTGTGAAAACATTTTACATTAGCTATTTCCAGCGTTAATTTCACCAAATGTGATAACTGACAGCCAACAACTGGGATCCAAATGTACACAAATACGTTTTGCAGAGTAAAACAATTTGTGTCGGACGATCTAAGTAGATATCATTTGTCAACTGTATCACACGTGCGATAAACAAACTCTTTGAACTATGCTATTGACCGCTAATTGACACACAGTCATGTAATCAGAATCCGCATTATGACAATTCACTTCACATCTGTTGTCTTCAATAATTGACCAATCACGTGCATCCGCTCCAGGGGGCGCTAGCAGTATTGGGTACTGGTCGAGGCCCCTTGGAGCAAGTCAGATCATTCATCGTTTGACCATCTTATAGTGAAGCGAATATTCCAAGATCAGCAAATTTTGTTTGGACACGGACGTTTTAATCAATCAGGTTAGTACCACTATTTTCTATCCCTTGTTATATCAGCTAACGTTAGTAGTCGTTATGGTTTTCAAAGTTTTGGTTTTTGGCAGTAGTTTTGTTGTTAAATTTGCGGAGTTTCTGTCTCCTAATACCCCTTGCGCTAAAACACCGCTAGCGTTTCCTTTTTCGGAGGCACTGCGCCTTCAACAGGAAATTCAAGAAGTTGATGTTAGGTTGTTTGGTGTTAAGGGGTTAACGCTGGATAAGATTACTGGCTCCCACCAACGTCAGATTCGGGCTTTATGCCCCCAAGTAGTGATATTGGTTCTGGGGGGTAACGACCTATCCTCTTCATCTCCTGAGTCCGTTTCCCGAGAACTCCAGGATTGTGTGTACTATTTGGAACGATGTGTTTTTGTGAAGGAAATTTTCGTGTGTGAGGTACTCCACCGATTTTCCATTAAGCTTCCCTTACCTGGTCGCGTTATTTCTACAGCTCCCACCGTAGTGGACCGTTTCAATTGTAAGGTAGACCAATTGAATGCTCTCCTTTCCCAGGAATTACGAGGCTATGTGGCGTCAGTGCATTTTTGGCGCCAGAGACGCTTGGCTCTATCTGTCCGTTCCAACGTCTATGATGGCGTCCATTTGAATCCCTGTGGTATGAAGGCCTTTCGAAAAAACATTCGAGACGCTATTACTTCAGGCCTGAAGGCTCTTAAAGCGAGTGCTTCGGAGTGATTCTCACGTTGTGTATACACCCATGATTCCACTGTACCTCTTTCATATCAATAGATAGCGTAACTGCCAACCAACACAAGCTACAGCAAAACGCTCCTCTGTTCTTCCGGTTTCCAGTTCGCATTTTCATTGTGGGTTTCCGGTTCCTCCTTTTGGATGAATCAAGCTGCGGTGTCTGTGTGTCCCGTTCCGTGTTGCTGTTTTTCATGTCTTGTCTCATCCCGATTTGTTGTTATGCTCAATGGTAAGTTTAAATTATTATAACCCAGCGGGGACAGTCGTGCTGATGCACAGCGCGACTCATTCGTTATCATGTTCCATTGTCAACTTTGTAAATTTGTTCCCCAGCTGAGGTTTTCGCCTGTTTCGTATTATTTGCATTACCGCTGGTCCCGGTTTTCACCGGAGTCTCCACTTCCTTAATTGCATTCGGTGGCAGTTTCCGAGGCCGTATTTCTCTTTGGGCCGCACCGTTGGGCCGTTTCCGTAGTGACTTTGGGGTTCGTTCATTTTCGGTTTTCCTCGCATTCCGTTTGTGTCTTGTATGTTTAGGCTGGCTATGGACACGGTGATTTTCTGCACTGCCCTGTCCCACTCGCGTCGCGTTTTTGGTGGGGCGGCGATTGGGCATCCTACTCGGTTTCATTAAGGGGGTCATCCAACAACGCCCGTGGTTTCGGGTCAATTGTCTGTACACATTCGGTTTTCTCATCGTCACATACACGTGTGCCATTTGGCAATTTCTATAGGTCTGTGCTTTTACTCGCCGGAACCCAAGTTCCGTTCCAATTCATGAATTCCCCCCCCCCCCCCCCTCCATTTTGTCTTTTATTTAAATTGCGGGAACATATTCTCATGAACTTCCCCATGTCAGCCTTTTGCCAATCAGTTGACATCACTATCAGCTTGACTCACGTTTGCGCCATTTTTTTTTCAGACTAGCTCATTGCTAATTTGCTACAAGCAAACACACAAATACACGAAATTGTTGAATTGAGCCCTCTTAATCATTATATGCAATGGGCCTTCTTGGTCCACATACCTTTGTTGGGTGGCCTCTGCATGGGGGCGTCATAGCCCCTCGTTGGCTGAAGGGGTTTTATTTCATAAGTGGCGTCCAGACGTTGGGTGCATCACGCACCCCTTTTGCATGGTTTTTTTTCGCAGGTTCTTGTACCTCGGTGATTCGTGCCGCCGACATTATTACGCACCATGTGCTTCTCTGTTCGTTTTTACACTGTCTGCCTGCGAAACGTTTTATTTCTGGGCGTCCCGATACCCCTCAGTGCCTGTTTATGTTATCTCTCAGTAGGTGCCCATGCTGTTTGTTGCTGCTTTGTTTTTCACCGGTTGGAAGTTCCATTCTAATTCTATGTCAGTTTACTATTTTTCAGAATGCCTAAAGCAAAGCGGAAGACCCGCGGTGTCGGGAAATCAGCCACCACTACCAGTCAGCATTGTCAGGGCCGCCAATCAGATGTTTTGGACGATGGTCTGTCACATTTGTATGCCATACCTGAAGAGTCGGTGCCAGGACAGTCTTCCACACAGGAGCTTACTTATGATCTTCCACCACCACCTGTTTCTACACGGACACGTCGTGTTCGCCGCATTAGCGGCTCTTCTGTTCCACCTATACACGGACAATCTCAATCTCAGTTATTTATTTATTTATTTATTGGTGTATAAGGTCACATACTTATGCACAATGGCTAATCGTGACCGTGACAGTTTTACGGGTGGGGGAAGCCGGAGTACCCGGAGAGAACCACCGAGCAACGACGAGCAGCTGTCAGCTCTCCAACATCGTAACCCTGAACTCTGCACCGCAGCACAGGCAGGGTTAGATTGGTTGAAGACATGCCCACCATCGACGTGCAGTACGCTTCAGTACACAGCGTCATCGTGCCCCCATGTAGGCAATCGGGGTGAAGCGTCTTGCCCAAGGACACAACGCGGTCGCCGCAGGTGGGATTCGAACCGAGGACCTCTCGGCTTGCAGCCTGCACCTCTACCAACTGAGCCACCGCGCCCACTTCAATCTCAGTTATCCTCTGGGCCAAATCGTAACATTGTCTCTGTTCCAGACGATTTTAATCCGATCCACAACATCGGCGAGATACTACAGTCTTCAAACCCCATTCGCAATACTGACTCTGCACCAGATGTTGTTCATTCAGGACTTACTCCACATGCTGTTGCGCCACCTTCCAATGGACCGGTACTTCCGACAACAAACTCAGGTGGTGTGCGCTTTACTCCATCTACCAGTGACTTGTGTTTCAATGTTTCTCGGGATGTGCATTCCAGTAGCCACCCAGACGGAGGGACTGGACCCTCACGTTTTCAACAGACAATTGCAAATAATACCAGAGACCAACCGCTTGCCACTCCATCTGGCATGGGACCACAACCCTCCACCTCCAGACAGTTGTTCGCTGACAGTTCATTAGACAGTGCTATGCCCCCAAATCCTGTTTCACAGGTTTTGCCTAACTCTATGTTTTCCAGTGGTCCCTCTATTCCATCTACATCGTCACGTCAGATGTTAATTCAACAGCTGCAGGCCACTTTGGATCAATTACGCAAGGAGGAAGCTGCAGACCAACCGAACACAGGTAGTCAGGGTATGCCTACTTTCTTGTCACATACTGTCTCCCCTGCACCTCATGATATGGTTCAGCCATTGCCTTCAGTTATGGGCTTAGGACCAACTAGCCCCCCACCTCAGGCTCCACCCTCCACTCCATTCAACCAGACGGCCAATCTGCCATCTTATGGCGTTGGTAGTCCTGGGCAGTTTATATCTGCGTCAGTTCCTTTGGATGGCTTGGTGAGTCCAGCACTGAAACAAAAAAATTGGGACGAGGAGTTTGTCGAATTTTCCGCTTTGATCTCTAGTAGTCCTGAAGCTACCCAGTACACGATGACTCTTGGTTCAGGGGGACAGGAGCTTCCGGCCCTTCAATGCATCCCCAAAACACCAAAGCAAGTTAATACTATTGATCAATGGCTCTCTGCCTTCCAAGTATACACAACTGTTTATGTTCAAAAATTTCCATTGCGAGCAGCTCAGTTAATTAAATACCAGTCACTTATTCGGTCCTTGGCTGATGAAAAGGGTAATTGGTCCTTTTACGACCGCCAATTTCGTTCCCTTAGGCAATTTAACACCAGTCTTTCCTGGGATTACATACACATGGAATTGTGGATTAAGGCTATAACTAGCACCTCCCAACAGCCCAAGCCTTTTCGTACCCAGTCTCAGTCAGTTAGGCAACCACCTTACCAGAGGCGTGGTAATCGCCAGACACAGGTTCCTTTAGGCTTCTGTATCCGTTTTCATGAAGGCAATGGCTGCTCCCTGCCCTGTAAATTTGAACACAAATGTTTTCAATGTGACCAAGAACACTCCTTTAATCTTTGCCCTAATCGTCGGGATTGGTTTCGCTCTCCCTTTCGGGGTAGATTTGGCCGAC
Organism: Pictodentalium vernedei; assembly: GCA_031216915.1. Classification (NCBI taxonomy): domain Eukaryota; kingdom Metazoa; phylum Mollusca; class Scaphopoda; order Dentaliida; family Dentaliidae; genus Pictodentalium; species Pictodentalium vernedei. Next base: position 658,462,800 of record CM062295.1, read on the forward strand.
GCCCCGGGGGTACAGAGGGGCATCCACCACCCCTAAAGACCGTAGATAAAGCCATTGTTACGCCGGTTTTGTCACAGCTCTTCAACTGCTTTTGCGGGGTTGCCCGTTTGCTGCAAGTGATCTAATCAAAGGATTCTCTGAGGGGTTTCGTCTGGGCTGTGATGCAGTGATTCCATCACTCTTGGCTGAGAACCTCAGATCCGCGGCTGATTTTCCAGGCGTACTCGACACCAAACTGTCAAAAGAACTTAAGGCGGGCCGCATCTCTGGGCCTTATACAAACCCCCCTTTGGATAACTTTCACATCTCCCCCCTTGGGGTCGTCCCCAAGAAAAGGCCAGGAGAATACCGACTAAGTCATCACCTTTCTTATCCACAAGGGGCATCGGTCAATGATGGTATATTAGCCGAACATGCCACGGTTCAGTATGCCACCGTTCAGGATGCCATCTCCATTATCAAAAAATTGGGTCCTGGCTGCCTTTTAGCCAAAACCGACATTAAGTCAGCCTTCCGTCTCATTCCTGTCCACCCGCTCGACCACCATATGTTAGGTTTCAAATGGCGTGGCCATTACTATTATGACAAGTGTTTGCCCATGGGCTGTTCTATGTCTTGTAAAATCTTTGAGTCCTTCAGTACTGCCCTAGAATGGATTGCAATGCACCGGTGCCATATATCCAACGTTGTCCATGTTCTAGACGATTTTCTCCTCCTTCCACACACAGAACGGGAGTGTGCTCTAGGTCTCCGACTGTTTCTACAGCTCTGTGATACTCTTGGTGTGCCTATTGCACATGACAAGACGGCTGGGCCATCCCGGGTTCTGGAATTTTTAGGCATCGAATTAGATACCATTCTCATGGAGGCCAGGTTACCCCTCGACAAACTTCACAAGTGTCAACAGGCATTTCATTCACTATTATCAGGAAGCAAGACGACACTTCGGGCATTGCAATCCATCATTGGGACCCTTAACTTTGCTTGCTCAGTGGTTCTCCCCGGTCGTGTGTTCCTGCGTCGTCTGATCAATCTTACGATTGGAATTCAACGTCCACATCACCACATTCGACTCACTAAGGTGGTGAAGGAGGACTTGCATATGTGGCTCGATTTTCTAGAGACCTTTAACACGTTCACTGCCACTACGAGTTATCTCGTATTTCAGGATATACCTATATGCCACTACGAGAAACTCGTAGCTACTGAAAAATCTATATCTGTCCACGGAAGCTGACTGTCAATGCGTATGTGGTACGAAAATAATGCCATTTCATCATTTTGTTCGAATATAATGAGTAGATTAAGTAGCCGCCGTTCAATATCATGGTGTAGCTCGCCGTTTGCATGCCCTATACGATAGCTCATGGGGACCCAAAATGCAGAATCTGCGACAGAGACAATGACTGACTGAAAACCCACGACACACTGCATGTGGAGTTTGCAAGTCAATACCCGGTAATATATACAAATCATACAACAGTAGTTGATTTGTGCTGAACAGTACCAAGTGTTCGTGGTTTTGATTTGTATCCCGGGGGGGGGGGGGGGGGGGGGGGTTATAGTATGGCGCTTTGTCTCGGTTGCTGGGCCGATGTTTGGTAGGCCCTAATTATGGTTATTGCAAATTATCCCGATCGATCAGCAGTTGTCTTGATTTGAAAAAACAAATTGTGAAACAATACATTTTGGAAGCCGCAATAGAGCTATGATTTCCGGAGTGATATAGGGATTACCCCACTCTGGAAATCACAGCTCTGTTGCGGCTCCCACTGGGTACTCCGTATATACAAATCGTACAACAGTAGTTGATTTGCCCTGAACAGTGCCGAGTGTTCATGGTTTGATGTGTATACCCGAAAAGGGGGGGGGGGGGGGGGGGGGGGTATATTATGTCGCGTGGTCTTGGTTGCATATGCATCGGATGCCAGATGGTAAACTATTTACCAGTTTGAATCCGCTGCCTTGAGGCAACATATTCCAAATAATAAATTGTTCACCACTTTACATCCAACTAATGTTTATTGCCTCAAAAGTTACTGTGAATTATGTAGTGCTTGGCGTTTTGCGACTATAGTCGACACTGATAGGGAGAGAAAGATTCAATGGTAAATTAATTTATTCTAGTAGAAAAAAGTAAAGAATCTCAGAAACTGTTCATTCTTCAAAATCTGCAGCGGCCACACTGTATTACAAACATCAAACTGTCATCAGCTGTATGTTACACTGATCTTGGATTGTTCATTGCATATGATACAGTCCAAAGCAGGGAGCGACGCACAGAGCTGGATGATTGGGACAAATACTGCACATATATCTAGTCTCTTTTCGTTGCCCACTTTGTGTACAGACGCGACACGGCTTTGTTGGTCGTTGTTTCTTCTCCGTGGGTGGGAGCGCATCAAGGAAATGAAATGTAGTAGGATCGGGCATTGGAATAACAGGTTGTGCGGGGCCTGGAGATTGTACAGTCTCTAGTATGGTATCCCCCAGCAGATTAGTTGTGATCTCCTCTCGGAACTTCAGCAGTGACATATTTTTGCTCGCCTGTGCATTGTATAGAATGTGCGCATTTAGGATGCACACCTCTATGATATGCAATGCAATTTTCTTGTACCATCTCAAAGTTTTACATAACCCATTATAACACGAAAGCATTTGATCGGATCTATCAATACCAGACATACGATTGTTATAGTCTCTTATAACATTGGGCTTCGGTGAGACTTTGCCCTTCCTATTTGTGACGTCAACCATCTGAATGTCATGCATATTCGTAATTGTTAGTACTTCACGTTTATCTTTCCATTTACATACCACAGTGGCCCCAGATCGTGCCCACACCAATTCTCCTTTCTTTAATTTTTGTTTTGTGATGGAGCAGGGACGACAACATATATCAACATACAGATATATGTTGATGATTTTGTCATTTCCTCAGTCAGCTTTACAGAATTGTAGTAATTATCCGCATACACGCGGTGTCCGTTGCTCAGGTAGTTGCCGACAAGATCCAATACAACTGCCCCAGACTGACCAAGTCCCTTCGGATCAGCGACAGGAGTTCCACAATACACAGTCATTTTTAGCACTAGACCCCGTGACTCACATGATTCATACAGTTTCACTCCGTATTTATGCCTCTTGTTCTTTCTATATTGTCGGAATAATAGCCTACCACGCCACAGTATCATTGATTCATCGACGCACATGTCTCTCTCTGGGTAATACTCGGCAGACATCTTCTGATTGAAATGATCAAGAAGGGAGCGAATTTTGTACAAACGATCTTCTTTAGCGTCAGTTGTATTGTCAGCGAAGTGGCAGAAGCGCAGAAGAAGTTGGAACCGGTTACATCCCATTACTGAGCTATACATATCATTCTTGTACATGCGTTTTTTACTCCAGTAATGTTCAATGGTAGGAAGATTATTGGGACCCATGTGAATCAGGAGAGCAATGAACCGTTTCATTTCATCAACGTTAGTTGGCTTCCACGCTCTAAGTCTCGACTTACGCCTTAGTGGTCGATTCTTGTTGATCTCTTGCTCTGCATACCTATTTGTTTCTTCAACTATAAGTGTCATTATATCATCCGATAAGAAAATGTCGAAGAAATCACTAGGTTTTGCTGTAGATTCATGGGCATTTCTAAGACCCGGGGTCTGATCAAATGGAAAGTTCGGCGGTTCACGTTGGTCTGTAGACCATGTTTTGCCCCTACCAGTCACATTATTAGTCATGCCGCGAGGTAATCCTCGAAGAGGGGTCACGCTGCTGCTTCCACCCCTCCTACGCAGACCTCTGCCAATTCCACGGCCCCAAACACCTCTACCACTGCTACCTCGCATACGCACCCGACTGCGTCCGCGTGTCGATGGTGTTTCACCCATGGGTCCATCTCCACCACACGATACATCTTCACTATTAGACATACTCACATTCCCTGTAAACGTTTCATCATCTCCTGAACCTGTCGAACTTCTACTAGAACTTTCGTCGCTAGATTCTAGGTCATAATTACTGTCCGTAGACATCATTTCATCAGAATCCGACATACTCATTTCAGCATCCGTATCGTTGCTGTCCATAAGCATATCCACCACTTCATTTACCGTGTACCTCGCCATTTTTTATGCAATAGTGTAAGCAAGGTCATAAGTATAAACCCGGCGCAAAAATAACTCATATGAAATACGAAATATGACGTATAAGCTTGTTTACGTCACTAAAACAAGCAAAAAACAGGTTTACGAGATAACTCGTAGCTGGGACCTGGTGTGGGAATTCTTGAAATTCCCATCTCTACTGCCAATACGAGTTATCTCGAGGTATTATAATTTCGTGTTTGAGCAACATATAAGCCGTTATGCATGGTGTTGCTGTGCCCAGAAGTGTTAGAATACCACCTAATATGTAGTAAACTCGATATCTCAATTTGGCATATGGGGTGGATCACGGGTTGGTTAGTGGCAGTCAACGTGTTAATGGTAAAACCTTTTTTCTAGATGAGCTCTGGATGGCATGCGACTCGCTTCACCTCTTTACCGATGCCTCCAGTACATTAGGTTTCTCTGCAATCTTTGGTAGGTCCTGGCTCTATGCCGCATGGTCCGCACAAGCGAGAAAGTTGAATATTGCAGTCCTGGAGCTGTACCCCATCATCCTGGCCCTGGAAATTTGGGGCCCAAAGCTGGCGAATAAGAAAATAATTCTTCACTCCGACAATGAGGCTGTAGTGACAGTGATCAACAAGCACACACCCAAGGATGTTCGCTTGTTGACCCTGTTACGACGATTTGTTTTACTCACTCTTCGCCATAACATTTTGACCAAATCAGTTCACGTACCCGGCAAATCCAACATTTTAGCAGATCAACTTTCTCGCTTGCAGGTCCAGGATTTTCGCAGGTCGGCTCCGTGGGCGGATACAGATCCAACAGAGATTCCAGCGGCGTTGAGCATCGAGAACTTCCTTCAACTGTAGATTTTATAATGTCACATGCTTTATCCACAACGACTCAGGCCAGTTATAGACGTTCTTGGCTTAAATTTATCACCTTCTGTGAACTTAATCGGTTAACACCAACCCTACCTGTCTCTGTCCCTACTTTAGCCCTCTTTGTTGGCCACCTTTTTCATCTGGGCTATATTATCTCCTCGGTGAGGACAATCTTATCGGGGATCAGTTTCTTCCACAAAATCAACGGCTTCCCTGATCCCATTAAGGGGTATTTTTTCCATAGCTTACTCAGCGGTTATAACAAACTGCGCCCGTCTTTCGATGTTCGTCTGCCGATAACACGACCTCTGTTGGATCGCCTGCTCTTTGCCCTTCACCACTGCACGTCCAATTCTTATCAAAGTGGCTTATTCCGAGCATTGTTTGCCACGGCATTCTACGCTTTCGCACGCATTGGGGAGCTTTGTGTAACCTCTCAGCAGCAGCATCTTTTACAGTATCGTGATATCCTAGTCGGTCCCGATGACATTTTGTTTACCTTTCATAGTTTTAAGCACAGCACTCCTGGGTCATCTCATACTATTCGCGTAAGCCGGCAATCTCCATCCTCCGTTTGCCCGGTTCTTCTAATACATAATTACCTACGTTCACGGGGATACTCCCAGGGCCCACTGTTTCTGACCTCAGATGCCAAACCAGTACCACGGATTGTTTTCGATAACGTTTTCCAATCTGCTTTGAAGTTTTGCGGCATGGACTGTGCCCGTTACAGAAGTCATAGTTTTAGAATTGGGGCTGCAACGTGGGCTGCGCTGAGAGGTTTCACAGACACCCAGATTCGTGCGATGGGCCGCTGGAAATCAGATGCGTTCCGTAAGTATATTCGAGCACCATCTTTACACTAAGCATTTCATTGTTGGCATATCCCTGTCTTTCATTGACCCAGCATACTGTCATACCCTGGCTACCTGAGATAGGGTATCACGGAGGCTCCGCTATTGGCTGGTTGCCTCCTTATTTTCCTTTCATTGTTTTACCCATAGGTTATCTATACATTATTTTCTTTGCAGCATTTTCGATGTATTCAGGTTTTCTTTGCTGGTGTGTTTGCACTATTCTCCTGGTTTTCGAGGCAGTTACTGTGGTTCCTTCTGCCCACTTTTCTCAGGGAAGGTAATGATTATACCTACTATTGCCCCACTCCCATTTCGGCAGATTTTTCAGGGGGTGCAGGCTTGCTGGTGGCCCATTTATGCTATTGGCTAAATGGCGTACCGGCTTTCGCTTCCTGTCTTTAAGGGTTCCATTATCTCCCGGTCCATTTGCTTCTTGTTCGGCGCAATATTCCAGGAGGTTGTGCTCAACACACCAGTTGCGAATGAATTTTTAACGTTAGTATTGCAGCACCGTTTATTCACATGTATTCAGGTTTTTGTGTTTTCTTTCTCTGCTACCACAACCGCTCAGGGTGTCTGCCCTTGCTCCGTCCATGTTCAAGGCATCTCATCACATTTGGGCATCCCACTTTCTTTCTGGTGGGTGTTTGCCAACTCTTTTAGGAATCATTGAGTTGGCATTGTGGCGGAGACACCCACCGATGCTCAGATTGGGCAATATTTCATTATTATTATTATGAATATTTATCTGTGTTATAAACTTTAGTTAAATTATTTATTTATGTCTGCAAATTAAACGATGTCTTGATCATGAGAATGAGAGAAAATAATAAAAAGGCAACACACATTTGGTACATAGGTGTTGTCCTAAACGGAGTTACTTCTTGTTATATATATACCTAATATTTTGTTTCCTTAGGGAGTCCAGACATAAATACGTTTTGCAGAGTAAAACAATTTGTGTCGGACGATCTAAGTAGATATCATTTGTCAACTGTATCACACGTGCGATAAACAAACTCTTTGAACTATGCTATTGACCGCTAATTGACACACAGTCATGTAATCAGAATCCACATTATGACAATTCACTTCACATCTGTTGTCTTCAATAATTGACCAATCACGTGCATCAGCTCCAGGGGGCGCTAGTAGTATTGGGTACTGGTCGAGGCCCCTTGGAGCAAGTCAGATCATTCATCGTTTGACCATCTTATAGTGAAGCGAATATTCCAAGATCAGCAAATTTTGTTTCCCGCCCTCCACCCCCTCATTGGGCCCGGCCTCCTACAGTTGGTTGTGGTAGCACGTGAAGTACACTACTGGTACTCAGCATTTTACAATGTTAACAGGCATGACTTGACACTTCATGCTTCTGATCCCATGCTTTTCCAAAGTTTTTTCTACAGATTTTTCTTTGGTTTTTAATGCCGGGATCCTTTTTTCATCGACGGAGACACCCACCGATGCTCAGATTGGGCAATATTTCATTATTATTATTATGAATATTTATCTGTGTTATAAACTTTAGTTAAATTATTTATTTATGTCTGCAAATTAAACGATGTCTTGATCATGAGTATGAGAGAAAATAATAAAAAGGCAACACACATTTGGTACATAGGTGTTGTCCTAAACGGAGCTACTTCTTGTTATATATATACCTAATATTTTGTTTCCTTAGGGAGTCCAGACATAAAAGCGAAGACATCATCGGACAGTTAAACTAGCAGTGAGCTGTATCCATTATTCGTCGACCAGAATGACAATATATACAAAAGAAACAATTGTACAGTGCAAATGACCATCGCCCAGAATCACATTAAAATGGACAAAACTTACAAACAACCAAATACTCGAAAGATATTCTGAACAAAAAAAATGATATATATAGGGAATACAACAGTTATTCCGTAGAAGAGCCAAATAACATCGTTATCAAAAATAGAATTATTTATACACAATCACATTTACAATATTTGGAAACGAAACGGCGCGAATTTCATGATAGAAAAACACACCAATAAAAAAATGTTGTTTTATCGGAAAATTATTAAACTAAATGTTCACGATGGTAAAATTTAAGAATAAGGAAGCAATTAAGATCCGCCCGATTCACGCATGCGCCCGTATCGTTCCATGGAAAAGATAAAACAGTTTTACAAACCAGACGACGAAATGGCGAGAATAAAGCCAAAACGTACAAACATATCTCTTCGCAACCATCTTAAATCCTTAACCTCAGTATGGTAACATTGGCTAAAACCATATGAACCACTGAGTCAATAAGTTAGCAATGACATTACAATTCCAGAGAAGACTAACTATTTGGATGTCTTGTCGCATTGAAGCTACATTACTGAATGGCAATAAAGGGAGAGTATGCGCCAATGAGCGCATCAAGGAAGTTAATATGGTACAACCATACATTAACCCAACAGATGTGTTTGTATATACTTTAGGAGGACCTCCGGTACAACATCAGTTTTACTGGCCGCCATCTTGTGGCCGGATGTTGCTATAAATAAACTATGCTTAAAATCATCAAAATTTATCGAAGGTTGTCAATTTTCTGATGCACATGATCACAGATTGCCTTTTAAACAATATTATTTGAGGCTTGTGAAAAATATCCGAAGAATGTGAGTGAATGATTGTGGCACCATTAACACATCACCCAACAACATCGTACCCAACATACGCTGCAATCTATGTTTTTTTTTAGCTCGGTGACATTAGCTGCCGAACAATTATCTCAGACTCTACTAAAGGCCTAAAGAAGGCAAAGGATATTTTTTTCCAAACACACTGCGATCGAGATTGAATTTCTGCTTCCTCAGTATATCAACGCAATACCAGGCCTGGAGACCCATTAAGGCTGGTGTTCCACAAGGGTCGATACTTGGACATTTATTGTTTCTAATATATATTAATGATATAACTGAAAACAACCTTAGTAGCATGCGCCTTTTTCGCAAATGAAACTTCCCTATAACTAATTGCAGAGAACCCAAACATCGAGTTTAATCAATCCTGACCGTGCAACAATAGAACATTGGGCTAAGACCTGGTTGGTTGAGTTTAATCCCAGTAAAACGGAGAGTATGCTCATACACGTAAAGGAAACCTCACTGCCCACCCACCATTATTCTTAGGCGATGCATGGATATCCGATGTCACAAACTATAAACATTTAAGAGTCATATTAAATAGCACATGTAAATGGAACGACAACATTGGGCATATATGCTCTATATAGAAGAATTACAGACGTTTGCTGAGAAAAGACCAGCGCATTGGAGGTTTACACATGTCAATTTTAGTTCCTCAAAAAACAATAAGTAGCGCGGACATAATTTCTGTTAACTGTGCTCGGGTTGAACCCGGAATTTCATCTGAGAAACACAGTTCAAATTTCCTTTCAACATAATTATTAAATTTTGTTGCGCATAGTACTTGTGATGGTTGGAATGTATCTGAGTTTACATGAGAAATTAACAGTAAGATCGTTGTGTCACCAGAGGGTGTTATCGAGGGTCTCTTCTCTTGGTTTTCCCAAGGAACACTGTCCTCAATCCATTAACAATCCCATTTGATGTTGAAGAACCATTCGCAGTTCGTTTCCGACACCCATAGTCAGAAAATTGGAAGGTTGGAACTTGACTATATTTAAATATGACTTACCAGATGCTGCGCCGTATCTCACGCTGTTGATTGCTGAGTACGTAGCTAACGTTTCTGCCAACGCAGAAACAAAACTTGTTGAATTGCCGACACTTCCAAAGTGAAAGCCGGAGAGAAAATTCTTGCCTGAAAAAGTGCATGTACATAAAATAACAACTTCATTAACGACAGAACACTCAAAGGACAATTTACACGGTATGCTTTAACAAACATGAAAAAGCAGATGTGCTTTCAGCAGATTTGCTTTTTACATTTACACTGTATATAAAAAAAAAAACTGGCCTGCTTGCTGTACAGTACGTGGAGAGTGTATTATCACACGCAGAGTGGAGATTCCATCCGAGCAATAATTGCAATGTGTTGCAAAGCATAACCAGCAAAGTTTCAGCCAATGGACCTCCGGGTTAAACCCGGAGGTCCATTGGCTGAAGCATTGCTTGTGTTTTTTGTCGATATGTACAATATTTGAAAGTTATAGCTTGGGTTATAACTCCACTCCGCGAGTGATTTAGTTACAATCCACTCTCCACGTACTGTAGGTGGTCTTGACTTTAAATCATCCCAAGCCATAAAGTCGCGTGTTTGCAGCATGGAAAATATTGAATTTTGTGCTAATTGGTCAGTTGCGTCTGCTAACGCAGACAACAGAGAACATGTCCGAATTGCTATGTCTTACATGCCTGCGGGCAGATACCCTAATTTAGAGGGTACAATTGAGAAGATGCGCTGAAACAGATGTGAAAAAGCATACCGTGTAAATGGACTTTTAGAGAAAACAGGAAAAAAAGACAGTCAATGTGCTTACATAATATCTCTACACAATGTGCTTGACATGCATGAACGCTCCCTGACATATCAAATTGTTAGAGTTGCAGTGGGTAAAGGCTATTTAATGTAACTGAAAATCATGATTGTGCTTTTTTAATGCACAAATAATTTTGTTCCGTATTATTATTTATTTATTTATTGGTGTTTAAGGTCACGCACTTATGCACAATGGCTAATCGTAACAATGACAGTTTTACGGGTGGAGGAAGCCGGAGTACCCGGAGAGAACCACCGAGCATCGACGAGCAACTGCTAGCTCCTCAACATTTTAACTCTGTTCAAGCTCCGCTCAAGCAGAGTTACAGCGGTTGAAGACATGTGCACCATCGACGTGCAGTACGCCTTAGTACACGGCGTCATCGTGACCTCATGCAAACGAGCAAACAAACGGAGTTAGGAAAGCCGCAATGACCCAGTCCGTCACCCCTGCTCACTTTCAAACCTACAGTGACTAGACCACTTACCTCTAGTGGCAACCATTGAAAAGATAATAAGATTATTTTGGCAATAGGTCAGCCAATTTGTCAGTCTGAGAAAATCAGCAGTCTGGACAGTATAACTAATACAAAGATTATTTTTATGCGTTTCATATTATTGTGCTGTGAGAGAAATATACAACAGGTAAGTAGTATGCCAGGGCTTGAAGATGTGATTTCTGGTATACCAGTCCCGTGTATGTCTTACCTCATTACAAATTTACAACGGGGCTGGTAGGGAAGCCATTGAGCCCAAGTTGCGAGACCGAACTTAGGAAATGATCGGTGGCAGAGTGTGTTAATTTTCCTTCTTTGGGAGTTTGTATATCTCTTGATTGATAATGTTAACTATGAAGACCCAATGCGATGTATTAAACATTTAGCCAACATACACGATATCAAAAATTGTCGTTTTGATAACTTTTGCTATATTTTTCAAACAAAATTATAACGTAACCCCTAACTGGAGCAAGATCGGCCAGTTCGTTCTAATGATGGGTCACATGACATGGATTGTTGCCATTTTGAAAAACCTTTTTTCAGTTTCTGAAGTTGTAAATTGCGCTGTCTGTATACAATAAGATTTTTTTCTGTCAGTGTTCATTAACGAAAGCACACTTCTCTCACCTTTCTCCATCACCAACCGACGAAAGGATATAAGCATTTCTTCAAATGTTGTTTTCTCATCATCGTCTTGCAACGAATATTCCTTTGAATTTGTCCATTGTGCTTCATCTCCTTTAGGCTCTGAACGAATGCGAAAAAGAAAATAAAAATCGAGAGATTAATGGCAACAAGAAAAATTTAAAAATGTTAGAGTCAGTTTATAGAAGATAAAAAATATCGGAGGATGGGGCAAGAAATAATAAAATACAATTTCGTCGTTTTAGCTGATTGACAGTAAGACTTGAGCTTGACTATTTTATTCCTTTCTCGTTCTAAGACATGGGAAGCGGGATTCTCACAAGCGTTCCTGGGTTTTTTATCCGAACGCGTGCAGGACCATAGACAACTATGAATTTCAGTTCTGTACAAGCGAAAAAAAGAAACGCCAGTGTTTTTCTGTGGTAAATATTTCAAATATGTCATGGGTGATTATTTCATTGTTTCGATGTTGATGTTATTACACCATTACTGATTAAATTTTGACGGGTTTTGTTGTCATAACTTTTTGAACTCCTTAGGTATTTTCCATGCCAATTCAATGGCAGCAATTGGGAGAGTCCATATTCATTATTTGGGGTAAACCAAACAATATTTTCAACGGGCAGCCTCTCAGAGTTGTCATACATGAGTTCCCAAACCGGTGTACATTCCCATACACCCTGGAATACACAAGGATAACGGATTTATTTCCAAGAATTTTGGTTTACTTACTACTTAATACTTTAACCTACACTATGGGCAAAAACTGACAGAAAATTTGTACTTTGCAAGTTTCTTAAATAAAACCAGAAAAATATGGATGTCATTGGAACTGGCTCAATATGCCAGTTCCAATGACATCCATATATGTAATATTTTATTGCGCATACATATTAAATTCACTGTACTTTTATTGTTGTTCTAACATAACTGAGCAGAAGGTATGAATTAATTTTTAAAAATGGGTACTTTTTTAACCATATAGCTTGCTCTTGTATATTCTTGTTTTTATACCGGGGTTAACCACGGTGTAAAAAAAAAAAACACTATGTATTGCAAGTTACACCGTACCTCTCACCCAATCAAAATGTTTAATCTGGAAATAACTCCCAATATAGTAGTCGAGTACTAGTGTTGTCAAGTTGCCCATGTTACAGCACATAACTACAGTAACAATTGGGCAATATATTTCTCTCCCTGCATCACTCATGTTTCTGTTTAACAACCTTATCGTGGCTCTTCTCACTACGTTTTTTTATTGTATGAAAGTTATTAGTCTGTGTGAAACACACAGACTATTGTTTTTGCACGGTTTCTTTTTCTTTTCTTTTTTTCTTTTTTTTTCTTTTTTTTTCTTCTTCTTCTTCTTCTTCTTCTTCTTCTTCTTCTTCTTCTTCTTCTACTGTCTTCTGTCTTCCTATCACTTTTTCGTCCGCAAGATAACTCGAAAACGAATTGCCCTATCTCGTTGATTTTTGGAATGCTGATAGACAGCCACAAGTTTTCAGATTCCTGGTGTATCAGGGGTGTCTGTAGGGGTGTTTTGAAAGTGGGTCACGCCCATATCTCAGGCGTGGTATGACGTATGGACCTGGGACCAACACCAAATGAGTCGACACTCGATGGAGATTCAAAATATGGGTCAAGGTCACGGAGGTCACCTAGGGGTCATTAAGTGCATTTTTCATAATTGCTGGAAATCACATTTTTTGACCCCCTAAAGCATTCCTGACATACACACATGCATTTTGACGTAAAAAAGTGGGCGTGGCCAAAATTTTTGATAGTGGGTCATGCTCATATCTCAAGCATAGTATGACATATGGACCTGGGACCAACACCAAATGAGTCGACACTCGATGGAGATTCAAAATATGGGTCAAGGTCACGGAGGTCACCTAGGGGTCATTAAGAGCATTTTTCATAATTGCTGGAAATCACATTTTTGACCCCCTAAAGCATTCCTGGCGAACACACATGCATTTTGACGTAAAAAAGTGGGCGTGGCCAAAATTTTTGAAAGTGGGTCATGCTCATATCTCAAGCATGGTATGACGTATGGACCTGGGACCAACGCCAAATGAGTCGACACTCGATGGAGATTCAAAATATGGGTCAAGGTCACGAAGGTCACCTAGGGGTCAATAAGTGCATTTTTCATAATTGCTGGAAATCACATTTTTTTGACCCCCTAAAGCATTCCGGACATACACACATGCATTTTGACGTAAAAAAAAGTGGGCGTGGCCAAAATTTTTGAAAGTGGGTGATGCTCATATCTCAAGCATGGTATGACGTATGGACCTGAGACCAACACCAAATGAGTCGACACTCGATGGAGATTCAAAATATGGGTCAAGGTCACGGAGGTCACCTAGGGGTCATTAAGTGCATTTTTCATAATTGCTGGAAATCACATTGTTTGACCCCCTAAAGCATTGCTGACATACACACATGCATTTTGACGCAAAAAAAAAGTGGGCGTGGCCAACATTTTTGAAAGTGGGTCATGCTCATATCTCAAGCATGGAATGACGTATGGACCTGAGACCAACACCAAATGAGTCGACACTCGATGGAGATTCAAAATATGGGTCAAGGTCACGGAGGTCACCTAGGTGTCATTAAGTGCATTTTTCATAATTGCTGGAAATCACATTTTTTGACACCCTAAAGCATTCCTAACATACACACATGCATTTTGACGTAAAAAAAGTGGGCGTGGCCAATTTTTTTTAAAGTGGGTCACGCTCATATCTCAAGTATGGTATGGCGTATGGGCCTGGGACCAACACCAAATGAGTCGACACTCGATGGAGATTCAAAATATGGGTCAAGGTCACCGAGGTCACCCAGGGGTCAATGAGTGCATTTTTCATAATTGCAGGAAATCACATTTTTTGACCTCCAAATGCTTCCCCAAAATTCAGACATGCATTTTTTCAAGAAAAAAGTGGGCGTGGCCAACATTTTTGAAAGTGGGTCACGCTCATATCTCAAGCATGGTGTGACGCATGGACCTGGAGCCAACACTAAATGAGTCGACACTCGATGGAGGTTCAAAAATATGGGTCAAGGTCACGCAGGTCACCTGGGATCATTGAGTGCAATTTTCAGAATTGTTGGAAATCACATTTTTGACCCCCTGAAGCATTATTGGCATACACACATGAATTTTAACGTAAAAATGCGGGCGTGGCCAAAATTTTTGAAAGTGGATCACACGCATATCTCAAGGATGGTATGACACACAGACATGGGGACCAACACCAAATGAGTCAACACTCCATAGAGGTTCACAATATGAAAAAGGTCACTGAGGTCACCCAGGGATAACTGAATGCATTTTTTAGTATTGCTGGGAATCACATTTTTGGACACCTAATGCATTCTCTTGACAAACCTTTTGAATGCTGTGCACATATATGCCTATTCTGGTTTCTTAGAAGAATTGTTCTGATTCCATTATGAATATCTGTAAATACTGTTTACGAATATCCATTCCAGATTTGTTTAAAAATATGTTACTCCCGAAAATAACCCTCCATAAATTCTCTTTCTATATAGTTTTTTTCCCAATAGATATTTTAACTCTTTTCTTACAAGCTTGAATTTACTGGATGCAGTAAATTCTATTTCTCTAGTATTAACATTATTTTCTATTTCAATGATTTTTGCCTGATGGATTCTTAACTATTCTACTGAAATTTGGCACATCTGTAGAGTTTCATTAAAAGTTTCTCACCTGGATCATGGCATTTCTGAAGTTTTTCTTTTTCTGCCAAAACCGTGCAAAATGTTGTCACAATGTTACGTTTTGCCACAATTCTCAAACAAGACCCAGGGCGATTTGGCTGGAGCTTTCATTATATTTGTAGGATGACTTACTACCCCTGACTACATAAGCAGTATTACCCACGTTGCTTCCTTTTAACCTCAAAATTCCGAGCAAAGTGCAATTTTGGAAAAACTGGTCAATTTTCACATGCAATTTCTCAGCTCTGCGGCCACATTTTTTCAAAGCGTTTCCTATGAAAAGTTTGATCATTCATCCAAGAATAATTTGGCTGTTATATATTCTATTCAAAGTTTTAACCTTAAACTCGTTTTCGAGCCTTGGATTCGAGTACCTTTAACTCGTTCCTAAAAATGGCTCATTTTAGTTCATTTTTCTTCCATTTACGAATGGTATATCGAAAAGTGATGCACATGTTCGTATTCACAATTATCTATCGAGCATATTTTCTGTTGTACGTTTGGTTGTAAAGTTTAAACACATGCCCATTTTATTTGCATAAAGATAGATGCTGTCCAAAAAACTCGCGCTTTTTGAGAATTTGGTACGATTAAGTGACAATTTACTCCATTCCTAATTGATTGAGTGCTGAATGTTTTCAATAGCTGCATGCAGCAGTCATAGTATGAAAACTTTTGTTCTATATGTGAGCATTAAACGTTTAACCCTTAGCAGATTTGAGACTTCCATATGGGTACTGTCTGAATAATTGTGATTTTCATAATATCTGAAAATTCTATTGACATTCAGATTTACAGTTCAAGTCCAAGAAGATTTTCCTTGATAAGGTAGCTGTAAAATTTAACCCAATCCCTGTTTCGGATGCATAAAGATAGGTGCCGTTGAAAATAACTCCATTTCTTCAGAATTTGGTAAGTTTAAGTCGCAATTTACTCCATCCCTAATTGATTTAGTGCTGAATGTTGTCTATGGGTGCATGCGGCTAGCAAAGTATGACAACTTTTGTTTTACATGTTATTATTAAAAGTTTAATCCTTGGCACATTTGAGAGTTCCCAAGTGGGTACTGTTGAAATAATTGTTATTTTCGTAAAATCAGTACCTGAATATTGGTAAGCATGCAGTGATCTTTCGGTCCTATATAACGGTGCAAATAGTTAAAGTTGAACAGTTCATCAGACAGAAATAATGCCAAACAATGCCGTTGACAGGAAAATAATGAATGGAAATTCCATTGCATTGAAAATAAAGTGGCAACGAACCGTCCCCACGGTTTCCACGCGAGGCGTGGTGTTTTCCACGCGGTCAGAACACTCGATTTTATGCCCAAATGTCAGCCAGGCTACGTAGAACAAGTTCTGAAAATTGCAAGTCGCTGCCTTCAGCGGTCTGGACATAGTGAGCGTATGACCGATAGTGGTAGTATATTTAGTCTGTGTGAAACACACAGACTATTGTTTTTGCACGGTTTCTTTTTCTTTTTTTTTTTTTTCTTTTTTTTCTTCTTCTTCTTCTTCTTCTTCTTCTTCTTCTTCTTTTTCTCCTGTCTTCTGTCTTCTGTCTTCTCATCACTTTTTTGTCCGCAAGATAACTCGAAAACGAATTGCCCTATCTCGTTGATTTTTGGCATGCTAATAGACAGCCACAAGTTCTCGGCCACCTATGTTTTTTCAGATTCCTGGGGTATCAGGGGTGTCTGAAGGGGTGTTTTGAAAGTGGGTCACGCCCATATCTCAGGCGTGGTATGACATATGGACCTGGGACCAACACCAAATGAGTCGACACTCGATGGAGATTCAAAATGTGGTTCAAGGTCACGGAGGTCACCTAGGGGTCATTAAGTGCATTTTTCATAATTGCTGGAAATCACATTTGTTGACCCCCTAATGCATTCCTGACATACACACATGCATTTTGACGTAAAAAAGTGGGCGTGGCCAAAATTTTTTAAAGTGGGTCATGCTCATATCTCAAGCATGGTATGACGTATGGACCTGGGACCAACACCAAATGAGTCGACACTCGATGGAGATTCAAAATATGTGTCAAGGTCACCGAGGTCACCCAGGGGTCAATGAGTGCATTTTTCATAATTGCTGGAAATCACATTTTTTGACCTCCAAATGCTTCCCCAAAATTCAGACATGCATTTTTTCATGAAAAAAGTGGGCGTGGCCAACATTTTTAAAAGTGGGTCACGCTCATATCTCAAGCATGGTGTGACACATGGACCTGGAGCCAACACTAAATGAGTCGACACTCAATGGAGGTTCACAATTATGGGTCAAGGTCACGGAGGTCACCTGGGGTCATTGAGTGCAATTTTCAGAATTGCTGGAAATCACATTTTTGACCCCCTGAAGCATTATTGGCATACACACATGCATTTTAATGTAAAAAAAATTTGAAAGTGGGTCACACTCATATCTCAAGGATGGTATGACACACAGACATGGGGACCAACACCAAATGAGTCAACACTCCATAGAGGTTCACAATATGAACAAGGTCACTGAGGTCACCCAGGGATAACTGAATGCATTTTTTAGTATTGCTGGGAATTACATTTTTGGACACCTAATGCATTCTCTTGACAAACCTTTTGAATGCTGTGCACATATATGCCTATTCTGGTTTCTTAGAAGAATTGTTCTGATTCCATTATGAATATCTGTAAATACTGTTTACGAAAATCCATTCCAGATTTGTTTAAAAATATGTTACTCCGGAAAATAACCCTCCATAAATTCTCTTTCTATATAGTTTTTTCTCACAAGATATTTTAACTCTTTTCTTACAAGCTTGAATTTACTGGATGCAGTAAATTCTATTTCTCTAGTATAAACATTATTTTCTATTTCAATGGTTTTTGTCTGATGGATTCTTAACTATTCTACTGCAATTTGGCACATATGTAGAGTTTCATTAAAAGTTTCTCACCTGGATCATGGCATTTCTGAAGTTTTTCTTTTTCTGCCTAAACCGTGCAAAATGTTGTCACAATGTTACGTTTTGCCACAATTCTCAAACAAGACCCAGGACGATTTGGCTGGAGCTTTCATTATATTTGTAGCATGATTTACTACCCCTGACTACATAAGCTGTATTACCCACGTTGCTTCCTTTTAACCTCAAAATTCCGAGCAAAGTGCAATTTTGGAAAAACTGGTCAATTTTCACATGCAATTTCTCAGTTCTGCGGCCACATTTTTTCAAAGCGTTTCCTATGAGAAGTTTCAGCATTCATCCAAGAATAATTTGGCTGTTATATATTCTATTCAAAGTTTTAACCTTAAACTCGTTTTCGAGCCTTGAATTCGAGTACCTTTAACTCGTTCCTAAAAATGGCTCATTTTAGTTCATTTTTCTTCCATTTACGAATGGTATATCGAAAAGTGATGCACATGTTCGTATTCACAATTATCTATCGAGCATATTTTCTGTTGTACGTTTGGTTGTAAAGTTTAAACACATGCCCATTTTATTTGCATAAAGATAGATGCTGTCCAAAAAACTCGCGCTTTTTGAGAATTTGGTACGATTAAGTGACAATTTACTCCATTCCTAATTGATTGAGTGCTGAATGTTTTCAATAGCTGCATGCAGCAGTCATAGTATGAAAACTTTTGTTCTATATGTGAGCATTAAACGTTTAACCCTTAGCAGATTTGAGACTTCCATATGGGTACTGTCCGAATAATTGTGATTTTCATAATATCTGAAAATTCTATTGACATTCAGATTTACAGTTCAAGTCCACGAAGATTTTCCTTGATAAGGTAGCTGTAAAATTTAACCCAATCCCTGTTTCGGATGCATAAAGATAGGTGCCGTTGAAAATAACTCCATTTTTTCAGAATTTGGTAAGTTTAAGTCGCAATTTACTCCATCCCTAATTGATTTAGTGCTGAATGTTGTGTATGGGTGCATGCGGCTAGCAAAGTATGACAACTTTTGTTTTACATGTTATTATTAAAAGTTTAATCCTTGGCAGATTTGATAGTTCCCAAGTGGGTACTGTTGAAATAATTGTTATTTTCGTAAAATCAGTACCTGAATATTGGTAAGCATGCAGTGATCTTTCGGTCCTATATAACGGTGCAAATAGTTAAAGTTGAACAGTTCATCAGACAGAAATAATGCCAAACAATGCCGTTGACAGGAAAATAATGAATGGAAATTCCATTGCATTGAAAATAAAGTGGCAACGAACCGTCCCCACGGTTTCCACGCGAGGCGTGGTGTTTTCCACGCGGTCAGAACACTCGATTTTATGCCCAAATATCAGCCAGGCTACGTAGAACAAGTTCTGAAAATTGCAAGTCGCTGCCTTCAGCGGTCTGGACACAGTGAGCGTATGACCGATAGTGGTAGTATATTTAGTCTGTGTGAAACACACAGACTATTGTTTTTGCACGGTTTCTTTTTCTTTTTTTTTTTTTTTTCTTTTTTTTCTTCTTCTTCTTCTTCTTCTTCTTCTTCTTCTTCTTCTTCTTCTTCTCCTTCTTCTTCTTCTTCTTCTTTTTCTCCTGTCTTCTGTCTTCTGTCTTCTCATCACTTTTTTGTCCGCAAGATAACTCGAAAACGAATTGCCCTATCTCGTTGATTTTTGGCATGCTAATAGACAGCCACAAGGTCTCGGCCACCTATGTTTTTTCAGATTCCTGGGGTATCAGGGGTGTCTGAAGGATTGTTTTGAAAGTGGGTCACGCCCATATCTCAGGCGTGGTATGACATATGGACCTGGGACCAACACCAAATGAGTCGACACTCGATGGAGATTCAAAATGTGGGTCAAGGTCACGGAGGTCAACTAGGGGTCATTAAGTGCATTTTTCATAATTGCTGGAAATCACATTTTTTGACCCCCTAATGCATTCCTGACATACACACATGCATTTTGACGTAAAAAAGTGGGCGTGGCCAAAAATTTTTAAAGTGGGTCATGCTCATATCTCAAGCATTGTATGACGTATGGACCTGGGACCAACACCAAATGAGTCGACACTCGATGGAGATTCAAAATATGTGTCAAGGTCACCGAGGTCACCCAGGGGTCAATGAGTGCATTTTTCATAATTGCTGGAAATCACATTTTTTGACCTCCAAATGCTTCCCCAAAATTCAGACATGCATTTTTTCATGAAAAAAGTGGGCGTGGCCAACATTTTTAAAAGTGGGTCACGCTCATATCTCAAGCATGGTGTGACGCATGGACCTGGAGCCAACACTAAATGAGTCGACACTCAATGGAGGTTCACAATTATGGGTCAAGGTCACGGAGGTCACCTGGGGTCATTGAGTGCAATTTTCAGAATTGCTGGAAATCACATTTTTGACCCCCTGAAGCATTATTGGCATACACACATGCATTTTAATGTAAAAAAATTTTGAAAGTGGGTCACACTCATATCTCAAGGATGGCATGACACACAGACATGGGGACCAACACCAAATGAGTCAACACTCCATAGAGGTTCACAATATGAACAAGGTCACTGAGGTCACCCAGGGATAACTGAATGCATTTTTTAGTATTGCTGGGAATTACATTTTTGGACACCTAATGCATTCTCTTGACAAACCTTTTGAATGCTGTGCACATATATGCCTATTCTGGTTTCTTAGAAGAATTGTTCTGATTCCATTATAAATATCTGTAAATACTGTTTACGAAAATCCATTCCAGATTTGTTTAAAAATATGTTACTCCGGAAAATAACCCTCCATAAATTCTCTTTCTATATAGTTTTTTCTCAAAAGATATTTTAACTCTTTTCTTACAAGCTTGAATTTACTGGATGCAGTAAATTCTATTTCTCTAGTATAAACATTATTTTCTATTTCAATGATTTTTGTCTGATGGATTCTTAACTATTCTACTGCAATTTGGCACATATGTAGAGTTTCATTAAAAGTTTCTCACCTGGATCATGGCATTTCTGAAGTTTTTCTTTTTCTGCCTAAACCGTGCAAAATGTTGTCACAATGTTACGTTTTGCCACAATTCTCAAACAAGACCCAGGACGATTTGGCTGGAGCTTTCATTATATTTGTAGCATGATTTACTACCCCTGACTACATAAGCTGTATTACCCACGTTGTTTCCTTTTAACCTCAAAATTCCGAGCAAAGTGCAATTTTGGAAAAACTGGTCAATTTTCACATGCAATTTCTCAGTTCTGCGGCCACATTTTTTCAAAGCGTTTCCTATGAGAAGTTTCAGCATTCATCCAAGAATAATTTGGCTGTTATATATTCTATTCAAAGTTTTAACCTTAAACTCGTTTTCGAGCCTTGAATTCGAGTACCTTTAACTCGTTCCTAAAAATGGCTCATTTTAGTTCATTTTTCTTCCATTTACGAATGGTA
The DNA here is from genome assembly GCA_031216915.1 of Pictodentalium vernedei. Lineage (NCBI taxonomy): Eukaryota > Metazoa > Mollusca > Scaphopoda > Dentaliida > Dentaliidae > Pictodentalium > Pictodentalium vernedei. The sequence continues at coordinate 658,484,420 of CM062295.1, forward strand.
TATCGAAAAGTGATGCACATGTTCGTATTCACAATTATCTATCGAGCATATTTTCTGTTGTACGTTTGGTTGTAAAGTTTAAGCACATGCCCATTTTATTTGCATAAAGATAGATGCTGTCCAAAAAAACTCGCGCTTTTTGAGAATTTGGTACGATTAAGTGACAATTTACTCCATTCCTAATTGATTAAGTGCTGAATGTTTTCAATAGCTGCATGCAGCAGTCATGGTATGAAAACTGTTGTTCTATGTTTGAGTATTAAACGTTTAACCCTTAGCAGATTTGAGACTTCCATATGGGTACTGTCTGAATAATTGTGATTTTCGTAATATCTGAAAATTCTGCTGACATTCAGATTTACAGTTCAAGTCCAAGAAGATTTTCCTTGATAAGGTAGCTGTAAAATTTAACCCAATCTCTGTTTCGGATGCATAAAGATAGGTGCCGTCGAAAATAACTCCATTTTTCAGAATTTGGTAAGTTTAAGTCGCAATTTACTCCACCCCTAATTGATTTAGTGCTGAATGTTGTCTATGGGTGCATGTGGCTAGCAAAGTATGACAACTTTTGTTTTACATGTTATTATTAAAAGTTTAATCCTTGGCAGATTTGAGAGTTCCCAAGTGGGTCCTGTTGAAATAATTGTTATTTTCGTAAAATCAGTACCTGAATATTGGTAAGCATGCAGTGATCTTTCGGTCCTATATAAAGGTGCAAATAGTTAAAGTTGAGCAGTTCATCAGACAGAAATAATGCCAAACTCTGCCGTTGACAGGTAAATAATGAACGGAAATTTCATTGCATTGAAAATAAAGTGGCAACGAACCGTCCCCACGGTTTCCACGCGAGGCGTAGTGTTTTCCACGCGGTCAGAACACTCGATTTTATGCCCAAATGTCGGCCAGGCTACGTAGAACAAGTTCCGAAAATTGCAAGTCGCTGCCTTTAGCGGTCTGGACACAGTGAGCGTATGACCGATAGTGGTAGTATATTTAGTCTGTGTGAAACACACAGACTATTGTTTTTGCACAGTTTCTTTTTCTTTTTTTTTTTTTTTTTTTTTTTTTTTTTTTTTCTTCTTCTTTTTCTTCTTCTTCTTCTTCTTCTTCTTCTTCTTCTCCTGTCTTCTGTCTTCTGATCACTTTTTTGTCCGCAAGATAACTCGAAAACGAATTGCCCTATCTCGTTGATTTTTGGCATGCTGATAGACAGCCGCAAGTTCTCGGCCACCTATGTTTTTCAGATTCCTGGGGTATCAGGGGTGTCCGATTTTATGCCCAAATATCGGCCAGGCTACGTAGAACAAGTTCTGAAAATTGCAAGTCGCTGCATTCAGCGGTCTGGACACAGTGAGCGTATGTCTGAAGTGCTATTTTAATGTCTTTTGTGCAAATTCTCATTAATCTTTTCCCACCAATAACCAACTCACCGCCGTTTTCTATTCACTTTTTACTTGTGACGATTCTCAAAGGTTTCAATGTTGCGATGGGATCCCTGGGTGCTGTTCTTAAAGAAACTACTTTGATTTACAGCCATCCCTCCGTCAGCCACGCTCTATTGTAACTTTTAAGTGGACCTACCCCAGAGAGGTGGAACCACGAGAGACTGTGTCCATTCCCGCCCTCTTCTTTCGCCCCGACTTGAAAAAGACCAAATTCAGAAAATTACCTCCTCTTTTCAAAAACGCTATATGTCAGCGAATTCTCCGCGGATTTCCACGAAATGTTCACTCGGCATTCACGAATAGATGCTCCATCGGATGCCTGAAAAGGCGACTCGAACTGCGCATTTCCTCAAGTCCAATTCGAAAAGAGCTTATGTGCATGCGCGTGAGGCCTCCACGGGCTATGCGCTCGGTTGTTGGATTTTTCAGGCACAGGTCGAGTTGGACAGAGCTTCTAGAACGAACGTTGAAAATTTCGAGTCGCTACTCCTAAAACTCTCTCCACAATCTACTGTACATGTAATGGAGTGTATACTTTTTATCACCTGCCGGCAGTACCAACCACCCTTCTAATTTTATATCTTGTTATTATTAATAAACGTTTAACCCTTGGCAGATTTGTGACTTCCCTTGTGGGTACATCCACGGTGTTTTCACCCGGTCACAGGACTCAAGAAAGATACTAAACTGTCGAGCGGGGATAGAACACATTCTCAGAATTTCAAGTGGCTGCCTTGGACGGTCTGGTTACAATTGACGTATGTCCTTGTTATGCCCACAACGAATAGTCAGGGGCCATATTGTTTTACCTCTGTCTTTCCCTCTTTCTTTCTGCATATAGGGTATATTGTTTGTCCGTCTAACCTCTCTTATTAGCTCATCTTGACAAAGTCAAGCTGAGCTAATTTCATCCCTCTCTGTCCGCCGTGCGTCAACACCATTTTTTGGTCTTCTCCTCCAAAGCCACTGGGCCAATTCAAGGGAAAGTTTGTGTGAGTGATGATTCCAAAGGGCCATGGCATATTTGTTCAACGCAACATGCCCAGACCCATAGGAAGGGAGTGCGAAAAATGCTCCAAAAATTTTTTAAAATCTTCTTCTCAAGAACCAGTGTGTACAATGACTTGACATTTGCGATGGAACTTCCTTTTGGGGAGTAGAATCAACTTTTTTCAAACGAAGTTCGTGAAGCAATATTTGGCTTTGTAATGGAAGGGATAAGATTTTTGACCCCGCCCAAAATTTCTATTTTCTTAACCGATGGTCCGGTATGAACCAAATTTGGTATGTGGTATTATTGGGTCATAAGTACTTGACCCATGCAGAAAAAAAAAATTCCCGCATCCCCATGGGAACCCTGGGAGCTAAAATTGGAAATATTTTCAAATGTCCATATTTCCCAAACCACACGGAACAGAGAGCTGTTATTTGGTATGAAGTATCCTTAGGACCAGTAGAATTGAATGGTTAAAAAATTGCAATCGGTTATGTTAGGGTGTTCTGTAATGGGCATCGAAAAAAGTGCTGAGTCAGCATATTTTCAAAAATTAAAAAAAATCTTTTTCTCCAGAACCAATCAGCAGAATCTTTTGATATTTGGTATACCGCATTCATGGAGGAGGGGGGGGAGGGGAGGGGGGGGGTCAGATGCAAGTCTGTTGAAATAAAAAAGGCTCATTGGTTCATATTTGGGCTCACTATAGGAGCCCGAATTTTTAACATAGGGTTATATGGGGAATATTCTTTAAAAATCTTCTTCAGAACCACCAGTCAGAATCTCTTTCTCTTAATGTTTGGTATGCATCATGCATCATTGTTACGAGGGTCAGATTCAAAATTGTTCAGACCAAGTCCCTAGGTTGATATTTGGGCTTCCTACAGGAGCCCAAATTTTAACTTTGTTCTGTATGGGGGGTGGGGGGGTGGGGGGGCGGTAATTTAAAAAAAAATCTTCTTCTTCAGAGCCACAAGTCAGAATGCTTTCATATTTGGTATGCAACATAGGGGTCAGACTCAAGTTTGTTCAAATCAGATCCATAGGTATATATTTGGGCTCGCTATGGTAGCCCAGTTTGTTTACTTAGTGCAATATGAGGAAATTTCTTTAGAAATCTTCTTCTTCAGATCCACCAGTCGGAATGCTTTCATATTTAATATACAACATCTCCGGGGGGGGGGGGGGGGCAGATTCCAGTTTGTCAATTCGAGTGCCTGGGTTAATATTTGGGCTCCATATGGGAACCTGAAATTTAACTTAGTACAATATAAGGGGATTTCTTCAAAAATCTTCTTCTCCAGATCCACTAGTCAGAATGCTTTCATATTTGGAAAACATCTCTAGGGGAAGGAGGGGGGGGGGGGGGGGTGTCCGATTCAAGTTTGTTCAAATCGGATCCATAGGTTAATATTTGGGCTCGCTATTGTAGCCCAAATTTTAACTTGATGCAATATGAAGAAATTTCTTTAAAATGTCTCTTCTTCAGATGCAACAGTAAGAATGCTTTCATATTTGGCACAAAACATCTCTAGGGATGTCAGATTCAACTGTGTTCAAATCGAGAGCTTGGGTTAATATTTGGGCTCCCTATGGAGCCGGAATTGGCCATTTTGCTGAAGAATTAAAAATGTTGTATTCAGTACCCTCTAGAGGTGTGTAACTGAGATTAATCCACAAAGGTTGTATCAAGGGGCTTCATTGGGGAGCTCAACATTTTACTTTATGATCTACTGAAGAAAAGGCATGATGCCCGTATTATTTTTGTCACCCCTGAGGGACTCAAGAATTGAGAGTGTAACCTATGGAGATGGCTTGTTTAATGTGATCATTCTTGGACTATGTTTAAATTGTGTTCTGTTCAAGATGAGCGCTTTAGGCCCCGTGAGGCCTCTTGTAATTTTCAATGTATTACTCTTTTATTTCACAGGATGTTTCTACATTTTCCAGATGTGTGCGTATTGTCAGAATTTTGACTTGCTTCAGTATTTTACAAAACTACTGGTTGTTAAACTTAGTCCATTTTTAACTCAAGTTTGGCGAAGCCAAATTCGAGGTATTGTCATGGCCCGTTGTCTGTCTGCCCGTTGTCATGGCCCGTCGTCTGTCTGCCCGTCTGTCGTGCTGTACATATGGCTCGGGCTAGAGGCCGTATTTATGAAACAAAACTTCTTGGGTACCTTTGTTGTCAATGTGAAAGGAGAACAAGTGTTTTGGGGCCCGGTCCGAAATTCAAGATGGCCACTGGAAGCCATTCTGTACAAAATTAGGTGCAATCAGATTTTTTTTGGCGCAGAACTTCCATATGAAAGCTCTGATTTGAATAATATTTTGTATGAATGTTTATTACCATGGAATACATCACATATAACACGTTTTTTTTTCTCGTGTGTAAATTATGCAAATTAGACTAACTTTTGATTTAATTAGTGTTATTTTCAGCACTGTAGGTGCAAATACCAATACGGCTCGGGCAAGAGGCCGTATTTATGAGCCGATCGTTACGAAACTTCTTGGGTACCTTTGTTATCACCGTGGGACGAGAACGAGTGTTTTGGGGTCCGTTCTGAAATTCAAGATGGCCGCTGGCAGCCATTTTGTTCAAAATTAGGTGCAATCAGATTTTGGCGCCGAACTTCCATATGAAAGCGCTGATTTGAATAATTTTTTGTGTGAATGTTTAGTACCGTGGGATACATCACATATAATACGGTTCGTTTTCCTCGTACATAAATTATACCAATTAGACTAACTTTGATCTATTTAATGTTACTTTCAGCACTGTAACTGCAAATGCCAATACGGCTCGGGCTAGAGGCTGTATTTATGAACTGGTCTTTACGAAACTTCTTGGGTACCTTTGTTATCACGTGGGACGAGAACGAGTGGTTTTGGGTGCAGTCCGAAATTCAAGATGGCCATCAGCAGCCATTTTATACCTTAGTTAGTGCATCAGTTTTTTGTACAGAACTTATGTATGAAAGTTCTGATTTGAATAAATTTTTGTATGAATTTTTAGTACCATGGGATACATCACAAAAAGTACGGGTTTGTTTTCTCGAGCAGAAATTATGCAAATTAGATGAACTTTTGATTTATTCAGTGCTACTAATACACAGTAAGTGCACGTGTCAATACGACTCGGGCTGGAGGCTGAATTTATGAACCGATCTTCACAAAACTTCTTGGGTACCTTTGTTATCACCTTGGGACGATAACAAGTGTTTCTGGGTGCGGTCCAAAATTCAAGATGGCTGCCACTGGACATTTTGTACCGAAATTAGGTCCAATCAGTTTTTTTGTACACAACTTCTATACGGCACAGACTGGAGGCTGTATTTATGAACCGATCTTTACGAAACTTCTTGGGTACCTTTTGTGATCACCGTGGTATGAGAACGAGTGTTTTGGGGTGCGGTCCAAAATTCAATATAGCCGCCAGCAGCCATTTTGTACCAAAGTTAGTGCAATCAGTTTTTTTTGTACAGAACTTCTGTATGAAAGTTCTGATTTGAACACATTTTTGTAGGAATGTTTAGTAACATGGAAAACATCACATATAATACGTTTTTTTTTCTCGTGCAGAAATTATGCAAATTAGATGAACTTTGATTTGTTCAGTGTTACTTATACACAGTAAGCGCATATGTTAATACGGCTCGGGCTAGAGTCTGTATTTATGAACCGATCTTCACAAAACTTCTTGGGGTACCTTTGTTATCACCTTGTGACTAGAATGAGTGTATTTGGGTGCCTTTGTTATCACTGTGCTATGAGAACAAATATTTTTTGGTTCAGTCAGACCCACTCTGGGACTCAAAGATTTCTTTTTATGCCCCCCCCCCCCCGACTAAAGTCGGGTGGCATATAGTGATTGAAGTGTGCTTGTGTCCGTCCGTGTGTGTGTCCATGTGTGTGTGTGTGCCCGAGCCAATAACTCGAAGACTGTTTGGGCCACAGTCATCAAACTTCACACACTTATAAAGGACCATGGGAGGATGTGCCACACACCATGGCCGGGGTTTCTTTAGTTATAAAGAAGTTTTTGCTCATACTTCAGGCTTGGTGTGACCTATAGAAATACTACCTACACCAAATGAGTTGAAACTTGCTGGAGGTTCAAAATGTGGTCCACCTCTATGCGGTCAAGAGAGGTCTTTAAATGCATATTTTTTGCGACCTATTAGGAAAGTCACTTTATACCAATTAATGCAATTCTGAAGATTATACGTGCATCTCATCATTCAAATGGCAGCGGCAGTAATGTCAATTTCTGATTCCTTGATCGAACCCTATAAATGGTGTGCACATATATGCCTCTTCGGGTTTCTTAGAAAAATTGTTCTGATTCCTGTATGAATATTTTCTCCATGAAAGAATTTCACAAAAAAGCAGTTAGGGAGTAAGCTGTGACTGTCTCATACAATAACATGATCTGTTTATTTAATCTCATTGTACAGAATTAATTCCCAAACCAAGTTAATATAAAAACAAACAACTTGATCATGAAGAATTCCAGTGTACATGCAATTGTAAAACTACACTGAAGATTTGTTATTGAAACCTATCATAATACTGTCAGGATGCCGGTAAAAGATGCAATACTGACATAGGTGACTGTACTGTTAACTGTATTAGTGCTATGACTGTTTAAAATTAATTTATTAGAGAAGTTCTAGTTTTATGTATGCCTTGTTAGGTCACTAGATGCCCTTTTAAGAGTAGGCCTTCAAATGAGCTCTTGGGGTTTTTAAGGTTTTTTATGACAATATCTCCGATATAGAGTCTATGCACCCTTTGTCAGCACGACAACTCAAATACGGATCGTCCTATCTCTATGCATTTTGGCATGCTGGTTAACAATACCCAGTTTGCACTCATCTATGTTTTTTGCACCCGTTCGATCTGAATGACAGATCTGAAGTTGGTGGAGCCATTATTGCAAAGTGGGTTGCGCTCATTCTTCAATGTAGATGTAGACATGGAACTACACCGACTGAGTTAAAAACTGCTGGAGATTCAATATATGGTCCACCTGAATGGGGTCATCAAGTGCATATTATTAAGAATGACTGAGAAATGCATTTACACCTTAATGTATTTCTAAAGTTTATGAATGTATTTCATCACTCAAATTAGTGGGCAGAGCCAAAATTTTTCGTTTCTGATTCGTGTATCGAACCCTTTGAATGCTGGTCACATATATGCCTTTTGTGGTTTCTTATAAAAATTGTTCTGATTCCTGTATGAATATCTGTAAATACTGTTAATGAAAACCCATTTCTGATTTGTTAAAAAATCTTTTACTCCAGAAAATAAGCCTCCATAAATTCTCTTTCTGTAGAGTTTATTCCTGATACTTTAACCCTTTTCACACAGACTTAAATTTACTGGATGCAGTAAATTCTGTTTCTCTAGTTATCTTTATTTTTACTTTCTTTATTTGGAGGAGTCACGCCCTTACTCCACCTTTAGCAACGCCCCGGAACGTGACAAAAGAAATGCAGACAAATAACATTAATGTACTTTCAAAAACTATTTTTAAGGCTGTAAACATCCTGGACGCCATGTGAGCAGTGCATAAACATAATAAACGAATAGTTCTTTGCTGGGCAAGCGAATAAATCGGCCATTTTTGAGACTATTACAAATTGAACGCGATCCTTTGTTCAACCTGCCAAAACGAAAATTTACATAATCACGCCATACAAAAAGACACGAATCTGCAGAACTATTAAATGACACTATTTCTTAATGATTGTTTCTTTTTTTCATTCCCTTCATTTTCACAACATATCTTGTATCTCTCTTTAGAACGGACTGACAGAGATCACGCGATGAACACGTAAATATATAAATAGTCTCAAAATACACAAAAATTGAATACGCTTAGAATTAACTCCTCACATTTCTCTACTTCATTTCAAATTTCTGTGTGGAGAATTATTATTGTTAAAACAGACATTTACTACACTTTCGACTAAAAACTATGCACTCTTCTTTAATACTGTAAGCTGTGGTTAGCAGGGGGTGGGATGGGGCGGGGGGCCTTGGTTGGCGCTGTGTGGTGATCGGTGGGTCGCTAGGACTCTATGTTGTGTAACGCTACTATTGTCCTTGTTCTACAGTATGGGTGGCTTCCAGATTCCTGTTCAACGTGGCGTGAATCGGTGCACCGTTGGGATACCACTCAACACATAGAAAGTGTAACTACAGTTTCTATAATACTTATTCTTAACCAATAGATATATCTTACTCTCAGAGCTGTCATCAGATATAACAATTGCAAGACAGCCAGTTATCATCTACACTAGTACACCAGAACTTCGACACTTCAATTGAATTTCACATATTAACCCTTTGAACACTGGTGGTATATTCCATGACAGTTCAATGGCAGCAATTAGAAGAGTCCATATTCATTATGTGGTTTAGACCAATCGGTATTTGGGGTAAACCAAACAATATATTCAACGTGCAGCCTCGGGGCTGCACGTTGAAAATATTGATTGGTCTACCCAACACATTTACTGAATAGCCATCCTATTTAATGACGTTACGACGTACCATGTTGCTGGCCAGATAAACGGCCGCTAGGGTTGAAAGGGTTAATAATCGTCGGTAGCACGACTTAACTGAATAATTCGAAAAACTTTTCTTAGGGCGTTAGCCCTGCCAAAAATGTAAGAACGCGGTGTTCTTTGGAAACGTTCTGCTCGGATGGAGGATCAGACGAATACGTTCGCAGAACCAGGCGGTTATATAGGAGTAGCTACGTGACTTTCTGCAGCTCGCTCCTATTCCATTGTGCTAGATTCTGCAAGCGTAGCAGTCAGCAGTTTAGTTATGCTGTATAACCCTTTACCGAAAAGGCAGGGGCAGTTAGCGGTAGCAGCAGATTTCCATGCCATTCACAGAGCCGCCAGCTCTACAAGGAACACGGAGGCAAGAGAGCGTGGCTGAGTTAAAACTACCCTCACCAGCTGTCTGTGAAGTTTAGCTCCCGGCTTACTAAATGTTACCGGTAATTGACAGGTGTGTTAATTGCAACAGCGACAATGTACACATTAACTACAAACATCTGCATTATTCTACAGTATAATTGACAACATGTAAGTTTATTTAACCGTTCTATCAAATTATTCACGTGAAATTAGAACGATTAGAATATTGTTATCTATAAACATGAAATATTTCATAAGTCATACTGTGTAACATCTCGTACTTTCGTATATAGTTGGCACAAAATTAGAACCTTCTGAATAATTTCATATTCGCGGAAGTATAATTTGTATTCTAGGCAGTTTTATTACAATTTACTACGACACTTATGACCCTCTTAACCCCAATGAGACTGAATTTTGTCACACTTACCTACTCTAAAATTTCCGCTGCCCCCCTCAAAACATTTGCCCAATGTAAATTTCACAGAGCCCTGAAATGGTCTACAATATAGGGGCTACACACGCTACAAATGCCTCAGAATCGATCTTATGGCATTAAACTTTACAAAATTTTCTCGGGGGTGGGGGGCTAGCCATACCAAGACCCCTCTGGTCGTTGCGCCTCCCTGAATGGATGTGGGAGGGGGACGACCGGAAGGTCATTGTTAGGACTAGGGGAGGCCCCAGAAATCTCACACAACGGCCTTTCAAATATTATCTTTCCTCTTAATGATTACAGAATAACTCTAATTGTGAATCATTTTTCAGTTAAAGTTTAACTCCTCCTGATACAAAGTTCTAAAATAACGTTTGGAAAAACTGGTCATATTTGTTTCCTGTCAGATTGGAGTTGGTTAACTTAAACATGATATATTTAAAGTTATTGACAATCCATCTGGTAGGACAATCAGACGGTCTGGCCTCCTAATCCAGACCCAAACTCTGAATGAACTTCCTTTATACACCTTCCTGAAAATATGGAACGCTCTACACGACACAATTCGTAATATTAGCGATAGAACCATGCTTAAGGACAACTTTGCTTCCACATCATTCATTTCGTCATATTCCAGTTATGTCCGCTACGATAACCCCCTATTGCCGTAAATGCACTTCGTAAACTTGGAAATGGTCAATATACGTAACAGTCATGCTCTGCGTCTTCATCTGGAATCCTCTTCTTGTACAACCTGCTGTGCTTCGTCCTTCCTTCTTCTTGCCCTATGTCATATGCTTTATGTATGCAATTAGCAAACAATAATCTAAACAATCTAAACAAGTAGACAGATAACCTGCCGCATACATTTGAGCAGGTGATCTGTTGAGGAACATTCGACCTCGTTGTTATGGGCTTTTTCAATACATTCGTCACCCTACGGTAATCCAGTTGGATATGGGATAATTCATCACATTCGTCACGCTACGATGATCCATCTGACGTAGGCCCCACGCCCAAACATAATGACCTACCTCTTTGTCGCAGTCCAAACGACACGAACTTCAATGTGGGTCTTGTTGCTGCTCTCAGGTGTGTTACGATGAGTAGTGGAGGGAGTCCTATAACCATTTACCTAACATGAAAACAGACTACACTTGCAAATAAAATTCTTGAATAACTACATTTTTCATTTTTTGTCTCAAAAACATAGGTTATGACCTCTCATTGGAACGAGCTCGATGAGCTCGTTCCAATGAGGGGTCATAACCTATGTTTTTGAGACAAAAAATGAAAAAATAATGAAAATTAATTGGCGATTTTTGAGAATAGCGCTGGCCGATTTTGGCCGTTACGTTGGGTAAAGGGTTAAGCAGGTTTCTTCTTGCCAACCTTGAAGCACCAACTTCCCGCTGGCTTATATGATGGACCATATGTGTGGTTCCGGAACTGACATGGTCAGATCTCAATGCCCCATCCCCATCTTACAGGACGTGACAGGTAGAGAGCCAATCCGGCTATGCCACTCCCCACGGTATACTACTTGTTATATTTGTGCAATATGTTTATTTGTAAATATTTTACTTATATGTGTACCGTGAATAAAGAATCTGAATCTGAATCTAAAAATTACTGACATCTCACAACTGGAGTTGGTTAACTTAAAAAAATGCGGACCTCTGACCAAGCCAGAAAAATAAGCAGACTGTCATCTGCAAAATGAAGTCCCTGCAGGGGGAATTTGGTGATGCGACCCTGCACAGCAGGGAGGCATCACTACATTTACCCTCTGTGAACCTCAATCTGAATCAGGGTCTCAAACCAAAACAGAAAGAGGTACCCATAGCATGAATTGGCCCATTGTTTGGGACAGCATCAACTAATTCACCCTCTGGGGACCTCAATCTGTAAATGACAGATTCCTTATTTTTTGGCTTGCCTCTGACAATTTGGAGCATTTTAGTTTCCTATCAATTGGGAGAGGGATAATTTCAAAACACTTTGATTTCTTGTGTGTAAATGCATTCTTAGATGTGCTTGTTAGACGTGGAGTCGGGCTTAACCCAATACCCAATTTGGCTTCTCAAATTAGTAGTGAAATTGAGAATTGGCGTGATTAGTACTGACTTTTATAATTTGTTCAGCTCATTTTTCAAAGGAGAAATGATACAGCTCGCATTGCTTTCCATAAATGTATTCACCATTTATAGTGCAACAAACTTTGTGTTTTTGTCTTACCACACTTTATCTAATACCTATTTTCAAATTGGCTACATAAAATACGTCCAGTAAAAAAAACTCATTTATCATGGAATTTTCGTTATTCTTTATTCATTTTTCCTAGATAGGATGCATATAGTACAGTCGCCGTGAACTGGTCTTAGTCCACGCGTGGGCAGTGGTGTCCGCGCATGCGTTTACCAGTTAATAAAAATCGATGCTTCATAAATTAAAAACGGTTCTTCATTAATTAAAACCGGTGCTTCCTTAATTAAAATTGTTGATGATTATTCCAATAATTATTATTTGGAATTATTTGGAATCTAATAGCATTGCGTCCCGCGAAATATTGCCCACCCGTGAAAAGTGACCAACCCACGGCGGTTGTACTGTATATGTTATATTGCTTTGCCTAGCAGTACTCAGTATTTATGGGGCAACCCTATGTTTTGTTTTATGTTTCGGTGTCACTCCTTATCCAAAAAAAAACTGTTTTGGTTACATTTAGATCCGTACTATCAAACAAAACTGATTTTTCCATGAATTTCTCATTTTTTGTACTCAAGATAGAACGGATATAGACTATTTTTGTTTACAGAGCTGTATTCAGCTTTCATGGAGCACCAACATCCTTGTTAAATGTTTCGGGGTCACTCTTTATTCAATACCTGTTTTACTTGCATAAACATTTGTACTGTGGGGAAATCATTTTTCAATGTATATTGCAATGTTCTGTATTCATTTTCAAGGACAGAAGGATGTAGCACACGTTTTGGTTTCAGGTTTTATCCTATGACTCGTCCGTTTTGTTCACTTTAAAACATTTGATATTTTGTTTTCATATTAATCAGTAATAAATAAAGCCTTCCGCCAATTTCATTGGTCAATTTCAAAACTAGACAATTTGATTGGCAGAACAAAATACAACTGGGCCACATTTTCATAATTTGCATAATTAGAGTTGGGAGCTTTCATTGGTCAATTTCAAAACTGGACAATTTGATTGGCTAAATAAAATACAACTGGATCACATTTGCATAATTTCAGTAGGGAGAATTTACGTTATCTGTCCTATTTAGGGTGGGTTATATTGTATTAATCTTGTACCTACAAGAAAAACGCCATTCATTTTTTTTTTATATTTTCACTTTTTGCTTCCAAAGCATAGGTTATGACCCCTCATTGGAACGAGCTCGACGAGTTCGTTCCAATGAGGGGTCATAACCTATGTTTTGGAAGCAAAGAATGAAAATTTTTAGTGAAACGAGGATGTTTTTTCCAAGTGCCGTCTGCAACTCAAGTTAGGTGATGGGTTAAAAAGTCATACTAAGTGGCTAATTTGTGCGTGTGTGTGTCATATGATAAATAGAATATGAAATGAGTGTTTTTCTCATATAATATTTAAGAAACTCGTCCGAATTTTCCGTTTGGGCTCGCCAGAGGCTCGCCAAAACGGAAAATTCTTAGACTCATTTCATAAATATTATATGAGAGAAACACTCATTCCATATCATCTATTTATCCAATATCTGTTCTGGCTTGCAGAGCAGTATTGTTTGAATAACAAACTGTTGAATTTTGCATACCTCTGTTCACATTTGTGGCCGACGGATATGCAGTAACGGAAACAACGAACAAATCGTGTATCAATACTCATAAACTAAGAAATTATATATCATGTTAACATTGTTCGGCACTTGAACCCGTATAAAACGTGAAACCAGACCAATCTAAATACTCTGAGTGGCAGGTCCTCCAAAATCATTTGAAAAGCATTAGAAGTCGAGTTACTGTTTGAGCAGTGATGTGAAGTGGGTTACTTATTCCCGTTTCATGTTTGACGTTTTCAACGCATACACAAATAACACTTAACCCTTTGAACACGGGAGAACGTTTTTCCGGCCCAGCAACAGGATGCGTCATCATTCCATTGAGCAGGATGGTTGCTGAGTGAATGCTTGGGGTAGACAAATCAATACTTTCAACGTGCAGCCTTGAGGCTGCGCGTTGAAAATATTAATTGGTCTACCCTCACATAATGAATACGAACTCTTCCAATTGCCGCCATTAACTGACATGGAAGATACCACCGGGGTTTAAGGGGTTACGCCAGTACCGTGTCATAGGTATCCTCAAAGACCGAGGTGAGTCGTAGAGCAGTATTTGTAGTCACTCTTTCGAGCAATTGCTCTATACCTCATTTGTTCGATGGGATTCGAGTCGCAAGAGCATTTGCTCATGGCGCAATTGCTCAATAGGTCATTTGCTCGATGGGATTTGAGTCGCCTGAGCAATTTTTGACCAGTTATTGCTCGATTGACTCTTTGACTTAGGAGCCCTTGTATTAGAGAACGTTTCGACATTGGGTGGGGATTTATATGAATGGAGTGATCTGATGGATTAGTTACTGTAAAGTGAACTGATTGGATGATCTGGATAAATGAAACTTGCTGTTCTAAATAGGAACAAGAGTACTCGGAATAGGGTTAGGACTAGCCAGAACAAGCTAGAACAGCTAAATATAGTAACAATAAGCAAAAAAGTTCCAACTGATAGGCTCTTCTACTCTACTAGAGTAAACTCCAGAAAAAACGAACATGGTTGGATAGAAAAACGCTATAGAAAAGCTTATATATACATAGATGGGAGCAGAAAATTCTGAAAGAATTCGAACTAGTACAACTTGTCGGATTATTTTGGTGATTTGGAGAGATTGTCGGGTCTATTCGGGTAATTAGATTGATTCTTATACAAAGGACGCGTCTTATAGCATAGCACTACGTGCTACTTTTATAAACCCAAAATGGAGAAATTCAGTTTGTTGGGTGGTTTTGCCGATTTAGGGGGATTGTTCGGTCTATTTGAGTAATTAGATAAACTCCCATTGAATCGAACACGCCGCGCCATAAACATACCTCTGTCCTATTACATGGTTTTTGGTCATATAGCAACCACATGCTACCATAGACACCAAGTTGGCGGCATCGAATATACCAAAAAGCCGACGGAATCACCTTAACAGTACACGCTGCGCATGCGCTCTAAAACCACGTATCTCTATGGTAAAGACGTCACAACATGGATGTTCACGCGGGCTACCCTGACAACCCAACATGACGTAACTAGGTGACCACGACGTCACTTCCGCCTGCCTCCCCATTCCCTTCTCCAAATGATGGGTGAAAATCACATCACATACTACTTTTATATTTCGACGTTACTCCTCTCCAAAGACTGTTTTGGTTGCATTGAGATTCGCACTGACAAAAAAAAACTGATCTTTCAATGAATTTCTCGTTTTTTTTTGTACTCAAGGTAGAACGGATATAGCTTATATTGGTTTACAGATCTGTATACAGCTTTGTATAGTGCAAAAAAGGTTCTTGTTAAATGTTCCAATGTCGCTCATTATGCAATACCTGTTTTACTTGCATAAAAATGAGTACTGTTAGGAAATCGTTTTTCAGTGTGTATTGCAGTTTTCTGTATTCATTTTCCCGGACAGAAGGATATTGCATACGTTTTGGCATCAAGTTTTATCCAATATCTGTTCTGGCTTCCAAAGCAGCATTGTTTAAATAAAATATTGCATATCTCTGATCTAGTTTGTCGCCGACAGATATGCATTAAAGCAAACTAAAAACAAATAATATATCAATGCATTACAAACGTAAGAAATTATATGTTGTGTTAACATTATTCGGCATAAGAACACGTATAAAACGTGGAACCAGGCTAATCTAAAATACTCTGAGCGGGGGGTCTACTCACCCAATGCTTCAGAATCATGTGAAGAACATACGAAGCGGACTTATAGCCCAAGAACATTAGGTTTCACTAGGGAAAAAATCGGAGAAAGCTGATTTTTTCAGGGAATGTCGAGTACATGTCACTGAACGATTAGACAAAAGTCCCCTAAAAATCCCAGTTGAGCTTTTTTTTCTACAGCCTTTTTTCGAAAACGCGTTTGAAAAAAATCAAAAAAAATCGCACGAACTTTGTAACCTCGAATTGATCCAACTGTATTTTTTGTTTACGCGTATTTCGAGCTACATAATGTCTAATATACATTTACCTAGAGGAAAATGTTCATTCTGTGACAATTTCTGCGAAAAATTATTGAAAATTCACAAAAAAGTATCGGATTTACGCAAAAAATGACGATTTCCCTAACGGATTTGCCCAAAGGGTCGTAGTACAGAACGGGATGTTAGTTGGACAGACGATAAAAAATCCATCACCATTTGAAGACTTTTATCATTGCTTACAAAATAGACATTATGGAAGACCCCCTCTGCTTCTGGCCGAGTTCCCCTTTTGGCATAAAATTCGTCAGCAT
The DNA here is from genome assembly GCA_031216915.1 of Pictodentalium vernedei. Classification (NCBI taxonomy): domain Eukaryota; kingdom Metazoa; phylum Mollusca; class Scaphopoda; order Dentaliida; family Dentaliidae; genus Pictodentalium; species Pictodentalium vernedei. Next base: position 658,500,798 of record CM062295.1, read on the forward strand.
GAGAACTCAACTATTTTCGGGCTTGGGACCGAACAGACACGTCTGTGTCTGGCAGCATTAGATCAATAAATAATATTTACAGAATGTACAAAAATCAATAAATAATATTTACAGAATGTACAAATCAATCAACATGGATTAAGTTACATTGACTATTATCAACGCTATATACAGAAATGACATGACCTATATACATATTATTCATCGAACTCAGAAATTTCCGACAGGACAGTGTTTCTGTGGTTGTTACAAGAATCCGAACTGCAATTACACAAACCTGAGCAAGAGAGTCCTGCCTTCTTACACCCACACCTTTTTGTACAAGCACTCTTGCAACCACAACTGATCAGATTCAGTAGGTTATCGGGGGCACATGGCTTTGTGGCTGCAATCGGTACAAGAAGTCCATTGTCTAGCGACCACCCCCAATCCGTCGGAGGAAGCGAAGTGCCCAGTCATTGTTGGACCTGGAGATAACATCTGTAGACATGTTGTTGTGCAGCATCGCTGCTTGGTGGGAGTGAGGCTAGGTCGATGGGTTTATTTAGTTTAGATTTTGCTACATAACGCTTGTAAGTGACATATCTATATTGGTCGAGAGAGGAAACAATTTTACTCCCGTATAAGATCAGGAGAAGTTGTTCCCCTGCAGCGGCTACTGCACTTGGTGTACTGTCATCCGCCAAAATTGTGTTGACATACTGTTGTGAGTCGCTAGTAACATCGGAGACAATTGTACTGAATACTTTCTTCTTACCAACTCGAAAGAGTGCAGAAGTAGTGTCACAACCACTTATAGAATGTGCTACAAGGAGGTTGCTTCTATGGTCACCCATTTTGGTTGCTATTTCACTAACTGAAACTAGTAAGTTTGGGGTAATGGAATACATCATGTGAATATTACATCCCGGTTGAACTCGAGAGGTAAGAATGACTAACAAGTCTGTGTCTGTTCCCACAACGACAACATTGTTGTCATCTTGAGCGATGTCAAGTGCAGTTTCGGCTATCAGTACATCAGCATCAGCCTCGGCCTGCTTGGACTGAATATTGATAGCAGATAGCTCCTGCATTAGAAGATCGACCAGTTGGGTTTTGTTCTTGGCATTTGCAAGGAAATCGGATTGGGGTGTGGTGGCTGGTAACTCGGGTGAGATATTGATATCAATGGAATACCTGTCTTTAGATCTACGGGCTTGTTCCATGCCCTTTGTCGACATTGTACAAGCATAACCACCAAAAACAACCACGACGTTCGCCCCAAAATGTCTCACTAGATAATTGGAATATGATGTACATATGTCCTTATATGACGACTGTTTAGGCCATACAACTGCCCTCAATAAAAATCCACCATCTGCAACAAACAGAGAATGTTCTGGGATTTTAGTTTGCTCGGAACCGTATGTTTTGAGGATCTTACCGAGCGTGCTTTTCTGTGTCTTCCTCATTCCAGCAGAATCAAACAATGCTGGTGGTTTCGGGGCGAGTTCATATTTGAGATACTCTTCCATCTCTGCTTGTGACTGAATAACACATGTGATGCGGTTGAACAGAATTGTGGGGTCAATCACTACCTTACTTCCACGGACTTTGATGCTATTTGCCATCGATGCGAAAGACTTCACAGTGTCAACACGTCGTAGTTTGATGCTGTTGAACGTTTTGCTTACAACATTCGATACGCAACATTCACCAATTTTGCGAACTTGGTCACAGTTCACAGTTTCGTCGGCCACAAGCCCGGTCGCTATAGAGACTAATTGTAGTGGATCTCTATTCTGAAAGGGGGAATGCACTCTGAGCCAGTTCAATAATTTGGTGATATCATTGGCATCAGTCAATTGTGAACTTTGACGGAGATCCCGATGTTGTTCGCCATGACCAGTGTGAACATGAACAAAATTTTCGAGAGCATTACATATCGGAAGGCAAAGAGGTAGTCCATGTACCCATTTCGCAACAGTGTTATCGGTTATTCCCCTGCCATGTGTGAGACCACCAGGGAGCTTGAACATTCTCATTAAACACTGCTCTATGGTCTGATCAGAATATATCCCGTCCCAGAATTTATCTGAGCGCCTTATGGTAAAGTAACCTTTCTCAGTGAACAACTTCAAATCATCATGTTGCATTATTTCTGTTAGCTCATTCATCTGCTGCAAATAGAGATGAGAACTTTTTGCGTATGCAAAATGACCACCTGCGTGAAATACTGGAATCATATTGCGAACACAATATGTGTGGAGTTCCCAGTCGCCTGTGCGCTCTGCTCTCAAGAACAACTGGAGAAGACCAATTTGCTCGTAGTATTGTACCCAAAGCTTTCCTGTGCGTCCTACGGACGCATTCTGGAGCAGTTCGTGTAATTTTGACAGTAGATGGTTGACACTTTCTTGATTGACAGCGTCAGCTGTTGTACAGTCACCTCTGGCAAGTCCACAGAATATTTCATTGACTTCTGTGCAGTCTATGTTATCTAGTGTTCGGCTTTCTTCAAACACAAGTTTTGTAATGGCAATTTGTGTTAGCAAATGGGCACGAACTGCTCTTGAATATGCATGACCACTGATCAAATGATGGATTGACCCACCAGTATAAACAGTCCCCCAAAGTTCATCCAAGCCGCTACCAGCCATGATCGAACCAATTGCCCCTAAATATGACATAATCATATGGAAGCCGCCGAGGCGTGCACACATTTCATGCCAATACATCTTGAGTGTAGGCGAACACCACATTATGTGATTTAATCGAACATGGAAATTGAAACAATGATGCTATAATACGGTATTTGAATGAGAAAAGTCGATGCCGTTTGAATTTGAGTTTAGGGGGTATGGTTAATATTTCACACGTTTCACCAGTTCATTATGGAATAAATGACTATTGTTATATATCATTATAAAGCCACTGCTTTTCTGCAATTTTTGATATATAATTTAACTCCCAAAGTAGTCGTAGATTTGATTTAATGGACGTTGTGCACCGTTGTGTGTATGAAAACAATAAATTTTTTTTTCGTAATTTTGTACATTTTCGTGAATATTTCACCATTGAGTGTGAGGATTGGTACAAAGTTGGCATTTTCTGTTGGGGATATGTATTCTCAATATAATTCAGCACGATATTTATGATTCTCACCCTACTAAGGCGAATAAGAATGAGAAATATGGAGCTGGGTCGAATTTTTTTAAAATTTTTTTTTTCATCAAAAAAACGCTATAACTAAAAAAGCTCAACTCGGATTCGCGGGGACTTTTCACACTTTATCCGCAATGTGTGTCCCGGAAACATATAAAAAAATCAGCTTTCTCCGATTTTTTTCCTTACTTTCTCATTTTTATGTCTAATGTGCCTGGACTATTAGAGTTTGAGCAGTGACGCGAAGTAGTTTACTTATTCCCATTTCATTGTTTGACATCTTCAAAGTACATACTATAATTGACTAAAAGCACTTAACCCTTTGAAGAACGATTTCACGTCCCAAGAACATGATACGTTATAATTCCATTAAGCAGGATGTTGCTACGTGAATGCACGGAGTAGACCAATCAATACTTTCAACGAGCAGCCCCAAGGCTGCACGTTGAAAATATTGATTGATCTCCACTCTCCCCCTACCCCCGCGCATAATAAATATGGAATTTTTCAATTGATGCCATTGAACTGACATTGAATAGCCCACCAGAGTTCAATGGGTTAAGTCATCCAGCAACAGAAGAGACAACAAGTAAAAATAAACTTTGAAATTCAAGAGAATTCGTCGCTCATACCGAATCTGCTGGTCCATTTTTTACGCCACAGTGTAAGGAAAATGTGTTAACAAGTAACAATATATGAGCTCACCTTTACTGCTTTCTGATATTGGAGTATTCAATTTAAGCGGGACGATACCTGGTAAAATTGGAAGCTCACCAGATAACGTATCGTCATATATTTTGTGTACGAACTTCATCAGCATCTCGGCATCTCTCAGTCGTCGTTCGGGACATTCTAATTCACGACAGTTTTGTGAGAATTCTTTTAAAAATGCAATGTCATACGACGACATTTTATGTCTTCAAAATGATACTGGAGCTATCTGTCTTGGAAGTGTACATACACCGATGATCGTTCCGGAAACGTGATGTAATCCTCTCTGATTTACCTACAGTAAGTAAAATTATTAAAATTTAGTTTCCGACCCTATCAGTGATAACTCTATAATTAACCGTTTTTATTAAAATGATTGGCTAAAGAATTTCTCTGTTTTTAACACAATGAGTCGAAAAAAACGCATTTAGGCCCGCCCTAAACCACGCCCTCAAACTTCAAAGTAGGTCTTAAAAATTACGTTGGACAGTGTGAATGGAAAAGAACCCCTGCACGCTCATATTCTTTCAACATGAAAAGTAATTAATATTTATCTCATTATATTAAATATATTTACAAAATAAAATGTAATAAACAAAAAAATCCTTAACATGCTTTTTATTCCGTGTTCAATTTTTGTACGCAATAAGTGATCGTCTGCGTTCATCGTTTTACCCAAATCAAACGCAAACAATGTCAGTATAATTTCGGGAACATTGATATTGGTGATCTTGATGAAACCAGGCTAGGAAAATGACTTTGTTATAGAAGAGGCGAATGTAGATGATTTATCTTTCCTCGATGAAGGCTTCATCGACGAATCTGAATGTGTTGGGATGACGGTCGATTTGTCTGCGACAACACACGAAACAACAAATGCGGTTAATTTAGAAATAGTCCGGGCTATAGACGTTGAAGAAGATGTTAAAGGCCCAGCTCGATTCAAGAAACTAACTGCAGAAAACCTCCAGTTGCTAGAAGCAGATCGACCAGGCAAAATACAAAGTGGGGATAAAACTTTTTAAGGACTGGACTGCTGAAAATTTCGGAAATTTGAACGCGCTAACGTAGACGTATGGCATATTAGACGACCCAAATGTCTATCAGCAGAGGCCCTCTCTCATAGATCAGGAAACATATCGTCGAGAATGTGATCAAATAAAAGGGAAGGACCTCCCCCCCCCCCCCTTCCCTCTGCGTCAGACAAAGATTTTGGGGTGAAAGATGATGACGAACTTTACAATACTACATGCCAATGTATAAAAGACAATCGTCGAAATATACCAGACCCCTCTCTAACCCTTCAGAAATGCAATGATGTGACACATGGAAATGACAGTTCACCTTATCAGGGCGGCATTCGTTACGATCACCAGATAGAAAGACGCATTGAGCACATAAGGCGAGTCAGAAAGGATTGCATGAGATCAACGCAAGACTGGAGAAATCCCACATGGATACACTGTGATCAGTTTTGTCCGTGTTATTACTGTTGATGTGCTCTGCTACCAGACTTTTTTGATTCACTCTTACCTCATATTTTACTCATAAGCCGACTTTATTTCCATTATTATCTTAATTGGCTTATATATGTAAATTTATTCAAAATCAGTTTACGGACTTGCTTTTCATTAGAACCTGGTTTGAATAAGTGTGGTGCCAAGAGACACCATATTTGCGAGGCGTGGAATATGATGGCTGGGGCAGAGTTGGCGTCAACTAATTGCACGTAGCTGCTTTGATAAACTGTTTGTACTGATTAGTTTATTTCTGTCCGAACAATCCACTCATTCGACTAAGCAAGTTGCACGTTTCAGTAAGCTATTGCCTTAACTGCAGTAAAGTAGCATTTTTCAATCGTGTTGATATTAAGGTGTTGTCCTTTAAAAAGTTTGTTAACTTTTGTAAAAATTAGTTTCGAAAGCCGATTGTTAATTAAGAAATACTGGAAAGAGTTTGGTAACAGGCTCTTGACACATCTATTCTGACAGCCAGTAAATTGCTAACTTTATAAGAGTTATAAACGTTTTTTTAATTTTCGTAACTTATCCGAAATCTCCAGCACAAATACTTTTTATGACAAGATCCCCGGCCATAGAATTACGAAGTCACTGTACATGCATATACTACGCCAACTGGATAGATTACCCAAATAAAAGGTCATAATGAGTGACTGTGGACTGAGGAATACACAAATAATTCTGGCCAACATGGGCCCCATATCAATTCAGTACAACGACACTTGGGGTATATACAGAGGACTACACACGCATGAGAATGGGTTAATCCATATGGCACGAGTGCCAACGCGAAAGATAAAACGAGAGGCCGTAGGCTGCGAGTTTTATCCTTCTCCGATGGCACAAGTGCCATATAGATTAACCCTTCCACATGCGTGTTTGGTAATGTGTTTATTACACGCCTTCGCGTCTATAAAAACACATTATTAGAAGGACGCACATCAATTTATTTCACAACCCGTCCCCTGAGTTCCATAGTGTTCTATGTACCACTAGGCACATAGAACACATCGGAACTCAGCGAACGAACTATCAACAAAAAGAACACATTTTATCGCCAACCAAATTTGCAAGGGGATCCCGTGTTACTATGTTAAGCTATCACTAGCGATTCATATTGTAATTACGGTGCACGATTTGTAGAAAAATCCAGTGCAAATTTAGCTTCTATTTAAAAATAGTCCGTCAGCGATTTCCATTCGGCACATGTGTGCGGAGCGGATTTTCTTTTTCCGCATTGTTTTGTGTTGCCGTAGATGGGGATTTCAAAGAACAGGGGTGTAATAAATTAATTTTCAATGGGTTACTTCCCTTGCATTGTTGTCACTACTCATCTGCATTTGGAAACAAATGAATGCAAACATTTACCGAAAACACGAAACGGTTTGCAAGCACAACTGATGATGAATTTTCGGAGAAGAAAAGGCTGGCACAATAAATACGTTACAGGGCGTTTAGTGGTATTGCACGAGGCTGTGCGAGAACAATATTAAGTTCGGTTAAAAACTCCAAGAATTTTTCTCGTGCCGCTTCCTCTGACACAGTATCTACCAACTAAACACCCCGTACTTTTGTGCAAGGTGAACTTAGCCTGATAAACATCACGGCAAACGGGGGCTAAAATGGAGGTTTTCCCTATAAACAGGGCGGCATCCTGGTACATATTAATTTAGCGTGGTACCGGTACCTGAAATCTTTAGGAATGAGTTAATGGCAAGCGTAGAAGGGGTCAAAGTTGGAGATCCAAAAAATCAAGGATTACTCTTTGCTGGTGACATAAATTTTTTTATTAGCTTGGAGTGGCGAGGGGCAGCGAAATAGAACAATGTTAACTATTCCCAGCCAGCAAGGGTACGTTGGTCCAACATTGGCCCAATGATGACCATTTTGTTGGACCACCAGTGGTTACCACTGCCGTTTTGCTTATCGGCCCAACTTTGGCCCAACGAAAGTGGGCCAATACTGGCATACCGCGTTGGACCAGCGTTGGCTAATACGGTTGGGAAAACGTTGTCGTCTCCATTGCGGGCCATCAATGGCATATAACGATGGGCCAACATTGGGCCATTGTAGAATGATAGCCATGGTGGTGTTGCTGCGCCTCAGCCCATTGACATTGCTGGGTTTGTGCTCTCTGACCCCAACCCCAGCAAATGTTGACCCCCAGACTACATACGGGACTCCTTGGTAAGCTCTGTTTCATCAACCTCCCCCCGCCCACCTCACTACAGCAAGTTGGCTTGACGTGGATTTTAACGACAGTCTCTACCAACCCCTTCCAAAACCTATACCAGGACTTAACTGGTTGGGTGCTAGAAGCCACTATTGCAGCTCTATTGAAAAGTACAGAAAGCTACTTTAGTGGTTTTACTCTATGCATTAGCCTGATGTTTGCTCTGCAATTGAAGTAAACAATTACATATAAAATTATTTGGTTGCAATTTATTGAAGAGTGCATATAGGCACTCACCAATAAACTGTACCAAAACAATTATTTATGAGCAATAACTAAAAAGTGAGGGCATATCTGTACTGCAAATAATCTTAACTAAACTTAGACTTCTCTTGGTGAATAGTGTGATAGCTTTGTAACAAAATAGCCATGTTTCAAATCACTTTCCAAAAATAATTTAGCACTCAACCAGTTAACAATCAAGTGTAAGACATCAACCGCGTTGTGTCCTTGGGAAAGACACTTCATCTACATTGCCCGCGTGGCGGCACGGTGGCGTTGTGTACTAAGGCGTACTGCACGACGATGGTGCACTTGTCTTCAACCAATGCTAACCCTGTTTGTGTGGAGTTAGTATGTTGGGGAGCTGACAGATGCTCGCCGTTGCTCGGTGGTTCTCTCCGGATGCTCCGGCTTCCTCCACCCGTAAAACTGTCACGGTCACGATTAGCCATTCAGTATAAATATGTGACCTTAAACACCAATAAATAAATAAATAGTGTAAGACATTTCATTGTTCATAAATATTAAGTTTTTTTTTGTTTGTTGTAGAATGTCTAAACTAAAACATTTTAATAATATTTAACACAGTACATTTTATAGAGGTGAATTAATTTCCTATCAAAACTGCTGCTCATAGAAAGAGTCAAGTAAATAGCTTCCAGCACTCAACCAGTTAAAAAAGAAATTGGACAAAAACTAGAAACAAGGCAGACTTAAATTACAACTCAAAATGTAAAATGTATTTGAAAAAAAAAATTATTTGCATTTTCACAACAGATGGAAATAAAAACAAAATAATGTACAAATACATGCAAACTACAAATATTCATTATACTACCAATAAGAATAAAAAATAAGTACAATGAAAACCAAATCCACACTGCTGGCCTGATAATCTATGGTGCAATGATATGCTGAGATGGTAGAATCAATTTATTATGTGATTAACTTTCACATTGACAGCACTTGGTATCACATTTATTTATTGGGGTTTTGCGACACCTTTGACAGGCAGGGTCGCCTCTTTTCAAATGATATGGTAGATTTATGGAACAATGTATGGTTTATGGTGAATAGTTTCGTTTCAATCCCTGGACTCATCCGAAGTTCAAACTTGTTAAAATCCATTTCTGGTTAGGGGAGACTTAAGAGAGAAAATGCAGAACATTGTGTGCACCTGATTACTTTATACCTTTGATTAAATGTTTCATTGAATCGAAGAGAAACAACTACCAATCAAATGATAAGACAAGCATATTTTTTGATGCAGTTTTGATACATACAGATTATCATGATAATGTGCATGTCCTGTGATTTGTATCTGATTCGAGGTGGTGTTCAGAATGGGATCTCAACGAGCCGGCTTTGCCGGCGAGTTGTGATCCCATTCTGGCCACCACCGCGAATCTGATGCAAATCACAGGACATGAACATTATCATGATAATTCATTTATCTAACAATTCTGTCACATAAACATATCAAATCTTAAATTATGAATACAGTTTTGTGACATAATGCTGGGTGAGAAAAAGTTACAAAAAACATATTTTATCGAACAATATTGTTGTACACGTTAACAAACAATGAGTAACGCGGTGACCGCAAATTTTCAAACTCACGTTGTAAAATTATTCACTCTAAATGTCATTCCTATGATGACACGCTTGAATTTTCAAGTGTGCAATATTTAATTGTACAGTTTCTATTTATTGTGGAGGTGTGAGGGAGGGGAGGGGGGGGGGGGAGTCATTTGCTATAAATAGTTTTGTCGCTAATTATAAGGAATTGTGTTTGGTTTTGTAAGCGATCATCTGAGTCGATCACTGATACGCATATAGAATGCATTCATACGCCTGTTATGATAGCCCGTTGCGTTCCCGGAAACGAGTCGTCTATATGATATGGAATCAGAATAAGTCGTCTATATGATACGGAATCGGAACACATTATGTGATACGTACCGTTTGTCGTGGTCTTCAGGCCAAACTCTGTATGATTGTTAGATAAAAATATGGATGTCATTGGAACCAACTCAGTACAATGACATCTAAATTTGTATCAAAATTGCACCAAAAAATATGCCTGGGTGACTGGAGAGTTGGAGCACAGAGTTCCAGCTTTTTCTGACTCAAGCACTTTCATGACCTTTAGAGCTTATGCGTGGTTGTCAAGGACACAGAATGCCTTCGTAAGCAGATTTAAAAAATTACAAGCATCTTGTAACTTCAAAAAAAAACGCAAAAAGTTAAAAATAACAGTTAAAAACAATGTATAATGAGGTGATAAAAGTATTTAAACAAAGATTCAGAATTATTGTCAAATGGTAGTCATTGTATCTGACACTATTTGGTGAAAGATGGCTGACGGTACAGGTGTTTTTCAAACTTAACAAAGCGAAAAATTATCTTAACTCATTATCCAACATAAGAGGCGAACATGGCCAGAAAAATAACAAATATAAGGGAAAAAAACCTGAAATATCCTGACACTTTGTCAAAAAAACAAAAACATATAAATATGGATGTCACTAAGACTGGCTCGATGAGTCGAGATGACATCCATATGAAAATAATTACATTGTTAATGTAGTTATACGTTTTGGGTCCAAATACTCAATTCCTATTGATCAGCTGGACGAAAACGTCATGACCAAATGTAATTCATTTTCCAATGAATACATTTGGTCGAACTTTGAACCGCATTTACGGTAGAGCGCAGTTGACAGAATGTAATTCGGGCGGTGTTTGGGCGGGTTTTTAACTTTTAGCGCCTCTCGCAGTGATCAACTCCGCTGCTGTTTCTTTGGTGACTCAGAGTTGTGCGCTTTATCTTTTGTGTGAGGGTGGTTTTTCGCTTCGTTCGTTCGTACATGTTTTATTTCGTCTTTCTGCTTTGTTGTTTGGTAAAAAGTAGTTTAAACAGTTACGGAATGTAATTATAAGAATTGAATGCAATTTTTATAATCTTCATTGGAGTATGAACGTGTGGGAATGGGTAAAAATTGTATGAACCTCTTCGGGATTCATACATAATTTGTACACATTCCCACACGTTCATACTCCTATAAAGATTATAAAAATTGCATTCAATTCTTAAGATAATACAGGCTGCCATGTATATCAGGTCTTACAAATTATTACACTCTGAGAATCTATTGTGCAAATGGATTCCCACATGGAAAATAGTGTTAATCGACTGTGACTTCTGCAAAATATTCATTTGAAAACACTTATAATTACCATTGATTCTTACATCATGTATTTTATAATGTATGCGTGTATGTATGCAGATGAACCCAATTAACTTGAGACTTACCAAAGCGGAAGAAGCTTTATTGTGTCCAACTCACATTTATGTTATAGCTGAATTAACATTTACCCACCCCGCCCCCACCCCCACCCCCACCCCCAGGTAATTGTAATACTGATTTCCAGTATTTGACGGCTTGTCAGACTGAGATTGTTCAAGTCGAATCTGAAATGTATCACTGTAAACCAGTTATGTTGTCCTCCTTAGTCTTGTCAACTGAAATTCCTAGAGTCGTTTACCAACAGCTGCAACCACTCCATCTAATACTACAGTATAAACTTACCAACTGCTTTTCTTATCTATCTTCTGTCAATTTCTGCTCCAGTTCATCCAGATGATCCAAGTTTTCCAGGGAAATGATGATGTCTTCTGGTAAAGTTGTACCATCCCCCGCTCCAGAATTTGAATTTACAGCATCTGTAGCATTTGTGTGTTTTGACGCACACTGGACTTGAACTCTTCTAATAAGCTGAGGATATTTCTTTCAGTTGCTGCAAAATAAAAGACATCAATATACAAACTCGACAAATTACAACCACCTGAAGGATAAAAAGTGCAATGCCATGGCTAACCCTCTCCTGCTCACCCCGTACAAGATATATGGTGGGATGGTGGACGGAAGATGGACAGAACATGTCCCTATATCTCTCTCCTGGTGTTTCATTGGTGGAAATTTTGCTAAGTTTCATAGTGGATCATCTCTGAATTATATGCTCTAATAAAATGACAACCCGTGGAGTTTGACACATCCAAAATGACCCTACTGTATGACAGTTCACAGATTTCGAAAGCATCCGCGGCAAGCACAGGGGGCATCAACTGTCTTAGGGAGTTTGATGATTGAAGACAGTGGTCTTCCTGCAGGAACATTTTAAAACAGTCCTATTAAATAAGGTGATAAGACACAACTTTTTGACGAACTGTTTGTAGTTCCAAACGAAAAAGTTTCCATTTATCTGAGGGAGAGAAAGTGTGAGAGAGAAAGAGAGAGAGTCTTCATACTGTAAGTCATACCTGATATGGCTGGTACAGGAAGCTGGGTTGGTCTCTGGTCATGTGTAGCACTAGCCAATGCTACTTGGATAGTTCTAGTAATACTGGGTGCTGTACATGTACAGTACGTGGAGAGTGTATTATCACTAAATCACCCACAGAGTGGAGATTCCACCCGAGCAACAATTGCAAATTTGTTGCAATGCATAACGAGCGCCAGCAATGTTTCAGCCAATGGACCTCCGGGTTAAACCCGGAGGTCCATTGGCTGAAATATTGCTTGTGCTTTTTTCGATATGTACAAAATTTGAAAGTTATAGCTTGGGTGATAACTCCACCCCGCGGGTGATTTAGTTACAATGCACTCTCCACGTACTGTAGAAACAACTGCAGGTGTGATGTCCCTGTTAGCCACGTTCTCTGCCTCTGCTGGGACAGGATTAGAGGTGAGGAATGGGGAGCTACAGGCAGACTGGAGATCTCGCTCATCTTGACTGCCTCTTGTCCCTTCTTCTTGCTGTTATTTGAAGCCGTGTTTTGGCGTACATCATCTTCCTCGTCTGATGAAAGGTATCGGCTGTTTTCACTAAAAGAACAAACAATATTGAAAAATCAGCATTTTCAAAACAATGTGGAATAAGATCACTGCACATACAGTACAAGCCAAAATACATTACACGATTAGCACTATAAACTCCTGTTTCCGCAACAGTAATGTAATGATTAAGCTATGACGTGGACCTAAAGGTCCATAAAAGTTGACCACTGTCAGGATTACTTGAGCAAACAAAGGGAGATGATTAGGGCCAATTTGAAAATTGCAAGGGAATTGAGATTTTGGAATTGCACAATGTGATGGAAAAGAGGTAACTTTGAGTCAAGTTATCTCTTCCACTACAGTGTTCCTAATAAACACACAAGCAAACAATGTCTCTGTATTAAAAGATGTTCTTTTGACAGGATACAGACACCAGTAGACAAATATCTACAAAAATAAAAACCTAAGCTGTGTGTAAGTGCAAAATGATAAAATATGCATCTTGTGAAAATGGATATAGTACACCATGTTTGAATAATAACCTTCTTCTTTTCTGATAACCTGGAATAATGCTAAACAGATAATTAACTAACCATGACCTTACTGGATGCCAGAAAATTGTACTTTTGAAACATAAAAGTAATAAAACTGTCCCTTCCAGGCTCAAAATAAATATAAATGTGCCAAACGCTAAAGAAAACATCTCTACCAAAAGTGGCATTGCACCTTCCACCTATCCTAAACTGGTTAAAATAAAATGATATTTGCATTATTTCTTCCGCTTGGCTCCATAATACTAAAATAAATTAAAATAAAAAAATAAATAAAAGTGGCCAAACACTTACAGTGTTGACGTTTTTCCCAAATGGCTTTTTCACTTCAGAAATTCAGCCCTGCTGAAGAAGTTTCGCCTACATTATTTTGTCAAATTTCTGCAAAGTCACATGACTCTTGCCAATCAGCGCAAGGTTAAAGGTTATTAACCTGGCAGATTCAGCCAAATTCATTCTAGCACCGGCATTATCACAGCCGTAAAACACACTCAGACCTAACCCAAAACAACAGTAAAACGAGGTATTGTTTGAGGCACAAATAAAACAAAAAAACATTCATACACATGACCATAAAAACCTGAAATACATCCTTTCAAAAATGTTATACTTTCTGGACAAAACATTTTCTGGACCGAGCTGTATAAATTATAATGAAATTTTAACAGATTTTCGAATCAACTCACTTTTTTTTCCTTCTAGCAGTCTGGCATTCATTGTCTGTTGCATCTGTTCCAAAATCGGAGGTTTCTTGTCAAATTCAGACGGCTCCTTACTTTCAGATAATTATCTGCAACATAAATACATATATATATATCAGGGATGAGAACAACAGAAGACTAAAAAGAATGAAATAACTTCATCCCATAACCACCCCCCCCCCCCCCCCCCCCCACACACACACACCAAAAAAAAAAATCTACTTACAATTTATAGCCTCAAGCAAAATGGGACAACCTTTGAAACTGAAATTTGCTAAAAAAATGAAAATTCTCACCCCTGATATACTTTGGATGTTTTATTATCGTAATAGCAGGGATTCTTTTCGCTCCAATTTGGAGAAGGGACCAGATCACCTGTCGTAGGGAAAATTTGCATTGTAAGATGATTACTTGGACAAATATAAGGAGTAGCAGAAAAAAATTACAAACTTCCTTTTACACATCAGTTTACAGCATTCCTCACTCAACCGGACTTTTGAATAATGAATCTGAATGCTGTGCGGGTAATCGAGTATCAGTTGATTCATTTACGCAGTTCTGATGAATCCTAAGTTCTTTGTCTGAGTCACTTGCGAGTGCGTCATGTGCTAAAAGTAGACAAATGCAATGCTGAAGTATTTAATTTGGCTATTTTTGTACTCAACGGGCAAATTATCTCTTGTGGTTTTGCAGCCAGCAAATTGGAAACAATCATATCTGGGTGCCATTAGGACTGGGGTGTAGGTGTACATGTAGTACAGTAGATCCCCCTTAATTGGATAGCTCTTAATTGAATAACCCTGTTAATTGAATATAATTTCCAAACACAAAACCATTTACCATACCTTCAGTACAAATTTGACCTGTAAATTGAATACAGATTATAAAGTAAACTCCTGTTAATTGAATAAATATTCTCGTAATATGTCGAGAATTTACCCTGACAATCACCAACTTCCCCTTGTTTACTGACCCAGTTGGCTTCAGTACATCCAATACAGGCATTTAATCTATTATATCTTGTTTGACAGAGCTCATAGAGCTCTGTCAAACAAGATATGATAGACTAAATGCCCAGGTTAACCCAAGAATACAGATTAGTGTCCATATCCCTATTAAATGAATAATTTTCACTGACATAGTGGCTATTCAATTAACAGGGTCCCACTGTATAAATGTATGTGGTGTAGTATTAAATGCAAATTAATTTACATTATTTTGTGGTGCTTTTAAAACCAGAACTTGCATTATTTGTCAGAAAGTTCTAACCATGATCTTTCCAAGAAATAATACATGGACCTGGTTTAACTTCTGGCAATGCAATAATAACCTCCTTCTTTTCTGATAACCTGGAATAATGCTAAACAGATAATTAACTAACCATGACCTTACTGGATGGCAGAAAATTGTAGTTTTGAAACATAAAAATAATAAAAGTGTCCCTTTCAGGCTCAAAATAAATATAAATGTGCCAAACGCTAAAGAAAACATCTCTACCAAAAGTGGCATTGCACCTTCCACCTATCCTAAACTGGTTAAAATAAAATGATATTTGCATTATTTCTTCCGCTTGGCTCCATAATACTAAAATAAATTAAAATTAAAAAAATAAATAAAAGTGGCCAAACACTTACAGTGTTGACGTTTTTCACTTCAGAAATTCAGCCCTGCTGAAGAAGTTTCGCCTACATTATTTTGTCAAATTTCTGCAAAGTCACATGACTCTTGCCAATCAGCGCAAGGTTAAAGGTTATTAATCTGGCAGATTCAGCCAAATTCATGCTAGCACCGGCATTATCACAGCCGTAAAACACACTCAGACCCAACCAAACAACAGTAAAACGAGGTATTGTTTGAGGTACAAATAAAACCAAAAAACATTCATACACATGACCATAAAAACCTGAAATACATCTTTTCAAAAATGTAATTCCATAAATGTCGTGAACTTCAAAACTTTCTGGACAAAACATTTTCTGGGCCAAGCTGTATAAATTATAATGAAATTTTAACAGATTTTCGAATCAACTCACTTTCTTTTCCTCCTGGCAGTCTGGCATTCATTGTCTCTTGCATCTGTTCCAAAATCGGAAGTTTCTTGTCAAATTCAGACGGCTCCTTGCTTTCAGATAATTATCTGCAACATAAATACATATATATACCAGGGATGAGAACAACAGGAGACTAAAAAGAATGAAATAACTTCATCCCCTAACCACCCCCCCCCCCCCCCCCCACACACACACACACACACACCAAAAAAAAAAAAATTCTACTTACAATTTATAGCCTCAAGTAAAATGGGACAACCTTTGAAACTGAAATTTGCTAAAAAAAAAATGAAAATTATCACCCCTGATATACTTTGGATGTGTGATTATCGAAATAGCAGGGATTCTTTTCGCTCCAATTTGGAGAAGGGACCAGCTCACCTGTCGTAGGGAAAATTTGCATTGCAAGATGATTACTTGGACAAATATAAGGAGTAGAAGAAAAAAAATACAAACTTCCTTTTACACAACAGTTTACAGCATTCCTCACTCAACCGGACTTCTGAATAATGAATCTGAATGCTGTGCGGGTAATCGAGTATCAGTTGATTCATTTACGCAGTTCTGATGAATCCTAAGCTCTTTGTCTGAGTCACTTGCGAGTGCGTCATGTGCTAAAAGTAGACAAATGCAATGCTGAAGTATTTAATTTGGCTATTTTTTGTACTCAACGGGCAAATTATCTCTTGTGGTTTTGCAGCCAGCAAATTGGGAACAATCATATCTGGGTGCCATTAGGACTGGGGTGTAGGTGTACATGTAGTACAGTAGATCCCCCTCAATTGGATATCTCTTAATTGAATAACCCTGTTAATTGAATATAATTTCCAAACACAAAACCATTTACCATACCTTCAGTACAAATTTGACCTGTAAATTGAATACAGATTATAAAGTAAACTCCTGTTAATTGAATAAAAAATCTCGTAATATGTCGAGAATTTACCCTGACAATCACCAACTTCCCCTTGTTTACTGACCCAGTTGGCTTCAGTACACCCAATAGGGGCATTTAATCTATTATATCTTGTTTGACAGAGCTCATAGAGCTCTGTCAAACAAGATATGATAGACTAAATGCCCAGGTTAACCCAAGAATACAGATTAGAGTCCACATCCCTATTAATTGAATAATTTTCACTAACATAAAGGCTATTCAATTAACAGGGTCCCACTGTATAAATGTATGTGCTGTAGTATTAAATGCAAATTAATTTACATTATTTTGTGGTGTTGATAAAACCAGAACTTGCATTATTTGTCAGAAAGTTCTAACCATGATCTTTCCAAGAAATAATACATGGACCTGGTTTAACTTCTGGCAATGCAATATCAATGTTTGGTATTTACCATTTTATGGTATAGGTTATTTTTTATTATGTGATAGAAAAGACATGTAACTGCGTAAATACATACCTGTTGCGTACAGCTTCCGAATATTATAGGAAACTATCATCTGGTGGCATCTGGGAAGATACAGCTTTGTTTGTACGGCTGCTATATTTATAGGGTGGCCATACACATGTAGAATTATCCACCAACCAACACTGTGGTATGATTTCCACTTCTTTTGTATCAGACAACTCAACAATGATATACATTATTTCCTGCAAAGTTCAAATTCCTAATAGTTCAGCACTCCACGTATTGCCAGTATATTAATACTATCAATCTGTCTTGCCTCAAACAGGATTTCTTTCTTTGCAACGCTGTATTGTTGGTGTTAAACGTCACTCTGCTGCCTGAGTGCATTCATTTGTATATTATTATGACTCACGTTTGTAACATCAGCCGTGATTGGTTAATTTGACACCTTCTAAAAGTGATAGTACTGAAGTTTTGGGGAAAAACACGGGTACTATCGGAACATTCTTCCACGGAGACATGAGAACAAAGAAAATGTAAGCTCCAGTACCATTGATCAGCGTCTATTACGCACGCTCTGGTTGGAATTTCTCAACACCAAATGCTGTCGCTGTGTCTAATTAACTTTTTTCGTCAGCGATAGACACAAACTTACGTACAAAAATATCATCTTCGGTGGGTGTGTTTTTAATTTTAACTGCAAACAATGAATTCAAAAGAATCAGAAATATTAAAAACTCACGTGTTGTTCACCACTTTAGTGAATCCTGAATATGAGTTATGACTTCAATCAATTATATTTCCACAAGTTTAGTACTCCTCGACCTCACTGAGCCTCCGCCTCAAGTTCAAAATAAATTGTTTCACTCCGCTTAATTCTAACAACTATCGTCGTCCAAGAAACATGAATTTATATTCCATTAATTTATACCACTTATCATACAAGCATTAATAATGAATTATAACATGAACAGCATGATGCAGTTGTAAACACAGGCATTTGGTGATATTGAAACTCCAAAAGCGACGTCACTTGTGACAAGTCATTTTCGAATTTGTTGATCTGGAAACTCCTAAAGAGACGTCATTCGTTCGAAATGACGTCGTGGTTTTGGATTCGACTACATTGTTATTACAAGACTGATGGCATGTTGCAGTTAACGCTTAACAATGAAAGCTATTTTTTGTTCGGCATAATAAAATAATTAGAACGTTTCTTTTCATGTTCTATCGATCGATAGTACCTGAGTTTGTGTGATTTCTGAAATAAAACCTTCCGCAGCTTCCCTGCTTCAGCTTTTATTTCAGAAATCATTCAAACTCAGGTACTACGCTGCTTCAGGTTTTATTTCAGAAATCACACAAACTCAGGTACTATCGATCGATAGAACATGAAGAGGAACGTTCTAATATTATATTATACATCAAAAACCATGGAAATAATCTGGAAGACCAGCACTAGAGATGGGAGTAAATTGTAGTATAGTATGGCTGGAAATAAGTTGTAGTAAAAACACACTAAACTTTCGTAATATTTTGTCCTTTATTGATAGCACAAGACTCTTGCATGTTTTTTTCGAAAGCTCTCAATGAGAGCCTTCCAAAAAAATCAAGTCAAACTCGAGTACTCTCAATCAGGTGAAAAAACGGATAAACTTTTATTGTGTTTATCCTTATGTTCAGCGGTATTCTATAGAAATTGTATTATTATGCTAAATGTATAAGTCGAAAGACTGCAAAATCTGACCAAAAAGATAGAAGAACATATTTACAGGATATTTCCTCAAGCCCACACATAACCAAATCTGAATGCGGCATTGATACATTAAATATGCCAAGCATTGGTGAAAGTTGTACACAACCATATTCCCTCCATAAATATCAGAAAAATGTCCAGGGATAGCTGCTGACAAAGGTAGTTCTAAAAGGAAAGCATGAATATTATCAAAACAACCATAAACTTTAACATTATCTGCCAAATGCACTAAATTATGAAAGCTGTACACAAACATATTCCTTCCATAAATATCAGAAAAATGTCCTACAAATAACTTTAGTATACTTTCAGCATAATCAGCATGTGTTTCACATAAGGATTGATGGACTAAAACAAAAATACCAACAAAAAGCAGCAAAACATTCCTATAAAGATTGTCTGACAGTTGACGCATCACAACTGGGCCTCTATACAACCGAAATTGCCTAAATGCAGTAGCTTTCCACCTGTCAATATCCTTTAAACTTCGCGGTTTTCTTGCAAACTCTTTTGGAATATATCCAGTAAGAGAAATTAATTCTTCAGATATTGAACTAATTTTTAATGCTGGCTGTCGAACAGTCAATGGACCCTTGATGAGAAGTAGAAGTATTCGTCTCATCACACCTAGACAGACAGGATGCATATAGTCCAATTGAAACTGGGTTACCAACCCACTACCAATTTCACTGAGTGGTGACAGCCCATGATGATGTTCGTCATGAATGATATCTCTTACACTTTCGTCGGTTCTGAGCCAAGCATTTGTTTCCGGAAAAGTAACCTTATTGTGGTATTCACTTTCCCGAATACACCTCTCACAGCTGTAATAACCACTGTGACCTTTCACATTTTTCACAAATGCAGGAACGGGTGCGTCACATAGAAATGATGATATTCGGAATTCATAATGAATGGCTTGACAAAACAATCCATCTTTTTGCAATACTTTCACTTCACTTGCAAAATCGCTTAAAAATTCATTAAGATTGGTGGGCTTTGTTCTTCTACAAAATAATCCTATTATAAAGGGTTTGCTGCCAATTTCATCAAGCAAACCCCAAATTGGCCACAAGTGAAGGTTGGAACTTTTATAAACTGGTAAACTGTTTATATTTATTTGCATCCGAATTGAAGAGTTTCCTGTTAATTTGTCTGGAAATGTATTCAGTGATGGCATCATGGCTGCTTCTGTCCCAAAATAAAAATATTCCCCGTCACTTATGTTTATAATATTATATGTCGTCCTTGTTTTCAACAAAGTTCGTGGATCTTTCCGTAAGTCTGGAAAAAGTGCATGCAGAATATTCAGTATGTTTGATAAACAAATAAGTGTAATACTGCGATTTCTTGCCAAGTCTCGTAAACTTTCTTTTATCAATACCTCGTCATTGTCTGTGTCGTCACTACTTGAAGGCAGTCGTTCTTCATCTGAAATATCGTCCAGGAACGTTGTCTTCGGAATTCCTTGAATACCATGGGGCGGTTGAATGTGACAACTTTCATCTATTTGTGGTGCCAACAAAGGTTCGTCACTGTTTTCTTTCCCCAAATCATCTTGTTCTTCACCAGGGCATGCCACAGCAGCTCCCTTCAATATATGTGACATTGACATCTGTGAATTAGTACCAATATTTCAATGATCATTGACTGCTCCGGTATTAGTGCGTAACTGAATAGGATCTCGTTCAATTGTATCAATACGTTCTAAAAGTTGTGACTTAACTCTGCGTCTCTGTGTCCATTATGACTTTTGATTAAATTTTTGCATTTTTAAATATTTAGAAAAATATTATGAACTAACTTATATAATGTCTATTTTGTGATGTTCATACTGTAGAAACGGTTCTAAAATTGGTACAATTAATTTTTTATTTAGACAGTGGACAAAATTTCATTTAAAGTTGTTTTTTTCTCAAATGCCAGCTGGCATGTTAATCTATCTGCAGTTGGTCAACAAAGCTTCAAATTTGTGTCACAGTACGTAGAGAGTGTATTATCATTAAATCACCCGCAGAGTGGAGATTGCACCCATGCAATAATTGCAACCTGGTTGCAAAGGATAACCAGCACCAGCAAAGTTTCAGCCAATGGACCTCCGGGTTAAACCCGGAGGTCCATTGGCTGAAACATTGCTTGTGTTTTTTTGTCGATATGTATAAAATGTGAAAGTTATAGCCTGGGTGATAACTCCACTCCGCGGATGATGTGGATACAAACCACTCTCCACGTACTGTATGTGTCGTGTGTTTAGTGAGCAGAGTAGTATCCAGTAGTAATGTGCATCATAAATTTAAAAATAATTGAAAATAATCACTACCCTTGGAGCTCGTTTTTTAATTTAGGATCAAACAAATATCACGATCAAAATGGGGTTACATAGTTATTTTTATGTGATCAGTGCAACCGCCGAGGTGCTGTCTGTTTCCAGATTGGCAGGGATAGCAGCCTTCAAGTTCCACATTATAAATACAATACAAATGCGTGCAAGAATGACATATAGAAGAAAATATATGCTTAAATATCCGAAAAGAAGATTTGTGTATGTAATGGAACGTTTGCGTAGTAACTCAGAATTGGGTCTATATAGTACACTATATTAATAAGATTTCATTTTGGGCAGAGTCAGGAAAAATAAAAAAATGGAAATTTGAAAATATATCGTTTTTCTTAAAGAAATACTACCACTTTAACGCAACCAGGGTTTCACAGCGATGGCATTGTTAGAATGCTGTACGTATCTGCCCGTCAAACTTACAGATGTTTGAAAGCACACAAAAATTGACGAGAATTATTTTTAAATCGTTCCAGGTGATACCGGTGTTTTCAAACCAAACAGGAATGGCGCCTTGTCTTCGAATTTGATACGGCAAGTCGACATCACGAAGCCGTCATTTCACACAGTATAAATACAAACTAAACGTGTTTTTCCGCACATCTATATACACTAATAAATTTTGTACCGCTCTTAATAACCCCTAAATGACATTTAATTACTGAATGATAATTTAGAATGACATTGTTGTTATTCGAAACTAAATACACTGTGTACAATTAAATTACGAAAGCCGAGTTTCAGGAAAGACAAATTGCCAACGGCCATCCTTGTTAGCCCAACGAGTGTATGCCGCTGAGGGTCGTCGCCAACGTACTCCACCATCTGCCAATGTTGGCCCAGACATGCAATGCTGGCTGGGTTGTAAGGGAAGTATCGTGATAAATGGAGACTTGGACTGAATGAAAAACAGAGTGAGGTAATGCCCGTGGTCCGAAGGGTAGATGAGTCTTGAAATTGGAATGTGCATAAGTTTTCTATTTATGAAGACCAAAGCAAGCATCTAACAGTGTGAAAAATGGAATACAGAAACCACACCAGTCAACTTAATAGTAGTGGGAAAAGAATATTCAGCCTGCTAAAACGTCTATGGAGGAATCGCTTGAACAAGGGATTCGTTAGAAACGCTATTTGGGAGAGGATGGGATGGGACTGCCAATTATAACCAATGGAGCGGTGGTGAAGAATTTGGAGATACAGCGAAATAATGTGAGTTGGTGGGTGGCCGGATTAAGTAACGCGGTCGCATCGAGGCGGTCAAAGGCAACACTTTGTGGTTGCCGATTAAAAATAGAATAGACATAGGGAAAATATGCTTCCAAAATTACCCGGCAAATCTCCCAAGCAGAAAGCTGTGTAAAATGGCGTTCATCTGCATATGTGACTTCAACATTTAGACAGAGTAGATAAAGCCATGAGGAAACTGATAGATTATTATTCCATTGAGACTGTGGATCTAGATCTAGACATGGGGTCCTGAGTTAGGGTAGTAGTTTTATTATGGAGAGTGTGTTCGATGATTGCAATCGAAACTGGGGATCTGATGTTACGCCCAAAACCTCGTTGGACGGGTGACGCAAAACAAAAATTCGTTTGCTTTTGCTCAGTACCCGGGTAGGTCATTTGATGGAAACAGTTGCTCAAAGTTAGATCGAAGGAACCGGAGTTAACTCTTTGAACACTCTTTTCCTGGAATAGTATCGCTTCTGTGTACACTTACAGTGAGATGGGTCAGTCCAATATCAATATACAGGGCGGATAAAATAATAACTGCAGTCTGCAGCTGTCTGGCTGCAGATTGCAGCTATTATTTTATCACCAATGCCCCGTGGATAGACCTTTTATAATAAGACAAAAATGGGACGAAATTATGCCTCCGGCTGCAAAATCGGTCATACGAGTTCAAAGGGTTAAGTGGGGGGTGGGGGCGATGGGGGGGGGGGGGGCTAGGAAAGAGGGTGCCAAATGTGCAGATTAGAAGTATTCGAGGCACTGGGGCAGTTCATTTTCGAATGTACCAATCGCTTGCTTAATAGAGTAAGTCACCTTGAGAAACTAATGGACCAGTGGGATGAAAACATGAGTGGCGAGCGGGTGAGGGAGTACACGAGAGAAAGAGTCACTGTTGCAGATGGAAAGATTGAGAAAACTCTTTCTGCCCATTTCATAAAGGTAGTCCAATTTTAGACCTATCTATCTGTTTTTAGACTTTGTCTAAAATGAAAAAAGTATTTCACCACGAGAGTCTAAGTCAAAAGTCTAAAGCCCAACTAGACCAGGTCTAAAACAATTTTAGAAGTCTTCGAAAATGTGTTTTACATTTCACAAGCAGCGCCCAGGTCGGAAAATACACGAATTGTAGATTCAAAAGCGTGAGAATGTTGACATGTGTCAGCCCATGTCTTACTGCGTCATTTTCTTGAATTCAATGTGAAGATGACAGACGCCGACATTCGTGATAAAGAGTGCTTCATGAAATTTCTTCGCCTGTTAAATTACGAGGTGGCCAACGTTTTTTTCAGAAAACGGGTTAAATATTTTGAAATTTATAATGATACTGAATTTTATTGGCAAATTCAGAGTTAGTAAACAGACCGCGAAAAACACCATTACTCAGATTATGGATCAAATTGAGCACACAATAAACAGAAATTATTGCATTTCACCTGAGTTTCAAGAGCTGACATGGTTTCGTCTTTATGCAAAGGGTAGTTTCCAACGTGTAGTATGAGACTTTGCGGGTGTAAGTGCAGCATCAGTTTGCCGTATTGTACGGCGAGTCAGTGTAGCAATTGCATCGCTGAAACGACGCTATATAAACATGCCAGATGCATTCGAGACTGATGATATAAAGCGCAAATTTCACCAAATGGGTTGATTTCCGGGATCGATTGGTTGCATTGGATGTATTTCTAATCAGGCCCGTCGGAACCGGGGGGCTGGGGGGGGGGGGGAAGGGGGCTGCAGCCCCCCCCCCCCCCTCCCCCCAATAATTTGCTCATATTTCGTCGTTAGGTTATCCATGATGGGAGCAACCGATGTAATCTGAATATAACTGGACATTACATTATTTAACTCATATTAGAACAGTGGAGTAGGAACCGGGGGAGGGGGGGGGGGGGGTGGGGCTTGGTTGGTGGTTTCTCCACACGGGATGCCCACTGGTTACCATATTCCGACATTGCTGTTAATGATTGCTGGATTGAGTGGGTTCCATGTGGGCTTTCTTCCACGAATAAAACTGACAGTCGTGTTTTCGCCTAATTGTGGAAAGCGATGTTAAACCCCAACCAACCACAGGGTAATTCATTGCATGTTCACTATTCCTGTCATTCTGCTCGGAAATTACGCTGAATTGATCAGAGAGCTGACGTATTTCCTTATTGACGATGTATTTGCTCAGAATCACTCAGAATGCATATTTGTACATCTTAAATTAAAAAAATTCCCGGACCCCCACAAACGAGACGGGGAGGTACCCCCTCTCGTTCTCACTCCCACTCGCCTCTTCGCGGTTTCGGATGACGCTTCGCGTCATAGGAATATACGATTTATTTGCCCAGAATCAACCAGAATACATGTTTTTACATCTTAAATTCGAAACTTTTCCCGGGGGAGTCCCCCACCAACGAGACAGAGGATACCCCCCTCTCGTGTTCACCCACAATCGCTGCTCGGATGACTCGTCGCGTCATGGGAATATAGGTCCTACCCCCCCCCCCCTCCCAAATAAAATTAGCTTACTACGCCCCTGGATTAGAATTATGAACGTATCACTGAATGTATAACATGCACCTGCAAATGTTGATGTGCAAACGTTTTGAGCAATTCAAAAGCTACCAGAATGCTTCCTTTGATTGCCCTTTTCAAACAATTTTCTGGGGGAGTAACCCCCCCTACCCCCCCCCCCCCCCCCCTCTAAAAGCTCGTGCCTTCAGCACTCGCGCCAGATGCCTTCGGCATCTAGATACCCCATACCCATTTAGTATCAGCCAGTTCACCCAAATTAGCAATATCAGCCCCCCCCCCCCAGATATAAATTTCGTTCCGACGGGCCTGCTTCTAAAAGTTGCCAATCCCGTCAACCGTAAGGGATTCTATTTTCGCGATGTGCAAATGGTTTTTGATGCAGATATTAAGATCCGAAATGTGGTTGTTCGATGGCTAGGATCTTGTCGCGAAAGTCGAATTTTTCAGAATTCTCCTCTACGGTCCCGCTTAAAAGATAGCAGTGTCGGTGGTATTCTGCTGGGTGATAATGGCTATGCGTGCGAGAAATACCTTCTTACCCCACTTTTGCATCCAACTACAGACGCAGAGAGACACAGCAACACTGGGAACACAACTGGGAGAGTTTTTGGTGTCCTCAAAAGAAGATTTCCGTGTATCGACGCTGATTCACGTCTCCGTTGCCGTCTAGAGACAAGCAAGGCCACCATTGTTGCATGATGTGATCTACATAGCATTGCAAGGGACAATACGGAATCAGTCTTCCCCAGAGTGCGAAATGCAACCAGAGGGGTTGCTTTTCAAAGAATGCTTATTCAAAACCATTTTCCTAATTTTGTGTCAAATTTACAGACTGTTAATAAAATGGACACGCACACGCATTTACTTAAAGAAAATTGTTTCCTTTTATAGTGATTCGAATATTTTAATTTAACGATTTCAGTGATATTTCCGGCGAAGTCAGCTGAAGCTTTTTTTTTTAAATTGGAGAATTAAAAGTGATTTTTTCACTTCAAAATCCATTTTTGGTCTTTTCATTTATCATTGATGTGTTAATCAGATAGCCGTGATCCAACGGATATGAAAAACCAACATCCGAAATGATTCAATTGTGTGTTTTGGCACTGTGCTTTTTGGTTGAAATTTGGAGTAACATAGTCCTTAATAAAACTCATCCAGAACAGTTCAATATCCATGAAAGAATGAATGATGGCCAAAGATATGCCAAACCCCATTCCCTCTGATTGATTTGACGTAAATAAAATGTTAAAATTATTCCCCTAATTTGTTCCAGGAGTAAGCTAAAATGACATAATATTCAGTCCATTCTAATCCATGTGTTTATTGTTTACTTGTTTCTGGCAGGAGTCTGCATGATTGATTCCATGAGTGACTAACTTGGTTAGTACGGTTTATTTATTTCTTCTTTACATTTGCCTAATTCTCAATTAAAAATAAGTTGAAAATGATATTTGTCAATTTTCCAAAAATCTCTAAGTTATCAACGACACATGTGGTAAAGTCTTAATACACAATACTAGCAAGTTAAACTATACTAAATTTTATACTGTGACCAGGTCATACAACAATATTTGAAATTTTAAAGCGTGTTGGAACTTTTAACCAAGTTGAAACAGGGCATTTGTCACAATCAAATAATTTAATCATTTGCCCCGCCTCTGCGTTTGATTGGTTGAAAGCATACAGCGTGAAAGTCGTCAAAATCGTACAAACCAAATCACGTAATCATTTGGAATGTCTACACGTTAGCACATCCGATCCAACTTTGAAAACTCTGGAAGCCCCGCCCACTCAATCCAATTGTCACTGTGACAGCGTGCCGCTAGACTGATAGATGGATAACAAGCTTGTAAACAAAGATCAATGATCGATTTTTCATCGCCTCCAGGCAGCGAGAATATAATGATAATTTCTCGGGAACAATTGAATTTAATAAAATATACCGAAGTGGGAGACGAATAAAAGATCATACATCCAAACATGATTTTGGGGAAACGTAAAAAAATGTTTTTAATGATATTGTTACGTGACTTGCTAAATATCTGTCGTCTGCGATCGAAAATCAAAACAACAAACAATTTGACAATGATTGACGTGACCAGTTTGTGACACACTTTCCTGAGTTTGAGTCTTTGACTGTTGTCTTTTGCGAAAATTAAAAGTTTTTCGTTCACGAACACATAGTTTTTATATTTTAATAATACAGCCGGATTAAATTATAAGAAATAACTGTTGTTTTCATTCGGTTTATGCGATATAAACCAAAAATTTTCAGCACAAGCTTAATTACAACTCGTGTAGTAATTCACTTGCACTCCTTCTCCGTAACAATATTGAAGCAATGACAACGCGTAAACAACAAAAAATATTCTCAAATATCCTTTTAACCTTTACGTGAATAATGAAGCCCTTGAAGTGAATAGGATATTAGTTGATACTAGCACATTTTTACATTAATTCATGTTGTATCTGGTGCATTATAAAGCATTTGTCCAAAAACATATTTTCTACACTGAGAACCAGACACCCAACCCCCCCCCCCACCACCCACCAACATGTATTATTTGCGACATTTGCACAGATTTCACCCCATATTAACACTTATGAAGGCTCCTTGTGTTGCAGTTAACGTATTAGGGTTGATTAATAGTATTATCTCAGCGGTTTGGAACATAAATATAATGTGACATATTGCAGAAAATTATGAAACATTGCATAATTTGAGAACGCA
This sequence comes from Pictodentalium vernedei, assembly GCA_031216915.1. Classification (NCBI taxonomy): domain Eukaryota; kingdom Metazoa; phylum Mollusca; class Scaphopoda; order Dentaliida; family Dentaliidae; genus Pictodentalium; species Pictodentalium vernedei. The sequence continues at coordinate 658,528,709 of CM062295.1, forward strand.
CGTTTTTAGCGCACCCATGAGACCCACCCACCTCACATATAGCGTTTTGCAAATTTTTGGTGGCCACCCCCTCCCCTCCCATCCCCCGGGTACGGAGTTGAGAAATTGCTCCCTATATGGTGGATTTCAGATGGGAGCATTTTTTTCCCAAGAGAACCGAGACGAGGTTAGATGATGTTATATGAGACAATACATGGGCATGCCCAACCAGGGGAAGCGGATGTCCAGGTATTACGTCGGATAATACCGTACCCAATACATAGCCTCAGAGGTCTGACGCGGGTCTCCTGTGAACATATTTTAATGAGTTTTTGTTTTCCAAAATGTGAATGAGTCTCAATAAAGTCACAACTAGCTGATATTATGTGGCAAACCACCAAAATTAGAGTTCTAGATACATCAACGCCACCATCCACCACCACTCCCCCCTCCCACATACACACACGCGCGCGCACAACCCACACTTACTTACCCCCCACCCCCCACCCCCACCCCAAGCACCGTCATTAATCTCTATATGTGCCGGTCCTACTACACTGGTTATGTAACAGAAATGGTGGATAATTTTCGAACAACAAGAAATGTGTTAAACTTTTTTCATCCCCCACCCCACCAATCTCAAATGTTACTTTTACTCGAACAAAACCGCTTTTATAACGCGTGGTTCATGGATTGTTGTGTGCTTTGTTTCCAAAAATAACGTGGTTGTTTGCAACTGCGTCCCAATTAGACTAGACGCGGTCCAGCTGAACATGGTTTAGTTGCATTTGGACGTGGTTGGTGAAACTCCGCTTAACCCTTTACCTGGCGAATCGCCCACATCTGCCCGCGTAATATGCAAATTGGGCAGTTGAAAAAATTAAATTTTTCAAAACATTTCAACACAACCATATCAGGTGACCCCTCATTGGAACGAGCTCATTGAGCTCGTTCCAATGAGGGGTCACATGATGTGGTTCTGTTGAAAATGTTTGAAATATTTTAAAAAATTATATTTAAAATAATAAATTTTGATATCGTCTGCGTTGGGTAAAGGATTAAGGAGACCTAGTCTAAAAGTTTCGACGTGTCTAAATTAGACCTTCTTGATGAAATCGACTGTTTGTGTCTAAATGCTGGGTGAGTAGGGGAGGGAAGAGTGACTAGCGAGGCGAGATTGATATAGGCCTCGTTAGAGGACTGATTCAAATGGCCACTGGCCCAAGCTTGTATTATCCGCCCCTGTTAAATATTGATTTTACGTCAACATACTCTACACCAATGCATCACGCTCTTGGGGTTATGAATGTGTACAAATGTGTTCTTTTTTGCTAGAATTAAAGCCAGAATATATTTGTAAAATATACCATAACGCCCTGGTTTTGTGCATCGATAAATTACCTGCGGGTACACCAAATCCACTTCTACAGTGACTACTGTACATGCTTTCAGTTATATGGGTTATTCGGTCTAGGTATATAATATGAGACATTAATTGATGTTGCTTCGAGCGTTGCGATAATTTCTTTCAGTACTATTCTCGTAATGGGTTCACTACATGTCGATGGTGTACTTGTCTTCAGCCAGTGCATACCCTGCTTGTGTGGAGTTAGTATGTTGGGAAGTCTGAAATGTGTTCGCCGTTGCTCGGTGGAAATCTCCGGTACGCAGGCTTCCTCCACCCGGTAAAGCTGTCCGATACGAGGTGACCATGGCTGTCAAAGGTGTCGTTAAACTCCAGCAATGAAAAACTATGCTCGCAAAATAAATTTCTCTCTCAATCGGAATACAATAGCATTTCTTCCGACCTCGGGCCAAAACTATCATTCTTGTTACAGCTGTATCCAGCTACAGCAGTAAAATCAGTGGTTATCACAAGTTGGTGATACTAATCTCTGTCTGTTTCATAGTACAGCAGTTTTCTTACAACAGGATAACTTAACAAGTCTTGTAATAATAAGAGTGGGGTTGGATCACAAGAGATTCATAGTTTCGGTTCATCAGGGTTCTGGTAATCACACGCACACTCACAAGTCAATTAATAGTTAGTGTTCAATGGTCAATTAGGTTGTCACGCTCGTGTTTTTAATCCTGTTTGTGGAAGAATTTGTTTGAACCGTGACCGTTTCGAACACAGTTTGTCAGAGATATCGTCACATCGTCAAAATGTTGGACAGAGTACAAAAGCAAGTTTTTGTTGAAGCCGTGAAAGAGAAGAAGGATTTAATTTTCGGGAAATTTTCAACGCAGATCACCAAATCAGCAAAAGTTCAAGCATGTTATGGCATTTTGCGAAAAGTACAGGCTGTTGGTGCTAAGGTAGATGGTTTTAAGACTTTTCGGGATACAATTTGGCCAAATCACCGTCGAGCCACGATGAAGCGGTTTTCTGAAAGTAAGAAGACAGGATCAGCTGGTGGAAGTGAATCGAAGCTCACAGATGTGGACAATCTTATCCTAGATGTTCTCGGTCGGGAATCTGCGGTCCTGAAACCCCCTGATGAAAGAGACGCTCCTGTTAATTTCGATTCTTCTACTAACAAGGAGTCGGGTACTGCTGTGGATGAAGTAACTGTCGTGGTACCAAGTTCACCAGCGGCTGACTCGCCACAAGAACCTGACAACGGCGTCGATGGTTCAACCGTTACACCCGGTACATCACAAGCAACGGAGACTACAGACACTGAAACACGAACACAAACTCAGAAAAAGAAGCTTAAGAGTGGCGTTAATGCACTTTTCCAAGAGGATTTCATACAGTTTAAAAAACGAAAGATCGCGCTAGAGATTGCAAACCTGAGACTATGTAACATAGCAAAAAAAATCGAAATAAAGATCACGAGAGAACAGTTGGCCAACCTAAAGAAATGAAGTTTTTTTTATTGAATCTGAACTGAGAAACTGTATAAAATGGAAAAAATAATAGAAGTATTAAATAATTACCTCAGTGATTTTGTGTGCACCTATTGTGTGACCTATATTGACAAAGCACCCTGTATAGAGTTTTTCAGATTAGATCCCATTCGATTCGACTACATCTCTATGGATTCGAACAACAGCGGAGCGACATCGCATGTATCTGAAGCTCAAAGAAAACTGACATACATGCAACTTGGGCCAGTGTCCTTCGAAACTACATAGATCTAGTCAAATTGATTCAAATGCTCAAACCCATTATAACCGTTTACAGAGTGAGAATGTGAATAGTGGCGGGCCGAGGGAGTATGAGTACAGAAGCTCAAGAGGTATGGAGAAGCGATTTATGTGCGAAAAAATAACAGTGTGTATATCAGTCCTTCTTTGAAAAAAAGAAGTTTCTCAAACCAAATTCTGCAGTGGCTGATCTCTTCTCCCAATCTGCCTATTATTTTGGTTGTTAATATAATTTCGATCATTAGCTTGTTCAGGTCCACTCTCCCAAAAATCCGAACCATCATCTCCATTTCAGAGACAATGGTTATGCAGGACACATGCACATTGACACAGTACAGCGGCCATTTCCATTTTCTTAACCCTCAAAATAGTACGCAATGCATAAAATCTTTTCTTCATAACACCAAAACACCGTTCTACCACGCTTTGTCCAATCTTGTGAACTTTGTTGAATCGAGACTGGGCTCCAACCACGCCTTCTGGATATGGAGTAATGAGCCAGTCATTACATGCATAGGCGCTATCTCCCAGAATTATGGCACCGGGGAAAGGCCGTCGACCCTGTACCTCAAATGCGTCCCATACGTCGGACTCACGAACCACACGGGAATCATGCCAGCTACCCGGCGCTTTGGAACACACAAAATAAACATATAAGTCCAGACCGCAAACAATAGCCATATTCAAACTGTGTGCATGGTGGCGATTAACGTAACTGTTTTCGCCTACCGCTGGTGGTATCACACGCACATGAGACCCATCCACCGCTCCACACACACTAGGCATTCCACTACGAGCGCGGAATACGTAAGCTACTTGGTAGCAGTTGTCTGGCCTGTGTATGAATTCAGGTACAAGAGACAAAATCAGTGGAGCCACAGAGTGTACAATCCTCTTGACCGTGTCGTATCCTATCCCTTGGCAGTCTTGCACCATTGGTGCCTAGAAAATGTAAGAATACAAGAATCTTTTGTCGCGCACTCAACGGGTTACTCCGTAGTGTTCGGGCCTCTAAATGATGACCTATATTCGACTCTAACAAGTCCACAATGGCCCGTGGAACCCGATAACCCTCTCTAAAATCCCTGTCTGATTGGAATTCAAACTTTCTGTCCTGCCAAGTTCGTGGTTGTCTGGAACTTCTAGTCAAAATCAGCGCATCGATTTCTTCATCTGAAGAGTACCCCATCTTGGTATAGGAAAGTAATCTTGCACGAGGTTTTACAGCTCCCAAGCAAAATACAAACAGTGTGTTACTTGTGAAATAACATCAGTAAAATAGTGAATCTTTACTGTTGTAGTACAGCTGTGAAGATTGATAGTTTTGACGAAATACACAACTGTAACATGTGAACGCGGTCACAAGTTATCGCTCACATCTGTAATTTCGACACTATTATATCCCGATGATAGTTTTCTGTTGCGGACACAGTTGTATTTAGACACACTTTACAGCTGTACATTGGTTGGTAGTTTTGGCCCCTGGACGTGATACATTTACAGCAGTGCGTCGACACTAGGCGGTGTTGCCTCAAGTGAGACAGTGGGGACTAGTCTAACCACACACTCTTTTCCTCAGAAATGTGAACTTTATATACTAGCGGAAAAAAGAAACGCAAGTTTTTTTTCTGTGGTGAATATTTCAAATGTGTTATGGACGATTATTTCATTGTCTGGATTTTGATGTTATTTCTTCATTACTGATTACATTTTGAAGAGTTTTGTTGTTTTAACACAGACGGGGTTTCCATGGATACCGTTCAAACGTGGGTACCCTAGGCCATTTCCTGATCAAATTCAGAACCATCAAGCTGTTTATGGTTTATTCCACTTCTTAAGGAGGGCCTCCATGAGTAGAGCGACGTTGTTTGGGACGTTGACGCGTATCCTGACCCTCCTGTCCAGCTCGTCCCGCAGAGGCTCGATCGGGGACAAATCTGGACAGTAGGGTGTCCAATCCAGAACTTGGACATTGTTTTGGTTGAGGAAGTGGCGACGAACCCGAGCAACGTGCGGCCTCGCACTATCCTGCTGCAACGTAAAGTTACGTGCATGGATAAGTGGAAGGACGTGTGGCATGAGGACCTGATCCCGATATCTTACGGCTGTACGATTGCCTTGGATGACCACGAGAGGTGTTTTCGCGCCTCGAGAAATCCTCCCCCTCCAAAACAAGACCTCGACATTGATCGCAACGTTGACGTCCATCTGACCTGTAAAGCGTGAATCGAGACTTGTCAGTTAACCCTTTGATACTTTTGTACATCTTATGACATACGAAATCAAACAGCGCCTTGATACTTTTTGTCATTTGTTTTGTTATAATTTTTAGGGTTTTTTTTTAAGTTTTAACCTCAATTCCTATTTTCTCACAAAAAGCGCACAGTGACAGCCGGTGAGCCAAATGTTATCGTAATCCTGCTGTCAAGACTTCTGAACTGATTGAGTGCAAGACAAGAAGCCACGATTAGGGCTTTCAAAAATGAGGATACGAGAGCAAACGCCAACACTTCCCTTGCTCATATTTCATATTCAGTAAAACACAAATACTATTTTGTTTATATAAATTATTTATTACAAATTATTGGAGAGTTTTGAATAACAAATTTAGACCACCAAAACTAATCTAGCCCTCAACCAGATAATCACTATTTCAGCGACAGATTCGCGCTCCCGCGTTGTGTCCTTGGGCCAGGCACTTCACCTCGATTACCTGCATGGGGGCACGATGGCGGTGTGTACTAAGGCGTACTGCATGTCGATGGTGCGCATGTCTTTAACCAATCTAACCCTGCCTGTGCCGCGGTGCAGAGTTCAGAGTTACGATGTTGGAGAGCTGACAGCTGCTCGTCGTTGCTCGGTGGTTCTCTCCGGGTCCTCCGGCTTCCTCCACCCGTAAAACTGTCACCGACATGATATGACCCTGGCTGTTAATGTGTCGTTAAACCCTAATAAATAAAAGATAATCACTAATGTGAAAAATATCTTGTTATTTGCACTTTCCGACGTTTAACGTCGCATTTTGAAAAACGTTGAAGAAACTGAATTCCCAGTGAAGTTTGAACGTCAGGATAATTAAAGTCTCAAAGAATTAATGACACACATCTCCAGTGTGCCAAGTAAAACCAACTTGGAGCATGTTTCCGCAGCCATTTCAATCGACGTTGACGTCGCCTGTGTGTAAATTTCGAAATAGCGTAGGGACTTCGTGACCTTAAATTGAACTTCCGCAACCAATCCCTAACTGTTCTTGGACACACTCGGCGACCATCTGTGCCTACAACCCGACTCGTCGCCTCCATCACCGCCGGAAATCGGCTACGGAGGTGTGAGGGTCGTATGTCTCTATCTTGACGTGGAAAGGTAACGCGCGGACGTCCGCTCCGGAGACGATCAGCTAATTTTTCTGTGGTTCTGGGACGCCACAATACATGAACTATCGTTGACTGATGGGCCCCAAATTGCTGGGCGACGAGACGTTGCGATTGGCCGTGCAGAATTAGAGCAATAGACCCACCCCATCAACTTCGGACATTCGCAGCATTTTGCTTTTCAATCGAGTTGAAAAGAAGTTTCAACTCAATCGAATTTAACCCTTTACCCAACGCAGACGATATCAAAATTTATTATTTTAAATACCATTTTTTCAATTTGTTCAAACACTTTCAACAAAACCATATCATGTTACCCCTCATTGGAACGAGCTCGACGAGCTTGTTCCAACGGGGGGTCACATGATATGGTTTAAAAAGGCTGACTGGGAGACCTTCATCTTGCTCTGTTCGGAACGTCTCACACTGGAGAACTTTAGTGAAAGTGGTGACCAGATTGAACATTTTACAACAGAGTTACTTGAGATTGCAAGCCAAGTCATTCCTAAAACCTCGACAAATCTAAAACGTTTCACCATTCTATGGTTTGATAACGATTGTAAACAGGCTATAAAGGATCGCAAGAAAACTGAAAGGGAATTCAACAAATCACCATCCACAAATAATTTAGATAAATTACGTATAGATCGGGCAAAAACAAGACGACTAATTAAACAAAAAAAGAAAAGTTCTTGGGAAACTTATGTTTCAAAGCTTAACGAAAACACCCCCGTCAACAAAATTTGGAAAATGATTAAAAAAATTAACGGCAAAGAAACCAAATCAACTGTGCAACATCTGAAAGACAACAACACGCTTATCACATCAAAAAAAGAGATTTCAAACAAACTGGCCTCCACATTTTCGAAACATTCGTCGTCTGAAAACTGTAATCCAGAATTTCTCAAAATTAAAAAACAACAAGAAAAACGAAAGCTCAAATTTACCTCCAATAATTTAGAAGATTATAACGAACCTTTCACCATGGAAGAGTTAAATAACTCTTTGCATAGGACAAAGGATACTGTCCCCGGACCCGATGAAATACATTACTAAATTTTAAAGCATCTGCCACAATCATCACTTGAACTTTTACTGTCAGTTTTCAATAATGTATGGGTGACTGGCCAGTCTCCACCTTCCTGGCATAAAGCTACAGTAATTCCCATTCCAAAGCCTGATAAAGATCACAGCAACCCAAGTAAGTATAGGCATATCGCTTTAACAAGCTGTCTGTGTAAAACCATGCAAAGGATGATCAATGATCGACTTGTCTGGTTTCTGGAATCGAACAATCTACTTGCGAATGTTCAGTGTGGTTTCAGAAACCAGAGAAGTACTGTGGATCATTTGGTTAGACTTGAGACGTTTATAAGAAATGCATTCGCCAGAAAAGAACATGTGGTCGCCATCTTCTTTGACCTGGAAAAGGCATATGACACAACGTGGACGTATGGGATTTTAAAAGATCTATTTAACATGGGGTTGAGAGGGCGTATGCCTCTTTTTATTGAAAACTTTTTAAAGGACCGCCAATTTCAGGTTCGTGTTGGGTCAACGTTATCTAATCCTCACGAGCAGGAATTGGGGGTCCCTCAGGGTAGTATTTTATCCGTTACTCTCTTTTCAATTAAAATTAATAGTATTATCGACGCAATTGAGAATATGGTAGATTCGTCATTGTATGTCGATGACTTTTTGATCTGCTATAGCAGCATGAACATGAATGCAATAGAGCGCAAACTTCAGCTGTGTTTAAATAGGATTCAGAAATGGGCTATCGAAAATGGTTTTAAATTTTCAAAGACAAAAACAAATTGTGTTCATTTTTGCAAACTTCGGAAACATCACCTCGATCCGGAGTTGAAAATCGATGGGAGTCCTATTAAAGTTGTTAAGGAAGTGAAATTCTTAGGTTTGTTGTTTGATAACAAAATGAATTTCACTTGCCACATAAAACAACTAAAAGTTAAATGTAAGAAAGCACTGAACCTACTGAAAGTTGTTGGTAGCACTGATTGGGGTGCTGACCAAAAAACTTTGCTCCATCTGTATAGATCACTTGTTCGATCAAAATTAGATTACGGTTGTATAGTTTACGATTCTGCAAGGAAATCATATTTCAAACCACTTGATGCAATTCATAATAGTGGTATTAGAATTAGTCTAGGGGCTTTTCGAATATCCCCAATAGACTCGATGCTTGTTGAAGCAGAGGAGCCTTCTCTCGAGAAGCACAGAATTAAAGTATCTCTCCAGTATGTGTCTAAACTTTTGGCCAATCCTTCAAATCCTGCTTATAATTGTGTTTCAGACTCTCAAAATGTTGAATTTTTTAACCGCCACAAGAAACATATTCCTCCATTGGGAATTAGAATCAAACCCCACATGGAGTCTGCCAAAACTGATTCTGATTCTATAAAAGAAAACCGTAAATCACATATTCCTCCTTGGCATCTTAAAAAAACCTACAATTATTTTGGACCTTGCTTCTACCAAAAAATCTGATACCAATTCATTGCAGTTTAAACAAAAATATGCCGAAATAAAGTCCAGGTATAATGCACATACAAGTACACATGGACCTAAAGATGGTGACAAAGTATCATCAGCTGGTGTTACTGGTGATCATATCACCTCAATCAGAATACCAAATCAGAGTTCTATTTTCACAGCTGAAGTTAAAGCTATTCAACTCGCACTTGAGCACATCGAGAGTGCACAGGAAAGAAAGTCGATCATCTTCTCCGACTCTCTTTCCTCTTTACTTGCTTTACTCAACCCCAAGTTGAAGAACCCTCTCATTTTGGAACTTCGTGAGAAGTTAACAACCCTCATGTCTGACCGATTTGATATCGTGTTTTGCTGGTTACCCGGACATGTTGGTATCGCTGGTAACACCAGGGCAGACAGTGCAGCAAAACAGGCTTTAACAAAGTCTCTCACGGATTTTGACATCCCTTTCAGTGATTTTAAGCCTCATATTACTAGTTACATCAAATCTCTGTGGCAGGCGGAATGGAATGGGGCAACTAATAACAAGCTCCCTCGCTTCCGACCAACTATTTCCGATCACTGCCCGTCTAGTAACCTTTGCAGAAAGGATCTTGCAGTTTTGACGCGGTGTCATATTGGTCATACACGATTTACACATTCATTTTTGTTAGAGGGTAATTTGCGACGATGGGCCAAAACTATCAACCAAAGTACAGCTGTAAAGTGTGTCTAAATACAACTGTGTCCGCAACAGAAAACTATCATCGGGATTTAATAGTGTCGAAATTACAGATGTGAGCGATAACTTGTGACCGCGTTCACATGTTACGGTTGTGTATTTCGTCAAAACTATCAATCTTCACAGCTGTACTACAACAGTAAAAATTCACTATTTTTACTCATGCTATTTCACAAGTAACACACTGTTTGTATTTGCTTGCGAGCTGTAAAACCTCGTGCAAGATTACTTTCCTATACCAAGATGGCGTACTCTTCAGATGAAGAAATCGATGCGCTAATTTTGACTGGAAGTTCCAGACAACCACGAACTTGGCAGGACAGAAGGTTTGAATTCCAATCAGACATGGATTTTAGAGAGGGTTATCGGGTTCCACGGGCCACTGTGGACTTGTTAGAGTCGAATATAGGTCATCATTTGGAGGCCCGGAGTGCGCGACAAAAGATTCTTGTATTCTTACTTTTTCTAGGCACCAATGGTGCAAGACTGTCACGGGATAGGATACGACACGGTCAAGAGGATTGTGCACTCTGTGGCTCCACTGATTTTGTCTCTTGTACCTAAATTAATACACTGGCCAGACAACTGCTACCAAGTAGCTGACGAATTCCGTGCTCGTAGTGGAATGCCTCGTGTGTGTGGAGCGGTGGATGGGTCTCATGTGCGTGTGATACCACCAGCGGTAGGCGAAAACAGTTACGTTAATCGCCACCATGCACACAGTTTGAATATGGCTATTGTTTGCGGTCCGGACTTACATGTTTATTTTGTGTGTTCCAAAGTGCCGGGTAGCTGGCATGATTCCCGTGTGGTTCGTGAGTCCGACGTATGGGACGAATTTGAGGTACAGGGTCGACGGCCTTTCCCCGGTGCCATAATTCTGGGAAATAGCGCCTATGCATATAATGACTGGCCCATTACTCCATATCCAGAAAGCGTGGTTAGAGCCCAGTCTCGATTCAACAAAGCTCACAAGATGGTAGAACGGTGTTTTGGTGTTATGAAGAATAGATTTTATGCATTGCGTACTATTTTGAGGGTTACGAAAATGGAAATGGCCGCTGAACTGTGTCAATGTGCATGTGTCCTGCATAATCATTGTCTCAGAAATGGAGATGATGGTTCGGATTTTTGGGAGAGTGGACCTGAACAAGCTAATGATCGAAATTATATTAACAACCAAAATAATAGGAAGGTTGTGAGAAGAGAGCAGCCACTGCAGAATTTGGTTTGAGAAACTTCTTTTTTCAAAGAAGGACTGATATACACACTGTTATTTTTTCGCACATAAATCGTTTCTCCATACCTCTTGAGCTTCTGTACTCATACTCCCTCGCCCCGCCCCTATCCACATTCTCACTCTGTAAACGGTTATAATGGGTTTGAGCATTCGAATCAATTTGACTAGATCTATGTAGTTTCGAAGGACACTGGCCCAAGTTGCATGTATGTCAGTTTTCTTTGAGCTTCAGATACATGCGATGTCGCACCGCTGTTGTTCGAATCCATAGAGATGTAGTCGAATCGAATGGGATCTAATCTGAAAAACTCTATACAGGGTGCTTTGTCAATATAGGTCACACAATAGGTGCACACAAAATCATTGAGGTAATTATTTAATACTTCTATTATTTTTTCCATTTTATACAGTTTCTCAGTTCAGATTCAATAAAAAACTTCATTTCTTTAGGTTGGCCAACTGTTCTCTCATGATCTTTATTTCGATTCTTTTTGCTATGTTACATAGTCACAGGTTTGCAATCTCTAGCGCGATCTTTCGTTTTTTAAACTGTATGAAATCCTCTTGGAAAAGTGCATTAACGCCACTCTTAAGCTTCTTTTTCTGAGTTTGTGTTCGTGTTTCAGTGTCTGTAGTCTCCATTGCTTGTGATGTACCGGGTGTAACGGATGAACCATCGACGCCGTTGTCAGGTTCTTGTGGCGAGTCAGCCGCTGGTGAACTTGGTACCACGACAGTTACTTCATCCACAGCATTACCCGACTCCTTATTAGTAGAAGAATCGAAATTAACAGGAGCGTCTCTTACATCAGGGGGTTTCAGGACCGCAGATTCCCGACCGAGAACATCTAGGATAAGATTGTCCACGTCTGTGAGCTTCGATTCACTTCCACCAGCTGCTCCTGTCTTCTTGCTTTCAGAAAACCGCTTCATCGTGGCTCGACGGTGATTTGGCCAAATTGTATCCCGAAAAGTCTTAAAACCATCTACCTTAGCACCAACAGCCTGTACTTTTCGCAAAATGCCATTCCATGCTTGAACTTTTGCTGATTTGGTGATCTGCGTTGAAAATTTCCCGAAAATTAAATCCTTCTTCTCTTTCACAGCTTCAACAAAAACTTGCTTTTGTACTCTGTCCAACATTTTGACGATGTGACGATATCTCTGACAAACTGTGTTCGAAACGGTCACGGTTCAAACAAATTCTTCCACAAACAGGATTAAAAACACGAGCGTGACAACCTAATTGACCATTGAACACTAACTATTAATTGACTTGTGAGTGTGCGTGTGATTACCAGAACCCTGATGAACCGAAACTATGAATCTCTTGTGATCCAACCCCACTCTTATTATTACAAGACTTGTTAAGTTATACTGTTGTAAGAAAACTGCTGTACTATGAAACAGACAGAGATTAGGATCACAAACTTGTGATAACCACTGATTTTACTGCTGTAGCCGGATACAGCTGTAACAAGGATGATAGTTTTGGCCCCAGAATGTGTTCCCTGCCAGCAGGAGTTGACAGTGGAGCACATTCTTTTGAATTGTACTGATTTTAATCATGTTAGAGGGCAGTATTTCACAGTCAGATCTTTGAGAGATTTATTTTATCTTACGAGCCCACAAAAACTCATCTCATTCTTGAAAGTAATCAACCTTTTTAATAAATTTTAAATTGCTTTTACCTTTTTAAATTTCATCTATCCATATTTATTTCACAGGTTGATTTACATAGTATTTTTTGTACTACTGGTCTCACTTTCTCATTATGTTTCACACTCAATATTTTTACACCTCTTATTCCATGTTTCCTTTTTGAAATAGGCACTTTCATCGCCACGATATAGCCTAAGCTGCTGATGTGGCGTAAAGCACCAATAAATAATGATAATAAATAATCGAGTATTGTACTGACACGCGTTGTTAACTGAAACCAGTGAACTGTTAAAAGTCAGTGGTGTGCTGTATGTTCCAAAATATATTGGAGGCGTGATTTACAGTGTGCGGGAGCAACATTTTCAAAAACTAATTGAAACCAATAATGTGTTAAATGTCAGTGAAGTGAAATGTGTTACAAAATGTATAGGAGGCATGGCTAACTGCACTGGTTGAAATGTCGTCAAAACCTAATTGAGACTTTAACAGTGTGAAGACGGCGATCAATGATTTTCGGAAGGCGTGTCCTGTGTAATACTCGTACCGTATTGTTTTGAATGCTGTAGTAACATTGTCCCGTGTAATACTTGCAACGCGCGATTTTAAAATCAAACGGATTTCTCCACTTCCAACTCTCAACAAGAATAAAATACGATACAATCCCCAATACTATTCAGATCAATAAGAATAAAATGAATCCCCAGAGAACTTCGTTACCAGCGACCAGTACGTCGTTCGAAAGATATGATATTCCACCACCCGTAATGGATCAGTTGTTAAGGGGGCGATGGTCTGAAAGGTATCGAGATTCCAATGGTCCCATCTTCACGAAATATGGACTTGAAACGAATGGATTAAAAACATTCGATTTCATACTACACGAAGAATGCAAAACATCGCCACAAGAGTTGGCCAGGAGTGGATTTACAATGGGACCAGCGATAAAACGACATCCTTCCATTGCGGAATCGACATCCACAAATGGGAAGAGACCGACGTTGTAGAGTTGGAGCACAGAACATAGAACATATTCACCCGATTGCGACTATTTACGTCATCAACCACCTATAGTTCCAGATTGTGGCAACGAGACATCCATAGGCGATTTAATGTGTTGAGTGACCCCTAAAAATAGACGTGACTCGGAGTCGAAAAAGACCCCAACTGCATGTCAGGAAAGTGAGTTAAATCAGGCACTTGCAGTAAGACATTTAACCTGTTGTGTGCACAGAAAATTAGCCTCCGTTGCTCCGAGGCCATGCTACCACGTGTGTTCGTGCGAAGACTACTCCAATTGTTTACATCAGTGTCCTGACTGTAGAACAAAACCTTATGATTTTTTTAGCTGTATTTTTAGAATAAAACTACTATAAATTCTGAATTCGTTCTGTTCTCGTTTTGACGAGGGCAAATTACTGGCAGGTATTTTGCCGATGTTGGTAACTCATCTTTTTTAATATCGTTTGGAAAATGTCAATCATACGCTGCAAGATTATTGTTTTTTTATTATTATCACTGGTGTGTTCACAATTGAAAATCAAATAACCTATCGTAGCGAAGTGCGGTTCATAACCAGATATTGACGCTGACAGGAGGCGTGACCCACTGTGCGTGGAAGTGACATTGTCTAAAGCAGGTCAGGGATCATAACAGTGTGAAGACGTCAATCAATGATTTTGGGAAGGCGTGTCGTGTGTATAATACTCGCTCCACTTGTTTTTAAAGGCAAAACGTGGAGTGGCATAGCCATCCCAAAGCAAGTGTGTGTGTGTGTGTGGGAGGGGGGAGACAAAGTCGCAAAGCCTGGCTTAGCTCAGTTTTAATAGGGGGGTTGGGTGAGGGTGGTGTATGCAGGAAAAGCTTTTCCAAGCCTTCACATCTTCCCTAAAGGTTGAGCTAGATAACCAAGGTAACAGTAATCAGGATTTCCACTTGAGGGAAATAAATGTGTCCGATATGGGGCGGCCAGGGATCGTAGATGGAGGGGGGGGGGGGGGGTTGGAGGGGGTGAACCCTGGAATTCAATGCATCTGAGCGGATATTTTGAGGGTTTTCATATATTGACGACTATGTACCTTTTCACCGACACAGATATTAGGACACGCAATCTACAAATCTACAACCTAACCTCACGGAACTTACCCCCTATGCTTTTTAAGCCATTTTTAGACATATTTCGAGGACCAACTTTGAAGGAAAGTGTGGGGGGGGCGTCTCCCCCCAATCCCCCTCGTGGCCAAGCCAATGGAAACGTGTTTTCTCCTCTTCAAAATTTCAGCAAGTATAAATTACGAAACAATCCCCACGTTTTTCAGGCCAAATCATGTTGTTGAGACCAAATCAAGTTGTTAAGACCAGCAATGTTAGGGTTAATATTCTAAATACTTTAAACACTCTTCCATCTGGAAGGAATACATAACTGAGAAGAACATCTGGTCTATTGGAACGTCAAGTGGACAAATATTGTCCAAGCATCACATCATTAGTAAAAGGAGATGAGGTGATAAGAAAATATAATGTTTCGAAACACAGGCATGTATTTCGTAGGTTCCCAGACTAACTGGACAGTATGTAAAATGTAACAGTCGAATATAGTTGAAAAATAATATAATATTAGAACGTTTCTTTTCATATTTTTCGGTCGATAGTACCTGAGTTTGTGTGATTTCTGAAATAAAACCTGAAGCAGTGAAAAGAAACGTTCTAATTATTTTATTATGCCGAACAAAAAATAACTTTCATTGTTAAGCGTTAACTGCAACATGCCATCTATCTTGTAACAACAATGTAGTCGAATCCAAAAACATGACGTCATTTCAAACGAATGACGTCTCTTCGAAAGTGACTTGTCACAAGTGCCGTCGCTTTTGGAGTTTCTGTATCACCAAATGCTAGTGTTCACAACTGCATCATTCTGTTCATGTTATAATTCATTGTTAATGCTTGTATGATAAGTGGTATAAATTAATGGAATATAAATTCATGTTTCTTGGACGACGACACTTGATAGAATTAAGCGGAGTGAAACAATTTATTTTGAACTTGAGGTGGAGGCTTAGTGAGGTCGAGGAGTTGTGGAAATATAATTGATTGAAGTCATAACTCATAATCAGGATTCATTGGAGTGGTGAACTACATTTGAGTTTTTAATATTTCTGATTCTTTTGAATTCATTGTTTGCAGTTAAAATTAAAAACACACCCACTGAAGATGATATATTTGTTGGTAAGTTTGTGTCTATCGGTGACGAAAAAAGTTAAACGGACATGGCACCAGCATTTGGTGTTGAGAAATTCCAATCATGGCATGCGTAATCGACGCTGATCAATGGAAGTGGAGCTTACATTTTCTTTGTTCTCTTGTGTCCAGAACGTTCCCATAGTACCCGTGTTTTGCCCCAAAACTCCAGTACTATGACTTTTAGAAGGTGTCATATTAACCAATCACAGCTGATGTTACAAACGTGAGGCATAATAATGAATGTTAGATAGAGAGAAAGAGAGAGAGAATTATTGTATAACAGAGAAAAATTGAAGAATAAAATTAGAGGATTTGAGAAAGGGTTAAATATTTCTCCAAACCCATTGCTGCCACTTCTACCATCCTGACATATATTTTGGTGCAGCGAAGTGAAATGAACTGAGAAGTTAAAAAGAACTTAACCCAGGAAAACAACGAACCCCTTCACCAAACAAAGAAACAGAAGAAATGGAGTGCAGATTTGTGGAATCTAAATCTAATGTAATGCCATCAAAATGTCATGGAGAATTTGGCGAAGATTTTGAAAGCCGGATAAGAACATTGAAAGAATTAGCAGAGGAAATAAATGGAATGAAGAAAGAAAATCAGTGATGCTTCCAGCGTTTCTCAGAGGTAGAGCCGCTGGTTGCTTTTAAGATTTGGGCACAGATGTGCAGAATAGTTATAGTAAAACAGTGTAACATTTAAAGGAAAGATTTTGTCCAAAAGAACTGGAACGGATGTATTACTCGGGACAGTTTCAAAGAAAACAATTAGTAGCAGAGAGTGTAGAAGACTATGGTAATTCTATTCTAAGATTAGCCCGAAGAGCCCACGGGGGTGTGCCACTAGATGAACATGATCATTTAGTGATGGAGCATTTTATTCAAGGACTACACACCAGGCTTCGCAGGTTCGTTATGATGACTGATCCACAGAGTTTTGAAAAGGCGTTCCGTGTTGCAAAACGAGAGGAATGTAACAAACAGTTGACACAGACGCAAGGGACATCGTCAGCAACAAGCATTAAAGTTTTAAGTGACAGTACAACTGTTTTAAAAGAGTACATCGAAACAATGACGCACAAAATGGACGAATTATCCAAACAAATATAGACACTATCATTCAAGAATAGAGGTAGAGGAAATTCCTTTTGCAGACGAGGTCAACCCTTTTCCTACAAATGTCACCAAAATTTTCAAAACCGGAATATGAGATCACCGAACGGTATACCCATTTGCAACTATTGTCATCGAGTTGGGCACATAGAAAGACAATGTAGAGACAAATATCCTTCAACCGTACGTACCACAGCTCACAAGTCACCACATTTAAACTAACCCGTGCCACTTTCAGTGAGGGTGAAGTGGCTACTCGTGTTAAAAACTTCTCAGTTACAACTGGCACTAATACAGATTATTCTGAATACAGTTCAAATGAACAAGTAGGAGCTGAAATGAATACTAATTCCAATAGACTTTCCTTATCATCTGTGTCAAGAGAAATGATATATGGAATTAAAATATCTGGATTATTATTTAACTATATTAGTGCTACTTTTCTTTTGGATACTGGAGCTGCAGTATCACTAATAAATTCTCAACTTATTCCTGATGAGCGAAAACATAATATTGTGCCTAATTCCTAAACCATTGTGTCTGCTACAGGACAGCCACTCAACATTATAGGTGTCATAGACTGCGAAGTCATTGTTGACAGCGATAGAACGACACATGCAGTGTATATAGTAAATAACTTTCCATATGACACCGTAATTGGAATGGATATTATGCAAAAGGTTAACCCCCACTTGTATGTCATGATTGTGCTGCATATTGGAATATTAGATACGTAAAATGACAAAATACGTACAGTTACAAAATTAATTATCAACAAACTTGGTCCGTGAATCTACTTAAAACAACAGAAATTTCCACTTGAAGTGAAATGACAATAACTGGCAAAATTAACAGCATGGTACAAGGCAAACTTGGTGTCATCGAATCAAATGACAATTTCATTGAAAGATATAGAATGTTACCAGCTAGAACATTAACAAATGAGTGCTTAACCTACTTGCAACCATGTGAAACTGTACAAAAATACAATGATTGGCACATTTCAAGAAGTTGATAGAATTATGCAATCCAACATAAACTCTAGTGAGCAAACTAATGAGACTGTTGAGGCAGAATCACAAGTAAAGACCAACACCATTGATTTTCTAATAGACATTGATGACAAAAAGTTAAGCTCTGATGAAAAGACGAAAATTGAAAATCTATTATTTGAATTTAAAGACATGTTTGCACAAAATGAATCTGATCTGGGAAAAACTGACTTAATAATACACGAAATAGACTCGGGAGACAACCAGTTAATAAAACAACGTCCATACCGAATGCCATATGCACAGAAAGACGAAATACATAGTCAGATAATAAAAATTCTCAACAACAATGTCATTAGACCTTCAAAAAGTCCTTGGGCATCAACAGTTGTCCTGGTACGGAAGATGGATGGCAGCCAAAGATTTTGTGTGGATAACCAACAACTAAATGCGACATCAAAGAAAGATGTGTACCCATTACCCAGAATAGACGACATGTTAAAAATCTTTCAAAATGCTAAGTATTACTCCACCATGGACATCTGCAGTGGATATTGGCAAGTTCCTGTAGAAGAAAGTGACAAGGAGAAAACGGCATTTATTACAGCTGAAGGGTTACATGAATTTAGCACCCTCCCTTTTGGAGTCTGCAACGGGGGTAGCACATTCCAACAATTAATGGACTTGGTATTAGCAGGAATGCAATTGTAAACAGCTTTAGTCTATATAGATGACTTAATTGTCTTTTCTACAACTTTCGATGTTCACATACAACACCTACGTGATGTGTTTGGTCACTTAAGAAAAGCCAATCTTAAATTAAAAGTGAAAAAGTGTGTTTTCCTGAAACCAGAAGTAACATTTCTGGACCACATTGTGTCCAGGGAAGGAATTAAAGTCGACCAAGGTAAAGTTCAAGCTGTCAAAAACTTTCCAATGCCAATTAACACTAAACATTTGAGATCATTTATTGGATTAGCCTCCTATTACAGAAAATTTATTGCCGATTTTGCAAAAATTGCAAGACTACTTCAAAAATTGTTGTGTAAAGACACTCAGTTTGTATGGAACGATGATTGTGAAATAGCATTTCAAACTTTGAAAAACGCTCTAATGACAGCACCCGTTTTACATTATCCAGACTTTAAACAACCATTCATATTATAATGTGATGCTTCTGATTTCGGCCTTGGAGTTGTATTATCTCAAAAACTAAACAACAAAGAGTATGTAATTTTATATGCCAGTAGAGCGTTGCTCAAAAATGAAATCAATTTTGCTATGATCGAAAAAGAAACTTTAGCAGTTGTATGGGGAATTGAAACATTTTGACAATATTTGTATGGACATAAATTTACAGTTATAACTGATCACAACCCTCTGCGATGGCTTATGGGAATTAAAAATCCTGCAGGTTGTTTAGCGAGATGGGCATTATCTCTTCAAGAGTATGACATAGAGATAAAGTATCATCCAGACAAATCACATGGAAATGCAGAGAGACTTTCAAGAGCTAACCCAATTATAAATACAATTAATGAGTTATATGAATGTTTACCACAAGGAATTCAACTAACTAAGATACATGATTTACAACACAAAGATCCAAATCTATGACCGTTAATTACGTATCTAAATGATGACATGCTACCACTAAATGCAATAAATGCCAGAAAAATAGTAGCTGATTTCCTGAATGTGTACCTGATTACGAACTGTCAAATGGAATTTTGTTTCATATTTGATCCCCAGTATCAAATAGGAAAAGACAGAATGTTAAGAAACAATTAGTGGTTCCATGATTGCTTATTGATGAAATTCTTTATTGGTGTCAGGATGTCCCCACCGCTGGTCATTTGGCATTCAACAAAACTTATCACAAAGTGAGAGAAAGATTCTTCTGGACAGGAATGTACAAAGATAGAGACTATTGGTGCAAATCATGTGTAGACTGTGCATCGCGAAAAACACTTAAAGGTATGAAATAGGCTACAATGTTGCCTATTCCAGTTGACGGGTCATTTAATAGAGTTGCTGTGGACATGGGTCCGTTCTCACCAAGTCAAACCGGAGACTGCTATATCATAGTTTTCACTGACTATCTCACGTGATGGGCTGAAGCATTTGCTTTACAAAAGTCGATGCAGTGACCACTGCACAACTGTTTGTCGAAGAAATTGTTTGTAGGCATGGTGCACATAGAACTTTACTATCTAATCGAGGCAAAAACTTTATGTCATATTTAATGAAAGAAATTTGTAAAATTGTGAATACTAAAAAGGTATTTACAAGTGCATATCATCCTATGTGTGACGGACTTGTTGAAAGGTTCAACGGTACTTTAGTGATAATGCTATCAATGTTTGTGAATGATCACCATAAAGACTAGGATTTATTTATTCCATATGTGTTATTTGCATATAGAACTAGTATTCAAGACACTACACAGGAAACAACATTTTATTTAGTTTATGGACGAGATGCTAGACTACCTATCGACGTAGCATTATCAGAACCAATGAGAACCTACACTGTCGTAGACGATTACAAATCAGAGACCTTAAATAGATTTCAAGAAGCCATCACACTTGCTAAAGACAATAAATATTCAATTAGCACAACAAAAACAAAAATTAGCTAGTGACTCTAAATCTAAAGAACCTGAATTTCAAATTGTGACAAAATAAGGATTTATTCACCTGCAACAAAACCGGAACTTTCATCAAAATTATTGCATCCATGGAGTGGTCCACATCGTGTCATTCAAAAGACTTCACCTGCAAACTTTAAGACTGAAGGTTGTGATACTAACAAGAAACAGCAAATTGTGCATGCAATGCGCATGAAACCATTTATAGATCCAGACAGACTGCATGTAGAACCACAGGATATAATTCCGGATGATGAAAATATTGACAATGACTTTGAAAACACTACCCAACTTAATCATGGAGAACCGTTACATACCAATGTGTCTACGGATCAAACAAAACCTGAAGTCATCGAAAATTTAGATAAATTATGGACTAGAAACGAATCCGGTAGAGCAGAAGTGAAGTACTTTGTTAGGTTTAAGAATGTCGAAAAAGAAAGTTCCTGGATTAGTCCAACTGAGATCAATGGAGATTTAATTGAAGAGTTTGAATGAAACTTTAGAGGATGTGGTGCCTTGTACAGGCAAAAACAGCCAACAAAATAAACACAATTACGCGTGCAGTGAAAGTGTTAAATTCAGTAACCGTAGTCATATTAAAATAAATATTCATTTATTTTAAGTTTCACATACTCGTATATTGGATTTATTAAGAGGCGGAACATATTCATAAAGGACAGTTATAACTTAGTTAGATTTATATAATGGTTTAAGGGTTAACACAGAAAACATCAAGATATTTAACTGAAATTGAACTGAGAGCTCTAACGTTACAGTTAACCAACTAGATATTTAATTAGGTCTCTGCATAAGTTAAAACTTTTTCAAAGTGTTGTGTTTTATTGAGATTAGTTGTCTCCAAAGAGCACAACAAATTGAAATAATATGCCATATTTTCTGTATAACATTGGTGAGTATCTGAACTAATTAGATTATGTCATGCTGTGGATGTACATGAGAAAGCTAATACTTTAAATGTAATACTAATAGCATTCTTCCTTCTTCCTCGTTTGACCAAGGGCAGTCAATCTTGAGAGGTGGGGGAATGTTAGGGTTAATATTCTAAATACTTTAAACACTATTTCATCCAAAAGGAATACATAACTGAGAAGAACATCTGGTCAGTTGAAACATAACGTTGACAAAAATTGTCCCAGCATCACATCATTAGCAATAGGAAATGAGTTGATAAGAAAAAATAATGTTTCGAAACACAGGCATGGACATTGTAGGTTGCTAGGCCAACTTGACTGTATGTAAAATATAACAGTCGAATATAGTTGAAAAATAATGAATGTTAGATAGAGAGAAAGAGTGATAATTATTGTATAACAGAGAAAATTTGAAGAATAAAATTAGTGGATTAGAGAAAGGGTTAAATATTTCTCCGAACCCATTGCCTCTGCTTCTACCATCCTGACAGCACAATGGCTCCCTTTTTAACAGGAAAAAACATTAGGTTATATTCTATATAGCCAAAAAAAGAAAGTCATTTTGGTGTTTCACCCGCATCAGAATATTTTATGGCATACACAATCTTATCTTTACGAAACAATTGTTTTCAAACAAGTAAAATGATATGCTGAACTAATTTTTTGTTCAAAAAGTCAGTTCCACATATGATTTTATGAGGATTGAAAATGATTTGTTTTTGTGTGTGAAAACGTCAGGTCGGGGTCAAATTTTAAACCATAACAAAAGTTAATAATCGAAAGCTCAAAATTATTCTAATTAAATAAAACCATCCTGTTGACGTGACTAAATGTACATTAATGTCACGTTGCCACAGGTCTTGACCCCGGTTACAAAAAGCAATAATGAAAACAGTTTATTAGATAAATGGATAATGAATACGCAAGACAAACATTTTTTTTTTAATTACGATAAATATTAGAAAATCAAACTTTTTTTAGCCGTATTCGATTACACAGTTAAAATGTAAATATTTATTACTGTAATAAATTTTTAATCCAATATGTCGATACAACGTTTCGAGAAAATGTGTTATATTATCGTATGTAATGAATTTACTGTGATATTGCCATAATGTAATAAGAAATTGACTAAACTAACCGGGTTCCATTTGACAAACACAAAAAAGAATATAAGCTCCTTTTTTTAATAAAATATTTATTTGGCTTAAACAATTTTTGGCCTTTTGGGCTTTGTCCATGGCCGATTCCGGCCGTTTGGAGGTTACAGTGTCCTCCTTCTGCAACACCTCGATCCATTCTATAGTTGGATTTTCTTCCTGGAAAGAAAATAAATACAGACTTTAAACAACTGTTCAAATGACTCCATCTGGATGAATAATACAAAAAGACTTGTGTTTACAGTATTTATCCTTCATAAAAGCACATAATGTTTGACCATGAAAGTTTAACAATGCAATTTATGTTATCACCTGCTGTGGTAAATTATTCCTCACTCTCCTCACTGCTCGATATCTCATACATACACCCAACAGTTCCACACAACCTCACGCCTTCATCTCTCATCCACACATATTCATGCATTCAAATTTTCAAACCCTTTTTTTTATTTAATTTCCCCAAGTATTCATTATAAAATGTTCCAACTGCATGCGAAGTAATATCTCTCATGATCACGATTAGCCATTGTGCATAAGTAGGTGTCCTTAAACACCAATAAATAAATAAATAAATAAATAAATAAATAAATAAATAATAAGTAATATCTCCATTAAGGATGATGACGCTTCCTCGTATAAGACCCATAAAAGAATTGTCGGGGCTATCACACCTCCAGTGTGATGTATCGCATCCGGCGCATTGCACCCACGTGCAGCAACCAATATCTGTGGTCATAAAATGATCTCCACTATTACACATCGATAAAGCTCGACACTAAGGAAACCAAAACGATTAACAGATCTAGTGAACGATTTTTTTACGACTGAATCTTCATAAGCGAAAGAGGGACGTTAATTTGATTTATTTCCAAATACCTCATAAGTAGTCCAAGAAATAACTACACACCTGGTCGATTTGAAAATAAATTTTCATACCGGGTAACAGCGGTTTGCTTTTTTTCATTTTTTTTTTTTTTGTTGATAATCAAGAATTTTATGTACAATATAAATAATCAAGAAATGTGATTGGTAAATGACGCCAGAAAGAGCAATTCGCCTTTAAGAGATATCAGCGATTAGTGAACGAATTGTGATAAAATACATGTAGTAGGCAACAAAATAATCAGGTTGTCAGTCAGTTGACAGTGCATTTTGTTGTTCGAAAAAAAAAGATTTCTGGTCGGTCGTAGGGCAAGGTATTTTCGCTAGTAATTTGAAAATAATATGTAAAACTAGGTTGTAATTTTTGTAAAATAAATAGAGGATATGGAATGAGTGTTTTTCTCATATAATATTTATGAAACAAGTCTAAGAATTGTCCGTTTTTGCGAGCCTCTGGCGAGCCCAAACGGAAAATTCGGACGAGTTTCAAAAATATTATACGAGGCAAACACTCATTTCATATTCTCTTTATCATATGACACACACACGCACAAATTAGCCTCTTAGTAGGACTTTTTAACCCATCACCTAACTTGAGTTGCAGACGGCACTTGGAAAAAAACATCCTTGTATAACGAAAAATTTTAATTTTTTGCTTCCAAAACATAGGTTATGACCCCTCATTGGAATGAGCTCGTCGAGCTCATTCCAATGAGGGATCATAACCTATGATTTGGAAGCAAAAAGTGAAAATATAAAAATAGGAATGGCGTTTTTCTTGTAGGTAAAAGATTAATACAATATTATAACCCAACCTAAATAGGACAGATAACGTAAATTCTCCCTATTGAAATTATGCAAATGTTACCCAGTTGTATTTTGTTTAGCCAATCAAATTGTCCAGTTTTGAAATTGACCAATGAAAGCTCCCAACTCTAATTATGCAAATTATGAAAATATGGCCCAGTTGTATTTTGTTCAGCCAATCAAATTGTCTAGTTTTGAAACTGACCAATGGAATTTACGGAAGGCTTTATTTATCACTGATTAATATGAAAATGAAATATCAATTGTTTTAAAGTGAACAAAACGGACGAGTCATATGATAAATTATAATATGTTTTGAGCAAATACTTACCTGGATCTTATTTTGGTGCTTTTTCACTGATGGTTTGTTCAGATTGAGTAGCTGATAGTTTTCATATGCAGCATAAGTGAGTGATGTACATACATATTACAGAAATTATGCCATCTGTTATTTTCGAGTATGCTGATAGTGGACTGGACGTAAGGCAAGTGACTCCCACTACCAGACAACCGCCACAAAACCCAAATATACAGTTGGTAGGCTGCCTGACAGTGACATCGTCAGCTGTTATAACTGCCACCGAAGGAAAATTGACAGCTAGGTTAGCAGTCCCCTGTCAAACATGCTGCAAAGGCATCAGCCTCCACTAAAAGTGTCATCTTTGGAATTTGCTCCCAAAAAAGAAATAAAATTACTTTCTGGTATAATATTTTAATGATGTTTAAGGCTTAGTTTAAGAATCTTCTCACATAAACTAGTCATTGGGTTAAAAGTAAATAAGAAAGTGATGTTATCCCTTTTCCGAATGAATCGACCATATCAATCGGCATAATTTATAAATTGAGCAATCGGAAAAATTTTATTTAAAAATCTCCACAAAACCATAGCATTTGGCCACTCATTGGAAGGCGCTCGTCACATGACATGGTTTTGTTGATTTTGTTTTGAACATTTACAAAAGAAATGTTTAAAATAAAGTTGTGATCTATTGTATGTTGGGTACAGGGTTAAATGAAATGCTATATAACTATGATTTTTTTTATGATTGAATTAATTCTCAAAATAGTTTTTATTATTAAAATTTATTCCAGAATTATTACAGTCATAAGAAGAAATATGAAAGTCAATATTATCACAACTTACGTTACTTGATAATTTACTTTTCCCATCATTATTAGTTTATTTATTTTCATCATGTGCTATTCTGGAAACAGACATTCGTCGCCATTTAAAAGGTGTAGATTTGCTTCCCTTGGACCGATAAGTGGTAAGTGGTAAAACCTTTGTTTTATTGGTAACGTCAAACATATTTGCAAGTGTGCAATAGCCATAATTGTGAATGCTGTATGATAAGAAGACTTGGTACGTAGTACGTAAGATGTGTATGCGTGGGGGAGGGGCTCTTCTTCAACACATGAATACAAATACGAAAAGAATAGGATTTATTTTACTAATTAAAATTACTTTGACCATAAACGCCGGAAGCCATATGCAAGATTTATATTATTATTGCGTTCTTGTGGGAAAGTGCAGGCCTGGCATTCAGAATAACGCTGGAGGGCTAAAAATCGCTCCCCTCAAATGGCCTTGGTAAGCGATTAGCTCTCTTTGAGCTAAAAGTGGCAAAATGAAGTTTTACTGTTAATGATTTCTATCTACTTAGCTTTGTACATTTTATTTGGTGCTGCTAACAAGGTAGTCTTTGTGAGACAGCTACACTGCCCCTCCCACGCCTCCGGGACTCGATAAGGCCCGGAGATGTGGGAGGGGCAGTGTGGCCGTCGTACAGAGATCACTAACATAGCAGAGATTTGAAAAGATGTGGGTTTCAGGAATAGGCTGTTATGATAATCATTATTTTCTAAGGCCAGGTGGGCTAGTTTTCGCCCTCGTTATTTTTTTAAGGCGATCAGTAGGCGAGCGAATTAATCGCTCTCTTCAAAATGCCAGGCCTGAAAGTGAGGGGAAGGGTTTTCTACAATACAAAATACGAATACGAAAAAGACAAGGTTTATATTACTGATTTCTGTTATATGGTAGCCCTTCAATTATCGCAAATTATTTAAAAGATATTTCTCGATATCCAACGACTTGGATGCATAATGAGGAATATCTCTCAGTAGCTTCCTAAATGACGTCACGCCTCAGCGCATTACTCCGCTTTCGATACTGTTACAAGCGATACAGAACCGGCTTTACCAGCAGTACCATAAGTTCAAGTCATTCTGGTGATTCTATGACTGATAAATCAGACGTATAATAAAAAAAATAGGAAAGTAAAATAATTAGATGTATGTGAGAGTGATATATAGCCTTGAACTGGGTGACTTTTCCGAAAAACTTTGTTTATTGAATGCCCAGGAAGTTTTTTTAGGGATAAGTCGGAGTACCCAATTCCAAATTCCTTCTTGTAAATTGACATTTAAAATGTTCTAAAAATTAATATAAATGAAAAATATGAGAATATTCTCATTTGTCGTATTATAGTTATTAAATTTCACCTGTGAGTTGAAGAGTTAGTTGGTTAAATTATAATGGGAAAGTGTGACTATTTTTATGTTTGAGCGATTTTGCTAGTGCGGGCTGGATTAAACGATCAGCTGATCTTTGTTATTGGTTTGAAACGTACGTGTTTGCAGTGGAATTGTGTTGAATACTGCACAATGAAATATTACGTAGCATGTAATAAATAGAGGATATGGAATGAGTGTTTTTCTCATATAATATTTATGAAACGAGTCAAAGAATTTTCCGTTTTGGCGAGCCCAAACGGAAAAATCGGACGAGTTTCAAAAATATTATATGAGAAAAACACTCATTTCATATTCTATTTATCATATGACACACACACGCACAAATTAGCCACTTAATATGACTTTTAACCCATCACCTAACTTGTGTTGCAGACGGCACTTGGAAAAAACATCCTAGTATAACTAAAATATTTAATTTTTTGCTTCCAAAACATAGGTTATGACCCCTCATTGGAACGAGCTCGTCGAGCCGGTCCAATGAGGTGTGGGTCATAACCTATGTTTTGGAAGCAAAAAGTGAAAATATAAAAACAAATGAATGGCGTTTTTCTTGTAGGTAAAAGACTAATACAATATAATCCACCCTAAATAGGACAGATAACGTAAATTCTCCCTACTGAAATTATGCAAATGTCACCCAGGTGTATTTTGTTAGCCAATCAAATTGTCCAGTTTTGAAATTGACCAATGAAAGCTCCCAACTCTAATTATGCACGTTCTGA
The DNA here is from genome assembly GCA_031216915.1 of Pictodentalium vernedei. Taxonomy (NCBI): domain Eukaryota; kingdom Metazoa; phylum Mollusca; class Scaphopoda; order Dentaliida; family Dentaliidae; genus Pictodentalium; species Pictodentalium vernedei. Next base: position 658,556,390 of record CM062295.1, read on the forward strand.
AAATGTGGCCCAGTTGTATTTTGTTCAGCTAATCAAATTGTCCAGTTTTGAAATTGACCAATGAAATTGACGGAAGGTTTTATTTATCACTGATTAATATGAAAACAAAATATCAAATGTCTTCAAGTGAACAAAACGGACGAGTCATATGATAAATATGATTTCTTAAAATCCACCACAATTATCGATATAACGGCCGTAGCCAAAACATTTTGTTTGAACTGAAAAGCAATATATATGATGAGGAGTTTTAACATTTGGTACTTTGAAATTCCCTGTAAGTGATCTGTGATGAAGTCTCCTGCTTTCTTTCTAAACGAGTCGTGATATGGTCTCCTTTATTACTTCTAAGCCGGCATCAATTTCTTGAATATGTGTTCTAAGACTGGAAAAACACATTCTCTGGTATAATATTCCTTTGATAACTGTAGCGTCGAAATACATCTTCTCCCGATTCTTTAATTTGGCACTAAACTGGGCGTTGACATCGTTATGGTCTTCATTTGGTGGCTCATACCGAAAAATAACGATCATCAGATCCGGTTTGTTGTAAACTTTAACAAATGGTATTTTCTGCAGCTGCCCTGCTGTGTACAGTGCCAATTGCAGCTTTTCTTCGATAACCTTTTTGAAAAATTCTTTGCCAAGGAGTTTCAGGGAAAACCATAGATATACTCCACGGAAAGGTCTACTCACTTCGAATGTATATCTATTTGGGGAATAACTTGAATGGCTTTCTTGTAAACAGTACGGCTCTTCAATGGACATACATTTCTGCAGTTTTCTACCTTCGCGTAGTAGAATCGCTCCCAGCCCCGGGGGTTGGAAGAAAACCTTGTGGCAGTCCATACTCACTGAGTCAGACAATTCGATACCTGAAAGTATAGAATTATAATTGTCATAAAACCACGATTTTAGTGTCGAGCGATAACCGATATTATACAGACATTGAGAAATATGCTATATACAGTTAAAACCAGAAGTACTGTCACGATCTATGTGCTTTTTTAACATAAATTTGAGTCGGAATTACGCGAAAATTTCTCATCGAATGACATCCAAAGCACGACAGATTATCCTGGTTATCAGTTGAAAGCATAAGCAATGTTTCAGCAAATGAACTTCGTGGTTAAACCCGGAGTTCCATTGGCTGAATCATTGCTTTTGCGTAAGGCATATGCACAGAATTTGATAGCCTAACTATCAGGTCAACGTGTAAAGTGACATTATATCTGTAGGAGATTCATGGTAGGACAGAATCCGTCCTACTTGTAAGATCAGCATGTAAGAACGCATCTGATTTGTAGGTACCCATCGGCGTGAGGATATGTAGTGAATGAAATGCTCTGACATAAAACGGCGTCAAGCAGGAATGTAAAAACAGACCGCTGAATGTGCTACATGCCTGTAGAAATACGAGCGCCATTCACATAATTCAAATTGAATCGTGGTATAAACACAGAACACATTTCGGGTTGAATGCGGTGGAAAGGAATCCGCGACCCTTGCTGGAGTTTTTACTGTATTTGGTGCGCGTGAAATACAGTAAACTCTCCATCTCGGGTTGTTGATCCCAGTCCCCCGTACTCCGTTGTGTTCTGTCTTATTCGTTGATGAGTTTAAGTGTCCACTGTACACGTGTGGTCCAAGAGACAAGCCGTAGATGTCATTGATTCACTAAAAAATGTTGTGCTTCAAAGCGTGGTTGCTGACTTCTTGGGAAACGTTTTTCGACGGGCTTGCTCCAGTGGGGTGAGTTAAGCAATAGCTTAAAGGCAAAAATTAAAAACAAATTAATCACGATTTCTGTTAAAAAGGAAATGGCTGTTGGTTCGGGTAGAGATCACACTAACTCAGTTACAGAAGCTTGCGAGAAAGACTCTATTTTCTGGACATGTTCATTATAAGGTGTGGATTTCCCCACTCATTCATTTCCAGTACAGTTGTACTGTTTGTGTCTAAGCTTCAGTTTAAAAAAATGTGTGCTCCTGGTGCAAGAACAAAAAACAAACACAATAGAGATTCTTTAATGCTGAAAGATGTGAGAAGAGAACTTTTTTGAAAGATCATTTTACTTCCCGTGAAGTAGATAACATTTTTTCTCCTTTGGGTGGAGCGGGAATCCGGCGCCATATTTAGTATTGCAAAACATCGTCACCACATTCAGCAACTAAAATTCATCGCGAATTACAACAGAAAATTGTATGATGAATGATTTAGTACTTTAACCTGTAATCATAAACTCGAAACAATTCTCATTTTCCCCAGATAGCCTTTTCTAATTCAGAGGAGCATATTTATTTATTTATTTATTTATTGGGGTTTAAGGTTACAAAAATGATATCTATGAGCAGCAATCTGTAGGTTTTAATCGACAGTTGATGATTATTTTACCGAGGGCAGACCTTGGTCTATGTAAATTAGAACAACAAGATATATATTATAGGATATGTACGCTGTTTTAGTGAATATCTGGAATTAACTCGTGAGTTGAGACCTGAAAGTTTTATTTTTCACGAGTGCTTGCGCGAGTGAAAAATAATATTTTCAGGTCCAAACGAATGAGATAATTCCCGAAATTCACTAAAATAACGTAGATTTTCTGTTTATTATATACTATGCTACGTGACATTTTACTGTGCAGTATTCCTGCCAATTTGACTGCAAATAGTTTCAAAACAATAACAAAGATCTGCTGGTAGTTCCTTCAAGGCGACGCCATGCGCCAAAGCGAGACGTCGTTTTGGAAGGTACTGTGAGATCTTCCTCGTTATCCATCAAGTCGATGGATTTCTTGAAAATTTGCTCGCAAACTACTCTTGATGTAATGTGATGTCTTTTTACTCATATATTTTTTCGCACTCCAATTATAGACATTCCAGTTAATAACTATTTAATTAGGACTGAAGACATAAATATATTAACGCAGTTAGTGAAACTACGCGGAGTAATCATAACACTATGGCTGTGGTGGGGTTTCATTTCTAAATCTGATGCCATCAAATATTTGGTCCAATCAAGTCTCGATTGAGCAACATTTCTAGCGTCGATTCAGAGAAACGGAATCTCTCTGATATTTTTCAGATTCAATCATTTGCTATATATCAATTCGTCTGAAACACCAACCATAGGTTAGCTTTTCCAACCAACTGAAATACTCCAGACGAGTGAATGGAAACGTTGGAGATGGGCTATTTTAAGGTTAGACTAGTTTCAGGCCTTAACAGCGTTGAATTCCTTACATAATTAGGCTGGTGGTCTGGGGCTTGGCTTCTGACAAACGAGGCTCAGAGAACATGCATAGGATTTCGAGGCAATATTACACAAACGAGAAATTACAATGTGCGCTCGAGAGGTAAATTCCTTTTGAGGTCTGTTTGAAAGTGCTTCAGTTAATAATATTAATAAAGCCAATATTCTCTACAACGTTTTGCTATAAAATTGAATTTAGGCCTCCCCCGCCGTAAGATATCACACGAGACGGGTATTGAATATTGATTTTTGCGAATAGCGCTGGTCGATTTTTGGCTGTTACCTTGGGTAAAGGGTTGAAAACTTTTTCCTTTTTTTCAACGAGGAGACATCAGTCATTTTTCTAAGAGAAAAAATATTCATAAAAATGAAAATTAAATGGAGATTTTTTTGCGAATAACGCTGACCGAGTCTGGCTAGTACGTTGGGTAAAGGGTTAAATATATAGATGTTAGTGGATAATGATCAGTGATGTGAAATCGGGTCTGTGTGAATCAGTACGTCAACAAGATGCCTCGTCTCGATACTGTTTTTGTTTACGTTCGATTGATCACGGAAGATGGATTCTGAGGAAAACCTCAGGAAAATGTTAAGTTATCCTTTCTTAACGGCCAAAACCGACCAGCCCTATTCTCAAAAATCGCCAATTAATTTTCATTATATTTTCATTTTTTTCTCAAAAACATAGGTTATGACCCCTCTTCGGAACGAGCTCGTCGAGCTCGTTTCAATGAGGGGTCATAACCTATGTTTTTGAGACAAAAAGTGAAAAAAATAGTTATTCAAGAATTGTGTTTGCAAGTGTCGTCTGCTTTTCATGTTAGGTGAAGGGTTAATAAGGTTAGATAATTTTTCATCGTGATTCGTTATCGGTACGGGTGTGAAAGAAGTCTCTTGAGATTCTTTCACACAGAAGTGCATAGAAACTCTGTCGAGAGCTAATAAGACTGTACGCATCATAAGGAAATATGGTGGTATGTTTTAAGAACAGATTTGTCACGGCATTATACAGACATGCGCGATGTACATGGATATGGATAAATCATTTTTTTGTGTTTAAATGATCTAACGTCCTAACTTCCAACAGAGAACCAATCAATCAAGAAGATAAAACAGAAAAAGCAGAATATGCCGTAGGCTTCAGTTCGGACGGATGGGACCCAAAGTTCGTACGTCTGAAAATCATACCTGCTCCTGCTCTTCCTCGAAGGAATTATCTTCATTTTGCGATGCAAAGGGGTGCAGTGGAATGACTCACTGCAACTTGTTTCACAAAAACTGGCCAAGCAGGCACAGATCCGTGATACTATCCAATTGCTGATTGATTGGCAATACGTATCGCCGTGCATGTGCATAATGTTCTTCACACTGCATGGCGTGAAAATCTTCGTTGTCTTTCCAACCACCGTTGGGGGCGCGGTAGCACGTCGATGGCACGTCGATTGTGCACCTGTCTTCAACCAATGCTAACCCTGCTTGTGTGGAGTTAGTATATTGGGGAGCTGACAGTTGCTCGCCATTGCGCGGTGGTTCCTTCCGGGTACTCCGGCTTCCTCCACCCGTAAAACTGTCGTGATCATGATTAGCCATTGTGCAGAAATATGTGACCTTAAACACCAATAAATAAATAAATCAACCACCGTTAGTGATTTATTGTGTTGTGGGCACTGCCGATATCTTTAAGCGATCGAAGTTGTCGATAACACTCGCCTCGAAGAGATAGATCAAACCGCTGCAAAGTTGTTGGTTCATGTTCATACTTCACGTTTCGATGACGGGACAAGCCAGTGCGTAACTTGCTAAGGCAGCATTGCTCACAGAGGAATACGGGATGTCACTGTTTCTCTTCTCGGTGAAGATATCTGTCGCTTCATATGTCGTTGATCGCATGCATCACTGTTGGTTTCAGCTTCGGATGGGTGCTCGTAGTAACTAGCACCAAGCATGGTTCATTAGTACTGAGGTTTGTAGGCACCGTATCGATGCTTTTGTATGCGAACTAGCATGATATATTGAGAAGAAGCGTGGAATCCTCTCTAGAGGGCCAGGGCCGGAGAGAGGAAATTCTGGCCTCAAAGTTAATTCGGAGATCGTCCTCCTTATGCAGATGCCGAAGTTCTTGAAGTGACGATTTCTTGGAAGCGATAACGCCGGGCCTGGTGCATATGTTTACAAATAACAGTCTATTATCCCTTTAATCAGGGACGCGGTGGCGTTGCGGTAACCGGTTCTCGTCAGATTGTGTTGAGGCCCTCCACGTTGTGTTTGCAATTTGGCCTTGATCAGTCTAGATCATCAAACTCCACCACACTTCACTTTCTACTGTATCAGGATGAAAAATGGAAAATTGTCCAAGCTCCTCGGAGTCTGATTCTGTGGTGCATGGGTAAAACAATCAACACAAGACTGTCTATACAGTGAGATGTGTAAGCTAACCTTACACTCTTTTATTACCTAAACTTTCAATATAAATACAGTGTCCTAAACTGGAGTCCCTCTGAAAGATGACATCAACTCAAGAATCAACAGAATAAATTCTATGTAAGTAAACATTTTTGATACGTCCGTCCTGTAAATAATAATAGCCCACTGCTGGTTTCTAGATGTGAACAGTTTGAGTTTTCAGAGGAGACTGCTGACAAAATGGCCGGCTGGTGAATATATACTATTAATCACGTGATTTATTTTCCTGCAAAAATCAGGAAAACTTTCCTTGGGAGTTCCGATGCCATCATTGTTGACATGCTTCTTCAATTTCAGAGAGTCAAACTTTCATGTACTTTCATACCAAGTATTGGGTGCACAATATCACTTGGCAGAAAAGTATCAAATATTGACCAGATCTTGTTTTCCTCGTTAAGTGCTTGACTCCAATATATTTTATCTTTATGAGAGTGCCATAGATTATAATTGGTTTTAGATATGTTTTATATCCTTATTACCTTTAATATCACACACCTATACTTCTGGTAATTGGAGTGCCATTTATTGTAATTGGTTTTCGATATGTTTTATACCTTTAATTTCATTAATGTCACAAGCCTCTATGAAACAGTCAGATTGGAATTGTTTTATGACTTTAATCTCCAATACTTCTCCAGAATAATGAGATAATTAGTTATACCTATTCTTAAACAATAGCTTGTGGAAATGTTTTTACCTTTCTAATCTTTCAACTTCGTGGGGAATCACCATTACTTCTACACCTGGCCTTTGAGATTATGTATTATTTCACCAACTTAATTAGGCTTTTCCCTCTGGAAAAGACTATTGTTTTTTTACGGATTATTATTTTTTTGGGGTTTTTTTTTTTTTTTTTTTTTTTTCCACACATTTTGTCCGCACGATTCCGAAGCCATTTTCGGACTGATTTTCACAAAATTTTGCACACGCATAGAGGGACACAAAATCTAAAAATGTACCGAAGCGGAATTTTCAATTTAACCCTTATTTCGTCAGAATTTGCAAAAAACTGTCAAAATTGGGGTTTATCGGCACTTTCTCGAAACACGTCTTGTAGATTTTTTTAAACCTTCATCATTGATAGACCTGTCTGTGCCACGACCTTTGATTAACATGACATATCAGGCGATGCATATGGTAACCCTCCACAGGCTGCCAAACATCGAAAATTTGATGAAATGGGCCGGTTTCAGGCCCCCAGAGCACCCAAACGATACACGAGAGATAAACATAACTTCCTTTATTTGAAGTGGAATTCACAGGAGATCATTTTTGTAAGTAATAATGGTGTTCAAAAAACCAAGCGTTAACCCGTTTTGGGCTGGTTAAACAGCAATACCCCCAAAAAGCTCAAAAATTCAGGTTTTCCGTGGATTTCTCTAAACGAGTCTTGTAGATTTTCATGAAAAAATTGTCACTCCCAGGCCTTGATGTGACAATAGAAGTTGCATGGACAAAATACTCCGGTGAGCATTTGTTAACCCTCCACGGGCTGCTGAAAGTCAAAATTGTGATAGAATTGGCTGTTTTTGGATGCCAACGGCACCCAATGGGTACGCCACAAAGAAAAGTGCGTTCTTTTATCGAGCCCACACTCTATACGGAAACATTTTTGTAAGTAGTAAGGATATTCAAAAGTTGAAGTCTTAACCCATTTTGGGCAGGCTAATGAGAGAGACCCCTTAAAATCTTAAAATTCGAATTTTCTGTGGATTTCTCTAAAAACATCTTGTAGGTTTTCAAGAAAAATTGACTACTCGCAGGTCTTTGTGTGACATTACAAGTGGCATGGACAAAATATTCCGGTGAGCGTTTATTAACCCTCCACAGGCTGCCAAGCTTTGTAATTTTGTTGAAATGGGCTGTTTTCGGACGCACACAGCACCCAATGTGTACCTGAGAAATAAACATAATCTCCTTCATTGGAAGTGGAATTCACCGAGGACCATTTTTGTAAGTAATAAGGGTATTCAAAAAACCAAGTGTTAACCCGTTTTGGGTGGTTTAAGAGTGATTTCCCCAAAAGCTTAAACAATCATGCTTTACGTGGATTTCTCTAAAAATGTCAAGTAGATTTTCAAGAAAAAAATGGTCCGTCGCAGATCGTGGTGTAACATTATAAACTGCAAGGACAAAATATTCTGATAAGCATTTGTTAACCCTCCACAGACTCTCAAATATCAACACTTTGATAAAATAGGCTGTTTTCAGCCCTCACAGCACCCAACCTGTAGCTGGGAAATAAACATAACTTCCTCTCTTGGAAGTGGAAATCACCGAGGATAATTTTTGTAAGTAATAAGGGTATTCAATAAACCAAGCCTTAACCCGTTTTGGGCTGGTTAAACAGCGATACCCATCAAAAGCTTAAAAATTCAAGTTTTCCCTGGATTTCTTTAAAAACATCTTGTAAATTTCAAGAAAAAAATGGTCATTCATAGGTCTTAGTGTGCCATTACATGTTGCATGGACAAAATATTCCGGTCAGGATTTGTTAGCTCTACACCAGCATCTGAACATCAAAAGTTTGATAAAATGAGCTGCTTTGAGACACCAACAGCACCCAATGGGTATGTAAAGGCTAAACAAAACTTCTTTTACTGCGCGTAGAATTCACAGAAGATCAGTTTTGTATGTAGTAAGGGTATTTAAACGAATGAAGCTGAACGCATTTTGGAGTGGATAAGGAGAGATACCCCTCAGAAGCATAAAATTTACAATTTCCGTGGAGTTCGCCAACCGCTTGTTGGCGATTTTCAAGAACAATTAGACATTGGCAGGTCTTGGTTGGTATTACAAGTTGCATGGATAGAATATTCCGCTAATAATTTGCTAACCCCTCTACAGACTGCTAAACGTCATAATTCTGATAAAATTGGCTGTTACCGGACTCCACATGCGTATGTAATAGATAAACATATCCTCTTTTATCAGAATCAGAATTCACGAGGGATAATGTTTGATAGTATTAAGGGTATTCAAAAAACCAAGCCTTAACCTGTCTTTTCCTGATTAAAGACAGACAGCCCATGCCATGTATGCTGCCTATATTACGTGTAAAATCGACACCCCCATTAAATCTACTGCGAGGTGGGGTGTCAGACCCGACCACCTGACCTCATTAGATAACATTCCTTCGTCATATTTAGCAGCATGGATTTCCCCAAGAAGCAAAGATAAAAATACATCATCGGAAAATAATGCCAATTGTTTTATATACAAAATGTCTCACCCACATATACCTAAAAATGATTCAATGATACGATTGGACATGTTTCTCTCATAAAACATGCATAAAACGTGAAAAAAGACTTGATTTATTGCATTTTAGGATTGCACATGTATATTTTTAGAAGATTCTCTGTCTGTTTTTAATCTTCGGCGTCAGTCTTTGATCTTGTTTGGAACAATCGGTAATTAACACCTTTTCAACAAGAGCCATCGAAATTTAAAATAAAAAAAAAAGAAATTTCACTAAAACTTTTTGCAGAATCGAGTTTTTCAGAAAACTCTGTCGGGATTGCTTGTGTCATTTTCAAAATTCCGATCAGAAATAATGAAATTATAAATATGTAGTTAGCAATAACAAACTTGAAAGCATGTCGACCAAACTTGCATAACGTCAGAACTCGATTCGGGTGAAATACTGCAGTCATGCACTGAAAGGTTGAGAATAAGGGACGCTGATATCGAAGTAGGCGTTAAACTGTCCATGGAATGGTCCTAAAATCAAGTTCATGTTTGCAGCGTTACTGCAAATAGGTTTCCCGTATTTCTTGTTAAAATGTTTTGGACCGCCTCACTTCATATTCCACACTGCACTGCATGATATTGTTTATTTATTGGTGTTTAAGGTTTGTAAGTAGTAAGGGTATTTAAAAGAATGAAACTTAACCCACTTTGGACTGAATAAGGAGAGATGCCCCTTAAACGCTTAAAATTTACATTTTCCGTGGATTTCGCTAACTGCTTGTTGGGGATTTTCAAGAACAATTTGACATTGGCAGGTCTCACAAATTGCATAGATAGAATATTCCGCTAGTCGTTTGTTAATCCCTCTACAGGCTGCTAAACGTCAAAATTTTAATAAAATCGGCTGTTTTCGGGCAGCAAAATGGATATGCAATAGACAAACATGACCTCTTTTATCAGACTTAGAATTCCTGAGGGATAATGTATGATAGTATTAAGGGTATTCAAGGGAGCGCGGTGGCTCAGTGGTAGACTGTTGTACTTCTATGCTAGAGGTCCCGAGTTCGATCTCCGTCCGGGACGACTCACGTTGTGTCCTTGGGCAAGGCACTTTGGCCCGGTTGCCGACATGGGGGCACGATGTCCCCGTGTACTAAGGCATTCTGCACGTCGATGGTACACATGTCTTCAACCTCTGTAACCCTGCCTGAACGGAGCATAAACAGAGTGAGAATGTTGAGGAGCTGACAGTTGCTCGTCGATGCTTGGTGGTTATCTCCGTGTACTCCGGCTTCCTCCACCTCTAAAACTATCACGGTCACGATTAGCCATTGTGCAGAAGTATGTGACCTTAAACACCAATAAATAAATAAATAAATAAATAAATAAATAAATAAATATATAAGGGTATTCAAAAAACCAAGCCTTAACCCTGTTTTGACGGATTAAAGACAGACAGCCCATGCCGTGTACGCTGCCTACATTACTTGTAAAATCGACACCCCCCACTAAATCTTCTGCGAGGTGCGGTTTCGGACCCGACCACCTGACGGTTCTGACCACATCAAATAACACACCTTCGTTGTATTTAGCAGCAAGAAATTTCCCCAAGAAGTAAAGACAAAAATACGTCTGCGGAAAATAATGGCAAATATTTTATTTAGCCTGTATTTTGTCCGTATAGAAAATTTCTCACCCACATATACCTAAAAATGATTCAATAGTACAACTGGACATATTTCTCTCATAAAACGTGAAAAAACACTTGATTTATTGCATTTTAGGATTGCGCATGTATATTCTTAGAAGATTCTCTGTCTGTTATTAAACTACGGCGTGTCTTTGATCTCGTTTGGGACGATCAGTGATTAGCACCTTTTCAACAAGAGCCATCGAAATTGAAAATAAAAAAAATAATCAAATTTCACTAAAACCTTTTACAGAATCGTGTTTTTCAGAAAACGCTTTCGCGATTGCGTGTGTCGTTTTCAAAATTCGGATCAGTAAGCTCGAAATTATAAATATGTTGTTGTCAATAACAAAATTGAAAGCATGTCGGTCAAACTTGCATGACGTCAGAAATCGACTCGGGTAAAATACTGCGGTGTGGTGATAGGACGAGAGTAAGAAACGCTGATATCGCAATAGGCTTTAAAATGTCCATGGAATGGTCCTAAAATCAAGTTTATATTTGCAGCTTTATTGCAAGTAGGTTTCCCGTTGTTTCTTGTTGAAATGTTATTTCCGTCAAGGCCAAGTACCATAGAAAATTTGGAATACTGGGCAGTGGGATAGGACATCTGCCCCATGAACAACTGCCTGCTATTAAAATTAATTAGCGGGACCCCCCCCCCCCCCCCCCCCCCCGCTGTTTATTTTACCTAGGACACCTGCCCCCTGCTGTTTTTTTTTACCTAGGACACATGCCCCCCCCCCCTACTGTTAGATTAGATTAAACATATTTTATTTGCAATTTGACAATGCAAATCAGGATTGGAGGACAAGTGCTTACCACTTAGAAGCCCCTCCGTTCCTGTACGGTGACTAATAATTTACAATATGGCAGAACGTATTCCATAAATAACAGAATCTAGCAAAATCTAAATATTATAAACACTATAGACAAACACAAATTAAACTGAGAGAGAGAGAGAGAGAGAGAGAGAGAGAGAGAGAGAGAGAGAGAGAGAGAGAGAGAGAGGGAGAGAGAGAGAGAGAGAGAGAGAGATCAAAAAAATAAATAGAATATAAAGAAAACATGAAATACAACATTAGATCCAGTGATGATGCCCGCCACCCACCCATTTGCATTCTGTAGTATCTTGGCCGTAATGGGAGTCTAAATTAACATCTTGATTACAGCCACTGAGCATAGGTTTTCACTTCTGGGGATGTTCACACAACTGTTTTTTCACCAAGTACACCTGCCCTGCCCCCGTTGTTTGCTAACGGGCCCCTACCCATTGACCTTTCTATTTTTAGAAGCACCCGGGCCGACGGGGAGAGGGCGTTGTTGGGAGCATGGCTAGATTTTGCTATAAAATAGGGTTGAAGAAAGGTACCCTCAAATCTGGGGCGAAAGTGGCGAAAATGACAAAAGGCTACTTCAACGTATGGTAACGGTATAAACTACAGTCGATCTGGGCGATGTACAGACGAAAAATCATACCTTGGAGCCGGTTAGGCAATTTGGCACAAAAAAAATCCGACTTCATGCTCAATCGCTGCTCTACAGTAGTCTACAACAGTCCTCACGTCCATTCCAAACTGATAGAGTCGGGACGAAGAGTACTCTCACTTTCCACGCGATGCGTGGTGTTCTTCACGCGGCCTCGACATTCGCAACAGATGCCAAAATGTCGGCCAGGGTGCGTAGAACAAGTTCTGAAAATTAGATGTCGCTGCCTTCAGCGGTCTAGACACGCTTCATGTTTGTGAGAAGTGCAATTTTAATGTCTAATTGGCAAATTTTCGTTAATCGTTACCCGCCAAAAAACCTACTCACCGCCGATTTCTTTTCACTTCAACTTCTGACGATTATCTAAGGTTTAAAGATAGTGTCAGGATACCCCTCCCCGCCGCTCTTTTGGAGCTGGTTAGGCAATGTGGCACCGAAACCTGGGACGTTATGCTCAATCACAGCTCTACAGTCGTCTACAACACTGCCCGTGTCCATTCTAAACTGATAGAGTCGGGACGAATAGTACTCTCACATTCCAAGCGATGCGTGGTGTTTTCCACGCGGTCCGGACACTCCAAACAGATCCCAAAATGTCGGCCAGGGTTCGTAGAACAAGTTCTGAAAATTTCAAGTCGCTGCCTCCAGCGGTCTGAACACCGTTCGTGTATGTCTGAAGTGCTATTTTAATGTCCAATATGCAAATCTTCGTCAATCTTTTCCTGCCTGCCAGAAACCCAATCACCGCCAATTTCTCTTGACTTTAAACTTCTGAGATTCTCGTAGGTTTAAAGGTTGTGTTGGGATCCCTGGTGGCTGTCTTAAAGAAGCAACTTCCATTTACAGTCAACTCTCCACCAGTCACACACAATTGTAACATTTAAGTGGACTTACTCCAGCGAGGAGGCACTGAAGGATTCTGCGCCCATTCCCGACGTCTTTTTTCGAACTGGCTTGAAAAGGAAGGACCAAATTCAAACAATTACCTCCTCTCTCCAAAACACCATATCTCAGCCAATTCTAGGCAGATTTCCATGAAATTTTCACTCCTTGTTCATGAATAGTTGTGGCATCACTTTCCATGAAGAGCGACATGAATTTTGCATTTCGTCACGTCGAATTGGAAAAGAGCGTATGCGCAGGGATTTCTCTGAAAACATCTTGGAAGATTTTAAAGAAAAAATGGCCATTTGCAGTTCTTAGTGTGACATTACAAGTTGCATGGAAAATATTCCTGTTAGTACTTGTTAACCCTCTACAAGCTGCCAGACATCAATATTTTGGATACATTTGAGATAAAATGGACCATTTTCAAATAGACACAGCACTCAGTGGGTATGTGTGAAACAAACATAACTCCTTTTGTGGGTCATTAACTTGTCGGACGACGATATTGATATTAACCCACTCCACCGTTAATGATGGTTTTTACCTAAACAATTTTCTTATCAACTGAGTCATTTGAGACGAACGAAATGGTTTGACGCGCCAAAGGCGCGCAGGGACGATTTGGAGGGCAAGCCCCTTTCGACCCTCGTTAGCTGTTTGTTGTTGTTGTAGGATGTCAAGGCGCGATGGAGGAGGAAAAGGAAGGAGGGAGGTGGCTTAACCCCGTCTAGGCTTCTTCCGGCTCTTTTTCTTTGGAGGTGGTTGAGATTGTGATGTGCAAGTCGACGATGTTGAGTTTAGTGTTGAGTTTGGTGAATGGATTGCGTCTAATTCCTTTTTGAGATCTGCCTTGGATTGTTCCCTGAACTCGTGGGTTTCGGAGGCGATTCGGTTTCCCATCTCATCTGCTCGCCTTCCCATCTCTATTATTCTCCTTAATTCTTCGGCGGTGACTGCAGACTTAGGTGGCTGTGTTGCTGAGATTGACACACCCGGGCTGTCCGGTAGAGAAGGAAGTGGGGAGTGAGGGGTGGGAGGTGGTGAAAAGTCAACCTTCGGTTCCTCCTCAGTCTCCACCAGACGTTCCTCATCCAACAGTACCGGCTCAGGAGCTGGCAGTTGGTTGGGTGTACTAGTGGGACTAGGAGGGGAACTGGCAGCTGCCTCCAGGACCTCCATCCTCTCGCTCACCTCTTTCTTCCTATTCCGGAAGGCCTCCAGGCGCCTGGAATCCCTTCTTCTTTTCAGGGCCAGGTCCAGGCTTCTTCGGGTGAGGACCAGTGTGAGAGGGGCTCCTCTCACAAAAGGTGCTACCTCTCCCCGAAGTAGGTGTGGCGGTGTTGTGCTCTTTAATGACGAACTCCAAGTTCAGATGGACTCTCTTGCCTGTCTCCCGGACAGTCCAGGTGACAGGGCAAGAGATGCCCAGAGCTGCTATTGTTCTCTTCAGTCGCGCTGGTAGTTCCAGTGATTCCATAATTATGGTGTTAATTAGGATCGAGCCAAGTCATTTGAGACTACTATAACCACCTTTCTCATAACATCAATGAAGGAACTTCAGTGAGACAGTTAAAAACAATTCATCAGACACTGTGGGGTCATGAAGAATCATGGAATCTCATCGGGAAAAGCCATGATTCTCCAGAATCATAAAGTCTAGTTGTGAGAATAACTTTCTACTGCTCTCTTAAAGAGATTCTGGTGTAATGCAAGTGCTTATGGCCGCTAACACGCTGTGACTCTATCCACAGTATAATCACTTTATAAGAGCTACAAGCTCATTAAGCAAAGGGATTCTCACGGGCTAGGGGTGCATTTCGTCACACAGATCACCGAAGTAACGCAACGTCGAGCCCGGTTAGTTCTCGGTTGGGTGACCTTCTGAGCGATCAATTCGGACTCCCGCGTTGTGTCCTTGGGCAAGGCACTTAACCTCGATTGTCCAGATGGGGGCACGATGACGCCGTGTACATAGACGTTCTGCACGTCGATGGTGCGCATGTCTTCAACCAATCCAACCCTTGCCTATGCTTCAGTGCGGAGTTACGATGTTGGTGAGCTGGCAGCTGCTCGTCGTTGCTCGGTGGTTCTCTCTGGGTACTCCGGCTTCCTCCACCCGTAATATTGTCACGGTCATGGTTAGCCATTGTACATGAGTATGTGACCTTAAACACCAATAAATAAATAACCCTTTAACCAACGTAACGTCCAAAACCGGCCAGCGTTATTTACAAAAAAATGCCATTCGATTTTCATTATTTGTTCATGCTTTGGCCTCAAGAACATAGCATATGACTCTTCATTGGAACGAGCTCGTTGAACTCGTCCAAATAGGGAGGGGGAAGGGGGGTGGTGGTTGGGGTGTCACAAGCTATGATTTTGACGCAAAGATAAAAATTG
Source organism: Pictodentalium vernedei (assembly GCA_031216915.1). Lineage (NCBI taxonomy): Eukaryota > Metazoa > Mollusca > Scaphopoda > Dentaliida > Dentaliidae > Pictodentalium > Pictodentalium vernedei. The sequence goes on from CM062295.1 coordinate 658,571,763, forward strand.
ACAAAAATAGATATTCAATAATTTTGTTTGCAAGTGTTGTCTGATTTTCATGTTAATTAAAAGTTAACAGATTAAAAATATCCACCTGGCAACTGCCATTCCTTCTTTACATGAGTGGCAACTAGAATTGCAATACGACGGGCAACATATCTTGCTGATTCTCACTCGGGGATCGGGGGCCCCAGGCTTGGCACCTTAGTCAGAACTTTGGGGATCCAGGCCTGACTCATGATTCCTGGACTCCTGGCCAACCCCGGGCCCTCAAAATTCCGGGCCTCTGGGTAACTACCACAGCCCCCCACCCTCCACTGGTCCTGTAAAGGGCAGATAGACTTCAAGCCCGTAGTTACAACCCGCAATAAAATCGAATCGGATAGGAAAATTCATACCAATTTTAGAAGGTCAGTTTATGATCAGTTCGTAAATTCCACATTTGGGGATGAATTGCGGTCTCTCTGTACCAGAGGAAACACTTGCTTTCAGACACAAAATGGGCGAGGTTGGGACATTTACTGCCCATTGGATTAAAGTCCACGTCAAATCTCTACAGGGCCAGTCAAAATCTACAATAATTCCTCTTAATAAGATCAAAATATTCTACCGTTGTACAGGGTTTTCTGCCTGAACATCCCGCCATTGAAGGGCGTCTGGAAGGGGGTGTGGTAGCAAATGCCCAGGGACGTGGCGATAAGGGGGGGGGGGGGGGGGTCCTGCCCCCTCGCCATCCCAGTCAAAATATACAATAGAATTTTCAAGCCCCAAACTGTCAACAGCTGGAAGTTTTACGAGTAGTTTTTGTCATCAAACGTTCCTCTTTTAATGAAAATATTTTTGTATGGAATAAAAATATTTATTATTAGAATATATAAATAAATGTTTTATCTTACAACAAGAAAGTATGTTGTCCAATACAAATAAAAGTGTGTAGACAAAATACAAACGTGTATTCAGGGTAGCAACCGTACCTGTGATTATTAGATTCAGAAAGAGAACGTTTTCTGCCTGCACTCAATTGGAATCTAGTTATTTTCACACGTCAGTGCTACCGTTTTTGATAGCAGTAATTAAATAATGAAGTAAATCGCCATCTGAACTAAATAAATTAGACTGGGTCATTTTTGTATTGCCATGATAATTTTTTCTACAAAAGCCTACCATTCCTTAACCCTTTACCCAACGAATCGCCCGCATCCGCCCGCATGATAAGCAAATTCAGCAGCTGAAAAAATATTATTTTTCCAAAAATTTCAACAAAACCATATCATGTGACCCTCTTTGGAACGAGCTCGTCGAGCTCGTTCCAAAGAGGGGTCACATGATATGGTTTTGTTGAAATTTTTGGAAAAAATTAAAACAATATTTATAATAAAAAAAATTTGAAATCGTTTGCGTTGGGTAAAGGGTTAATCATGAAAAATAAAACACACCGCTGAAACACTACTCTAAACCTAAACGGTTTTAGTGAAACAAGGAATGGGAATTAAGTCATACACAGCGCAAGAACCTAATAAAATGACGTCATTATCTTCATTCAGAAAAAATAAGTTCACATAGGCTAAATAATAGTTAAAATATATGTGAACAAGTCACGAAGAGATGGGATATTGTAAGATAAATAGGATATTACCACCAAGAGAGTTTCCTTAATGGTTATTGAAGTGTTGACCTCGCCTCTGGGTCAAATATCAACTCGTCCAATCGGACTCGTCGATATGTGCCCAGAGACAAGATCTCTGGAACCCACATGGTGGTAAAAACCTATATTTTTCGAGGTCCGTTGTGTTGAAAACATTTAGATATGGTCAGAGTCGGCCAGACTTAGTATAAATGGGGAACACTGTTGAGGTCAAGGGTATATATTTTGATGATAACAATTTATCCACGTGGGGAACCCACTTGTCCAAAAATCAAAATCAGAAATCGCGAGCCGAATCGTCTTGCGCAATGAAAATTAATAACTTGCGAAGATACGAAGTACATGTTTTCGAGTTAGAATCTTTACCTTTAAAAATAATTGTTGGGATGAAATGTGCAGGGAAATCACGATATATTCCGTTTGTTTTCTGTTTATCACGTTGTATCCCATCATTATTTATTTATTTATTTATTGGTGTTTAAGGTCACATACTTATGCACAATGCTAATCATGACCGTATCCCATCATTCATGTTCATGTTGACACAATGGTGTTTGAGGAAGCTGAACGATAGACATTGTCAAAGCGCCAACTGAAGTTTGTGGCAACACACGTACTACGTAAGTTAAAGCAATTAATTTCGTGCTTTAATCGGCCGACCGATGAGTTCAAAATTGAGCGAGGAGAAACAGACATTTCTGTGGCTAAAAAGATATGAAAGTGTACTTTAATTTTTTTTTTTCGCCTCCCATCTTTGTTCCAAGATTTATCTCATTTGAAATCAAAACAAGTTCTGAATGTGCTTTACTTCTTGTTTCTTCGTTATTCAACATCATCTTCTTATCCTCATTATGTTACCGTGACTCGGCCTTAACACTGTCTTTATTTATCGCGGCGCTGTACGTTGAACCTAAGCTTTGAGATGTATGTTAAGGGGTCGTCCAACGTAACTTTGGTCAATTTGTTGACATTTTTCCCAATGCCTCAGAAACAGATAAGAGAAGTAAGGAAAGGCAAATAATATATCAAAATAGTGAGTAAAGTGCATAGAAAAGGTACATATAATTTTTTTCATGAAAAAAGTGAATTTTATGATTTTGATGAACAGTAACGAACCGGTAAAACCACAAAATGATCGGTAATTCGAAAGCCTTATCCTGAATGTAATGATAACACATTCCAGACTCGGAGAAAGCATTTTTATGACACACACTCTGGTGGGTTTTTATGTTGGAATGCAATACCACCAACACAAATTTTGGATGTTCCGGGTGTGGCCATGTTTCAATGATGTTTATTCCGGTCATGTGATTACAATGTGGTTCTTGCAGGAATACTCATTTTGGGCGATCGTAAGAATGGAAGGACGTGATCACGTCCTTTAGTTGCTCGAGACAATGAAAATACAAAGAACTTAATCAAGCACCACCCAGCATTTTTTATTGCATCAAGATTCATAATCGAAATTTGGAAATGGTAGATGTAAATTGGAATCGAACTGTATTCCCTCGCAATATTGGTGGGGTTTGTTGTTTGGTCAGTCGCACAAACACACCACTACATGCACGTGCAACACACCACCCATGATTTTCTCAAATAGCACTTTCAAATCGTTCTGGATTCTGTATAAAAGTGTGAAAGTTTCAATGATTGAGGCATTTACTTTCGAGATGGCTCGAAGGAGATACACTGAGGCTACCAGATGGCAGATTATTGGCATGAAGACAACGGGAATGTCTTGTAGAGCAATTGGACGGCAACTGGACATTAACCACACTGTAGTAAGCCGTCTTATTCAAAAACATCGCCAAACTGACCATGTAAAGGACAGACCGAGACCAGGTCAGCCACGTGAGACTAGTCGAGTTGAGGATCTTTACCTTGCACGTCTTGTTCGACGTCAGCCGTTCTCCAGTAGTGGTGTTCTGAAGCAGCTATGGCTCCCCAACAGACCCCCTTGCAAGAGAACAGTGAGAAACAGATTGAAGGCAATAGGTCTCAAGGCAAGGCGAGTGATTAAGCGGCCAGCGTTGACCAACCGGCATAAAAGAGCTCGTTTGGAATGGTGTCTAGCCCGACGTCACTGGAATCTTACGTCATGGAGGAAGGTCCACTGGTCGGACGAAAGTCGGTTTTTGCTCAACGTAACTGACGGACGTCAGCGTGTTTGGAGAACCAAAAATACTGCATATGTGCCAAAGAACGTCCAAGCGTCAGTCCCATTCGGTGGCGGATCAGTTATGGTCTGGGGATGCGTGTCCCATGATTGTAAGCTTGATTTGGTAACTGTGCAAGGCAATCTCAATGGCGATCGTTACATCCGGGATATTCTGCAACCTGTTCTTGTTCCCCATTTTGACAACCATCCATTGGCCACTCGCCCTGTGTTCATGGACGACAGTGCTCGACCCCACCGTTCTCGACTTGTGAAAACTTTTCTTAACAACGCGATTACTAAACTGCCATGGCCTGCAATGAGTCCTGATCTCAATCCACTGGAGCACATTTGGGATATGATTGGACGCAGAGTGCAAGCACTAGACCCACCTCCACGACATTTGGCCGGTTTGGAAGCAGCTATACACCGTGAGTGGCAGCAGTTACCTCTTCAGCGAATCAGGAGACTCACCTCACGCATGAGGAGGAGGGTAGACGCAGTCATCCGTGCACACGGCGGATACACACGCTACTGACAATATTGTTGCTAATTGTTGGCTTACAATGCTACTGAACATTTAGCAATCGCGAATCAATCATTATCTCCATTTTGGTACTTTGTAGCACAAAAGTTACAACAGGGTGGAATTTCCTGCAAAACCAATGTTCATGTTTGTCTGCCAAAATTACAGTAAAGTGTTACACATTGCAATCATTGTTGTGTTTTATGTTTAGCTAGGATTATGAACTATCAGAATATCATACCATTTGTTGCCATACAAACGTCATGATGTTATAATGACCGGGTTTTGTCACAACAATCAGGAAAAATGGGGCGGTGCTTGATTAAGTTCTTTGTGTATATGAGCGGATTTGCAAACAGGTTACAGCAAATACTTGAGCTGTTAATGTCAAAACTGCAAAATATGGCTCGAAATTCCCTCCAGTGTTTACAGGCCGTCTGACCTTTTTTGTTGGCAAAAAATCTGAATTATTGCGCACTAAAAAGACATCATGAACCACTTGTAAAAAAATAGCCGAGTGTATAAAATCGGGACGACACACATAAAATAAGGCAATATTCATTACAAAGTGAGCAGAATGCTTCAGAAATCACCTTTTCTCGGTGTATATTCCAAGTGACCTGGAACTATATTGAGCGTGTTGATTTCCCCCGATGTTGTGAAGTTATTTTCTTCCTAGTAACCATGGATCTCTGCCGATGTCCGCAAATGACCGACTGAAGATGGGTTGAAAATGATGCATTCGCGCTTTTAAATAAGGTGTAATTGGACGATGCTGTGAATTTAGTTTTTTCTTGCAATCAACTGTACCAACACAAGCATCGATCATTGTCTTTTGTCATCGTTTTACGCTGATAAATGTGACAAATCTCCCAATTTGCATATCATAATAAACATAACCGCTGTCAGCGTGACCGTGATGGTCAAAACCCAAACGAATTATCGAATCCACGATCAAAATTAGCCGCAATTGGCATTTAAACAAATGAAATTCACGAAATATTCGCAATTTCTTCATTATCCGTGCCAAGTTACTTTTTGACCAGACCACATGCGTTCAGTTTCGTTTGTCAGCATCATAGTAGTGCAGATGTTTGTGGTAATAATAGTACGCGAAGGCGAAAGAAGCCAAATATTTCCATCATCTATAAATTAATTAAAATTGATAATTCCGTTTATTTTACAAAATTATGAATTGATAAGGTGGGTGTGTTGTGATTATTATGCCCCGAACCTGGAAGTTGGAAAGTCAAAGGTGCATCTTGTGCCGTGGAGACCTCTGTCCTCTGAGTCTAACACATACCAACATTCTTCCTTGTATCTCAACCACTGCTACTGAAGTTTGAAGGATATTTGATGTTGTGATCGAGCATCATGGGGAAACGATGCCTGTGTAGCTGCTGCAGCATGTGTTTCTTCCACACTTTTTTTCCAGAGTTATGGTCCTTTTTCACTCTTTTGAGTTGGAAAATTTTGTTTATAACTAGTTGATTTGTTACAATTTGTTGGAAAGTGCCTGCTGACACCCTCAAATTAATTGCAACAAAATATTTTTTGTGGATATTTTGTTCTTATTATCAAGCAACAAGCTAATGAATATTCTGTAAAGCCACCAATCTGGTGTTTGACACTTTTATCGGAGCTGTTATGAAGGCTTCTGGAACTCAACATGTTGATTATGGCAGGGTTTTTCTATTCACCCATTAATCGATAAATTAAGTGTTATAGTTGGAAGAAAGAAGCATGAAAGGTCGGGAACTTAAAGTCTAAAAAGAATATTTGGCAATGTAACATGATTTTTGCAGATCCACTCTTTTTGAGGGTTACCTGTCTGATAGTGTTTGGAACATGTGTGTCGACAGGTTCTCCAAAAAGAAAAAAGAGTTAAACTTTGATGAAAAAGGCATATGCCATGAGTGCCGAAGGTAGAGACATACAAGGAAGGGGGCACCCCGCCCCCGGGAAATTTTTTTATCAAATGGAGCTTACTTGTCACCTTTTGGGGATTACTTTGCGTACTGCGTTCTTGAAAAAATATGTGAACACCTATGAATTTGAGAACGACTGGATGCGCCCTCCTGATCTCAATATGCCAATAAGCCTCTTTTGGAAAAGTACATGCAATAATGGTTATGTGGGGTTGATTTGATGTGTTTTGAATTTGAAAAACAATGTATCTTTATGAACATTTGATGGTTTATTGCAGTGACAGGTTACAGTTACTCTTATTTCTTCTTCAACAGATATCAAGAGTATATTGGTGTCAGAAAACAAAGCTATTTTACTTATTGATAAACCAGAAAAATTTAACAATTTAATCACTATCAAATTTATGCATTTGATAAAAGGGGTTACAGTGCAAGTGGATTGTAAATATATTTATTCAACTACAATGTATGACTTTGCAGTGCATTCTACATAGGAGAATATCATAGTTTCTTTCCAAACCACCACAGTGACACATACATCTTTATATTGGGAGACACTCTTTTGTCCTTCCATACTTCTTCTGGTGGACTCCTTCAAGTTGACCTTTGTTGCACCCCCCCCCACATCAAAACATAAAGAAAAGAAAATGTCTGCCTTCAGTCAGTGAGCACTCCACTTATAACATTTGGTCTCAATCTTTATTACTTTCATGAATTAGGAAAATATTTCTTGGAGTATGTTCTTCAATGTTTATAGATTACAGCTGTTATTTTAATTTGAGGTATTTTATTGTAAAAATTTTGTTCTCTTACTTATGCCATAGCAGACTTTCAGGTAGTGCTATTTACACATGGCAGCAGTTACCTGTCGAATTCCAGTTTCCACATGTTCTATGTTTCATTCCAAGCATTTTGATACATAATTTATTGGGGTTATTCAGTTTGGGTCTTTTTTAGACTTGGAAGAAAATTACATGAAATTTGACCAAAGTTAGGTTGGACGTCCCCTTAAGCAATTTTCCCATTGGAGCGTCAAGCAATAGGAAGAGAATGCTATTGAGTTCAAGGGCATTCCCGATCTTTTCGTGATTGTCGTGTATTTTACAGATTTCGTCTCAACAGTCTGTGAGACAAAATTCTTATCAAAGGTGCAGAAACACTGTTTCGTTTCGTCAGGGGAGTGCGTTGCCAAGCCCTGCCTTCCAGCACCCAGTTTTCGTCATTAGAAGAAGTTATCTTCCCTTAATTTCCCAAAGTTGTCAGTAAATGTAACACTAAGAGTATGGGAATTTGTTATAAAAATTGAAATTTCGAAATATAAGCGCATTTGTATGATCGATGTGCGCATCAGTTCACAAACTGCAGGCGTCTTCCTGTGAAGTAATATAAAATTACAAAAGCTGGCCTTTACAATTTCTCTACCAATCAGATTTAACAGATTTAACGTTTTACTATTATTCTGTAGGGTGCGATGGCGTTGCGGTAACCGGTTCTCGTCAGATCACCGAAGTTAAGCAACGTCGAGCCCGGTTAATCCTTGGATTGGTGACCGTCTGAGCGATCAATTCGGACTCGCGCGTTGTGTCCTTTGGCAAGGCACTTCAGCCCGATTGTCGACATGGGGGCACGATGACGCAGTGTACTAAGGCGTGCTACACGTCGATGGTGCGCATGTCTTCAACCAAACTAACAGTGCCTGTGCTGCAGTGCGGAGTTACGATGTTGGGGAGCTGGCAGTTATTCGGCTTTGCTCGGTGGTTCTCTCCGGGTACTCCGGCTCCCTCCACCCGTAAATCTGTCACGGACACGATATGACCTTGCATTTTAAAGTGTCGTTAAACCCTAATAAATAAATAAATAAATAAATAAATAAATAAATAAATAAATAAATAAATAAATAAAGAATATTCTCATTTGAAACCCATTTAAAAATAAAAACCACGGCATTTTCACCATCTTCTGATGTTCTGTAACTTTTGTTTCTGTTCATTATATCAACAATGTGCGAATAGTGACATATCGTCGCCTAAGTGCTCGAATGTTCTATGTCCCCTATGGGACATAGAACATTCTAGCACTCGGGCGACGATATTATACAGACACTGCTCTGTCTACCAATATAAACATCTGGGAGATGCGATTTGCTAATTTATTTTCTTGGAAGAATAAAAACAAGCAAACAGCTGTAAAACATATGCGCCGAATAAAATTCCGAAGTGGACAGTTATTTTGTCATGTTAGGTGTGATACTGGTAGATATACTTAATGACAGATTATATGTAAAGTACTTGCTTCTAATTGGCTTAAACGCTTGTTTTTGTTACCTTTAATAAACGAATACAACTGACAGCTCTGGCAGCTGTCTGTTATTTTAGCCTATTAAAAGTAACGAAAGGGCACTAGGCTTTCTACTGATGGAAGAGGTGTTTTTTCAACAATTATCTGCTTCCGATTGGGGACTTCCTTGCTCGGTTAATAATTGCAGGGGAGATAACCTTATCGAAAGTCATTTGTCATAACGAGATAAGTCAGAAATGGTTGTTGGCGTGGCGACGAAATATACATGAGTATTTTTCTAACGGAGGCATTCGCCTTGAAACGTGTGTGGATAGGGTGGTTTCTGATTTTAAAGAAATACGCAGAACGAGGTCTAGATCCTGCATGCATGTTAAAAGTGTGAGCCTATGAGCTCAGCTTACCTTTCTTAACATTTGCTTTCAGTCCACGTAGCACCACGAAATGACGTCTTCAACTGTACTATACGAAACAACTATAATTGTTGGTTGTTCCTCCCCTACCAACCATTCACGCACACAAACGCAAACTTCAACACCTTTCTTTGCACCCGGAAAGATCTGGGAATCAGCCTAAGATCGTCCGTGTAGACCAAATTATTTCCCATTGCGCCGAATAAATTAGTGCGAAAGTTTTTATATATCGTCATTTCCAGTTTTACCGTGCTTCTGCCACCTCAGTCGCTGAGACATTTAGCAAAGTACAAGTGTTCAGACAACCATGTTCATCAAAGGAAGAGATTTGATATTCAGTACCTGGAGAGTGTATTATCACTAAATCACCCGCAGAGTGGATATTCCACCCAGGCAATAATTGCAAATTTGTTGCAAAGCATAGCAAGCACAGGAAAAGTTTCAGCCTATGGACCTCCGGGTTAAACCCGGAGGTCCATTAGCTGAAACCTTGCTTGTGTTTTTAGTCGATATATACAAAATTTGAAAGTTATAGGATGGGTGATAACTCCACTCCGCGGGTGATTTAGGTACAATCCACTCTCCACGTACTGTACCCTATCTCACTAGAGGGTTTAATGAATCACCGGGTCATTGGTGTCATTCCTAAATATGTGTAAATCACAATAACAGAAGAAAAACAAAACAAAACAAACCTTTCATCAAAAGTTTTGCTTTTTCCGATATGATACAAACTCCACCGATGGCTGCATCAGTATGAAACCACAGATTATACTCCTTAGCTATCTGTGCTATGGGGGCCAGCGGATCGATCGAGCCAGTATCTGTTGTTCCCGCTGTTCCAACGACCATGAATGGAGTGAAACCATCCTAAAATCAAAACGAAAACAGCGACCACATGTGAGACACGTGATGACAGGTTTTTCTCCTCGAGTATCAGACAATCATAACAAGAAAATTGTCTGCATTACTACTACTCCTACCACTACTATCAATACTACTACAACCACAAAAAACTGCTACTAATACTACCACAACAATAACAACTATTACTACTACTATTAATACTACTATTACTACTATTACAAGAAATACTGCGAACATTACTATTATCTCTACTACTAATACTAACTACTACTACTACTACTACTACTACTACTACTACTACTACTACTACTACTACCTATACTACTACTACTACTATTTCTACTACTTCTACCGCTACAACTACTACTACTACTACTACTACTACTACTACTACTACTACTACTACTACTACTACTACTACTACTGCTACCACTACCACTACTACTACTACTACTACTACTACTACTACTACTTCTTCTACTACTAACACTACTAGAACAACAACTACTCCTCCCCTCCTCCTACTATTACTACTGCCACTACTACTACTAATACTACTACTACTACTACTATTACTACTACTACTGCTACTGCTGCTGCTGCAGTTGCTAAATACCACCACTACTACTACTTCTACTACTACTGCAGCTACTACTAGTCTTAGTACTTCTACTACTTATACAACTGCTGCTGCTGCTACTACTACTACCACTACCACTACTACTAATAATACTACTGCTACTACTTCTGCTGCTACTAACAATACTACTTCTACTCTTACTACTGCTACTACTACTACTACTACTACTGCTGCTGCTACTACTACTATACTATTACTACTACTGTCAGTCGCAGCAGTATTAGTGGTAGTAGTAGTAGTAGCAATAGTAGTAGTAGTAGTAGTAGTAGTAGTAGTAGTAGTAGTAGTAGTAGTAGTAGTAGTAGCAGCAGCAGCAGAAGCAGCAGAAGTAGTAGTGGTGGTGGTGGTGGCATTGACAGAGGTAGGTAGAATAAGTTTTAGAAATGACGTCTTATAGTGGTAGAACTGACGCTGTTACAGTGACGAGAATTACTACTAGCAGTGGTACTATTCCTATTCCTACTACCACTAGGATCACTACTTATACGATTGATGCTATTGATACCATTACTGACACTGTTACTTCAACTACAACAACTTCTACAACTACTACTTATATTCATTACACACATGTTCTATGTAATCCCGACCTATACCAACACTAAACCATGCGGAAAATGAAACATCTGTTCCGCACATATGTGCGGAACATAAATCGTTGTCGTACTATTTTTAAACAGAAGCGAAATTTCACTGGAATTTTCTACAAATCGTGCACCGCAATAGCAATTTGAATCGCTAGCGATAGCTAAAAATCGTCCTCCGAGGTCCAATGTGTTCTATGTGCCAGCAGGCACATAAAACACATTGGAGTTCAGGGGACGAAATAATAACAAGGGTTCCCAACGCCAATTTGGTTGGCGATAAAATTAATTGTTTGTATTGATAGTTGAATTGCTGAGTGACCTTCAAATAATTGTTTTTTTTTATAGACGTGAAGGCGTGTAATAAACACAGAACGACACACGCGTGTGAATGGGTTAATCGATATGGCATTTGCGCCATCACAGAAGGATAACATTAGAGGCCTGCGGTCTCTCGTTCTACCCTTCCGCACTGGCACTCGTGCCATATCGATTAACCCACTCAGGCACGAGTGTCGTTCGTGTACATCTTACTGAATAGTATCTTTGTTTGATGTCGCAAAGATTGAAGTCAGGCAATCATCAACAGTAGAATGTCAGTAAGCATTTTAGGAAACTCAGGTTTGATTAGACGCCCACCAAGTAATGTGTCAAAAATTGCTGAATTTTGTACATGTGTTTCTTGCAAAATCCATAGCATAACAGATGAAGAGTGAGCTATTTGCTGCTTTGACCCTCTGACTACACTCGCCCTGGAAGTACAGATAAAGAGAGGAAGGGAGAAGAAAAAAAGGAGGGATACTGGAAACGTACCTCGATATCCTTTTTAATAACCTGTTCTAGCAAGCTTGTGACCATACGAAAGTTTCTATCGACTGGAATCTTCCGGATCTGACATCTCGCAAGTCCAACAACGTTGATCGACACACGCACTGATCTGTGAGTCAACTCCGACATGTATACCACATACCTGAAACAAACGTTGTAACACAACTTCAAAAACTCACATGCCGAAATTATAATTGCTGAACTGAATTTATTCAACAATATGTATCTTTATGAATGTACAGTGATCTCATAACAGTCGTTTCAACACCCATATATTGTTGGAGCACAACGTAGCCAGGTAGGCTGACACTAATTTAATGTGAGCAAATAAGTAATAACGTATGATAGAACACTAAAAAGGGGAAACAGAGAAAAAGGAAAGGAAATGAAAACAGAAATTACAGAAAGTCCAAAGATCGCGTCAATATCAGAAGTGACGCAAGATGCAATTCAATGTGAATTTGGAAGCAGAATTGGGGAGATCGGATCATTAATAATATTGATACAAACATAACAGATGATATCGTTGCTTTCCATGAAAAGGGTTGGGCATGTACACCCACTGAAAGTCGGTCTCTAAGATGCAGCTGTATGGTGAAATCACCTTACATATGTTGCCATTTCAGTCCCTAATGGCGAGTAAGTGATTTTCGTATCAATTTCAGTGTGATTGTAAATGGTAGTTTAACCAAACATGCAATCTCCGGCAGTTAAAAGATTAGCGAAACAAACGACTAACATGTGTCACCCAAGTAGTTATTTATATTTATTTATTTATTGGTGTTTAAGGTCACATATTTCTGCACAATGGCTAATCATGGCAGTTTTACGGGTGGAGGAAGCCTGAGTACCAGGAGAGAACCACCGAGCAACGGCTAGCATCTGTCAGCTCCCCAACATACTAACTCCACACAAGCAGGGTTAGCAATGGTTGAAGACAAGTGCACCATCGACGTGCAGTACGCCTTATTACACAGCGTCACCGTGCCCCCACGTGGGCAATGGGGACCCAAGTAGTTAACTATTCTTGTTTATTCTCATAATGTTATTATACCTGTTGTCAAAGGAGCGTCTTGGGTATGGGGCAGGCTGTCTGTTATCTTTGCACTTATTTATAGGGTCTATAGACTGAGTATTCCAATCTTGCATGTGCTGCACTTTCGGCACCATACATTAAGGCAACTCATTGACGTCTGGTATGTTCCAGACAGATTATCACCACAGTGTGTGTTTCTGGGAATTCAGATCAAGTCGAGTTGTTGGAACAGAACAGTATTTCGACGAGCCCGTTAGGGCGAGTCGAAATGCAATTCTGTGCCTACAACGAGACTTGATCAGAATTTCCGGAGACACAGACTGTGGTGATGATAAATTTATCTCACAATATTGACCACAAAATGTGTTATAAAACTATTTTAAGAGGAACTTTTTCATTTGCCTTATCGATGGAAAGACGCAAATTGAAAAATAGAATAGCGTCCATTGATCTCCATATTGAGGTCAGTGATTACGTTACACTTCAGAGAAAATTACGTCACTGGGATTTACTTTACTGAATACTGTCTTGCGAAGTGGAGCAACTGTGTGTTTCGTCATCGTGAATTTGGTTGTTACTTTTGCAACAATTACTGGTAAATTAAATATCCCTCTTGGTTTAAAGGTTTATTATATTTTAAGATGTGTCGTTCATCGTTTATTGAGGTGGAGTTTTCCACATTTCATAGCGAAAGCTAATCCTTTAACTTCAAGAGAGAATCGAGCGTTCAGGAAACTCCCAATAATAGGCTACAAACCAGCCCAAGATGCCGAAAAGTGCGCATAATTTAACTATTCGTTCAGTTTGCTTCCCCAGTGACATTTTAGCATGTCGTGCATAATAAATACGTTACAGGGCGTTTAGTTGGCAGATACAGTGTCATATACGACTCAGAGAAAACAATATTAGGTTCGGCTTCGCCTCACCTAATATTGTTTTCTCTGAAGGGAAAAAAGCGAAGCGATCGAACAATTATATTAATGCCGTTGTTTTGGCAGCAGCAGAATCACGCGCTTGTATCAGGAGCTCTCGATACGGATTCAGAACAAGGGCCCAGATACATTAAACTTTAGTTGCGTAACAGTGCAAAAACACCCCGATTGTGTGATTAATATACCTTGTAATAGTCGGTTTAACTGCGAATCATAAGACGATTATTCTTAGGTCCTCCTGAGATCATTCCACATTTTTCCGCCGTTGGGAAAGTCAGTTGTAATTGACCTGGTCGTTTCAAGTTTACACTTGGTATTCTTGTTTGAAAAGAATGAGAGAAACTTCCAGGAAGATTACCGCTAATCAATCATGCATAAATAACTTTACACGAACTTAATCTAAGTCTTTAAATCTTAAAATAGTTTCTGTCTTAAATAATGAGTCGATGTGATAGTTATATTATTCGTTGTTAATAATTCTAATGGCCTAATTGATGGCTTCTGCAAGTTTCTTGATTTCACTTGAATATCCCCAAACCTGTATGGAGTGTGTTAAATAGCTATGGACTAGCACATACTAGAGTGTCTTCAGTGTTTTATGGGGGAGAATGTTTTTTTGCTCTATTGATAAAGTATACAGACAAGTGCTTTTTGATGAGATATGTGACACATGCTGCTTAAATTTTAGCTTCTCAAATAAAATGTCAAGACATCTTCCAGCATTTCCACGCGTTTCGGTAGTTATGTGCGTGAGTATAGTGTAATCTAATATTAGGGGATTATCCTATTCCAAATTTTTGTTACGAGGGGGGAATACATGATATATATTTTGTAATCAGGGCGTTGTTCAAAAATATGCAATTGTCATTACACTGGTCTCTTAATTTGACAATTTCCGCATTTACGTCCCTATATAATGATCCCACGTTATTATCAGACCTAAATACAGCAGTATCATTGGCAAATGACAAAGGGATAAGATCCGTTGAGCAACTTATATCATTTTATATAAATTGAAAACAACGAATGTGATGTATTCAAAATCGGATGATGTTTCACGGCACATGATATATTCTGATCTATTTGTGAGATAGCCACGGAACAACCATAGGAGTTAGTTTGGACTGAAATATCACAAATCGTTAGAATGTCTGATTGGATATTTTGGTTACCCGAATCGAAAGCTTTTGAAAAATCAAGAAAGAGGCTCAATGCTACATTTTTATTTTGTTCGTTTATTTGAATTTTCGACAACATGTTGAAGTAAGTGCAACATAGGTTGGTAAGTGGGGTGACCTTCTGAAACCCGTATTGATGAGCATATAGAATAAAGTATTCAGCGAGAAAACCATACAGTGTTTTGAACATAAGTCTTTTTTCCAAAATTTGTGAGAAGAGTGGAAGAATACTTATTTGTCTATAGCTGCCCAAACAGTGAGCATTTGTTTATTGCTTCAAAATGTTATGAGTCAGGATCGTGATATTTTGGCTTTTTGCGCAGAAGCACACTTTGGCATTTGTAGTGTTCATCGGCAAGTTATGGGCTTTCGGACCCAATGATCCACAATGGGAGAGTGTACACTCTAAAATCAGTAATGTTAACAATTAACCCAAATCAACTGGGTTGATTGAATATGAACCCAATTGGATTCAAATTCACTCAACCCAGTTGATTTGGATTGAGTTTTAACCCAACCTATTTTAGAGTATAGGAACTAGTTCCATTTTCTCGCTTTTAAGTCTACACACGAGGTAACGATGAAGCCTGGCACCGTCGTTTCCTGATGCCGATATTCAAATGTCACGATTTAGTCCATTTGCCTAAAAAAACGTAGCTTATGCTCCCTCATGGGAAGGAGCTCTGTTATCTTCCTCAAAGGTGGTGGTATAAGCTATGCGCTTGAGGTCATAGATGATTTTTTTTGTTATTGAAGAATAGTGTCGTCCTGCAGTTAGGTTAGTTGAAAAGATAAATGGATTGAAATGAACACTGAGACAGAATCCAACGAGGGTCTAGCACAGGGGATGGAAGAGACGGTCCACCGAGGGTTGTTCATTCCTATACCTCGTACTGTTCTGTATCTGCACCACGGTTAAACTTGAATTAAGTAAATGAAGCTTATATTGTAAAAGATCTCACTTTCGACGGCCTGATAGCATTTCGCTCACGTTATACCGTTTTTCAGACATGTAACGTCCAATCAGATGTGTTCTTACATGAAAGTCTTACGCGTTATCGAGAAATAATTTGAAAACTCTGTGAGCAATTTCATCATACTGGGTCCAAGTATGTGAAGATAAAATTAATAATTAGGTTGTTCTAGTTTAGAACAAACTTCATATCTGAAACGTCATCATAATATGGCTTGATTTTTATTATCAGCATGGCCATGTTTGAATCTGTGGTCCATCCATTTTACGACCCTGAACATGTTCGGTAACTTATGGAAAAGGATAATTTCAAACTTGAAAGAGTCTCATTCACAGCCGCTTAGTGCCAACAAGCCTGATCTTGTCATATTTAATAAAAAAGAAAAAATAATGCTAATTGTATCATTCAACCCAGTGTCTCTACGTAACGGTACTTGACAGGATTCAAGAAATAAACAGTAAAGTAGGATAATGAGGGATAGCCTTAGTAGCTGTACCTCCACAAAATGCGACGAGTCCCAATAAAAGATTGTATACAAGCACAATGAGCACATGACCTTTTTTCTACACTTCAGGCAACAAAACCCATAAAAAAGACTTCGCACAAACAGTTGTCAAAGAAACAGAAAGCCACTCTCAACTGATCAAATTAATGGGTTTCCGTTTTTAGTTCTCTCACGGTACGTGAAGAAATTCCCCCAGCATGAATGAAACTGAGCATTGCGATAAAAAGTAATCAAACGCAACCCAAGTGTGTTTTTTTTCCGCCAGGCAATGATATTTCTAACCAAAGTCAATTAATTGCATGGTGGCAACCAATGGATAGATGGGTGGTTTGCGAAAACAGCTCGGGAATTATATTTTCTTAGTACGCAAGAATACTTTAAATACATTACGTCACCTCATTGATATATTTTAGAAGTATGTAAACCACAATGAGACTGGCGTTACGTTTCAAACTTTTCTCACAGTTACATTAAACGTTTGCGATTCACCATCATCTTTTTGGTTTTGATATTTTGGCACAGTGGATTGTTTATGTAATGGATCGTGCTATCCTGAAACATGTAACTTTAGACAAATTAGTTGCATCGTTCATTGTATCATAACACGTGTTTGAAGCAAGCTGACTTGTGATTGCCAGAAAAACTGAAATAGTCCGCCAGACGCGCGTGAGTTGGTTTCTCGCGACGTCATGTGATTTTTTATAGCTACTGCAATGATGATGCAAACTGGTTTATAATTACATTTTAATGCTACTGATATTGCAGTGATTGTGTTTTCTTTGAAACGGTAGATAAATATATATACCTGTCGGTTGCTAATTCAAAACTGAGACACTCGTCCCTGGCAACCATAAATCCATGCACTGCCGCTGCCGATGCACCACTTGCCAGATATCCACAACTTTCCGTCCCATATCCCACTATAGAGCACAACCACTTGACGACGCTCCATTCAACTTCACTGGCACCTTCAAAAATGTGAGGTAAGCATTCAACTTCTCCAATCAATACATGTTTGAAATTAACAAAGTTTATAATATACGAATGTATTTAGCAAATCATTAACCCTTTGCTTAACGAATCGGCCGCGTTTCTTGGCGTGATGTACATATTGTGCATGTCAAAAATAGTTTTCAAAACAATTAACAAAACCATGTCATGTGACTCCTCGTTCGAACAAACTCGCTGAGATCGTTACAAAGAGGAGTCAAATGATATGATTTTCTTAAAATTTTGAAATATTTCAAAAATAAAAATAATAAATTTTGGTATCGTGTGCGTTAGGTGACAGGTTAATATGTTAATAAATTTATTATATCAATAATAAAGGTTAATGAACACTAAGGCATGTAGAGAGAGTGCTTTGGACCATTGGCTGGCGAATAGTCTTCTCGTCGGGAGATAATGAATACATATCTTACCTGTGCCAGTTGCGTTGCATTCCTAAAATCATTCACATCATTTCCAACAGCCGTCGGTACTATTTGCCAACGAAGATCTTTGACACAACAAAACAGGATACTGATGTCGTCAGAGAAAGCATTATGGAGGATTGTGACCTAAATCGGCGAGGGTAGCCAAAGTAAAGAGGTCTTTAGGTGGCCTGCGTGATAAAGAGATACCATGTTTTGAGGAGTACCTTGATGGTACCTCGGAGGGGAACCGATGCTGTTCAAGATGAGGTCGAGACCGCTGTAGATTACAGGAAACAAATTACAAAACAGAAAAAAGGGATACTAAATGTGTAAGTTGGTAGCAATGGAGACCATGGGGAACTTAGACTGCCCAAAATATCAATCTGTAGAACAACATACACTAGGAGTATAAGGAGGAAATTGGATGGTTGAGTGGAGGAAAGGTAGTAAGCGGGCGATACATAGGATAGAGTTATGGTTCCGATAAGCTGAATTGGGAAGACAGAAGTATGGGATAGCATCAAACATCTCGTTTCAGTGTATTGGGAGGGGAGGCGGGGCGTTGGAGAAACATTGGACAGCCTAGAGGTTACCAAGGTTTTCTCATATGATAGCAAAGGCAAACCGGAGGGTGGCCAAACAGGTATTATTATTACCATTGAGGATGAATGAAATACAAACATACCATTCATTGATCGCTCGATTGGAAATTGAATCCACAAAATGTGCTGTGATTTAGACACTATGTTGTTTTAAGAAAGGCTTGATATTTGTTTAACTCTTCACTATAAAATTTTGATTCCAGATTGGTTGACAGGGGAGTGTCATGAGAAACAGAGTCGAGAAATACAGATTATCATGATAATGTGCATGTCCTGTGATTTGTATCAGATTCGAGGTGGTTTTCCAGAATGGGATCTCAACAAGCCGGCTTTGCTGGCGAGTTGTGATCCCATTTTTGGACACCACCGATAATCTGATACAAATCACAGGACATGCACATTATCATGATAATTCATTTATCTAACAATTTTGTCACATAAACAGATTAAATTTTAACCCCTTACCCAACGTAAAGGCCAAAACCGGCCAATGCTATTCTCAAACAATCGCCAATTAATTTCCATTATTTTTTCATTTTTTGTCTCAAAAACATAGGTTATGACCCCTCGTTGGAACGAGCTCGTCGTTATTATTCAATATTTTTTTTTGAAAGTGTCGTCTGCTTTTCATGTTAGGTAAAGGGTTAAATTATTTTCAAACAATTTTGGGACATAATGCTCGGTCGATCACTGAAACGCACATAAAATGTATCTATGTGCCTGTTATGATAGCCCGTAGCGCTAGCGGAAACGAGTCGTCTATATGATACGGAATCAGAATGAGTCGTCTATATGATACGGAATCGGAACACATTATGTGAAAGGTACCGTTTCTCGAGGTTTTCAGGCCAAAATGTATATGATTGTTAGATAAAAATCTAATACCAGACACAACGATTGCGGGGGATTATGCCTAGCACAATAGGTTAGCAACAAGCAGAAGAAAGACAGAAATACACGGGAAAGGTTCAGAGAAACCCAAAATGACAATTGTGCCCAACACGTTCTACCAATGAACAGAGAGAATAGAGGAAAAACAAAATGACGAACTTGATCCAGAAAGTTAAGTCAAATAAACAGAAAGAACTGAGACTTCGATATAGATCCGATCCCGTAAAATATTCCTGTGAAGGTAAGTGCTAAGAAAGTCTTGTAGTGTAATCCACTTCAGTTAACCCTTTATCCAACGCAACGGCCAAAACCGGCCAACGCTATTTACAAAATTCACCATTCAAATTTTATTACCTTTTCATTTTTTGTCGCAAAAACATAGCTTATGACACCTCATTGGAACGAGCTCAGCGAGCTCGTCCTAATAAGGGGTCATAAACTATGTTTTTGACGCAAAAAATGAACAACATTAGTGCTTCAAGAATTGTATTTGCAAGTATCGTCTGCTTTTTGTGTTAGGTAAAGGGTTAAACGTACCACTAAAGGGACAATAAGCAGCGAATTTGAAAAAAAGGTAAGTTGACTATTTAACAAAACCACAATTGTCGTTAAGAAAATATGCCCACAATGCTTTCTATATCTTTCGTGTGAAAATATCCGATTAGATCAAATAAATCTACCTCAAGGCGAATATTTATAGGATATTTGAAAAACGTTGCCGGAGTTTTCCAGTCCAAAATAGCTAGCCAATCATTTGCGGAAAATTCTGAACAATCTCATTCTCTGCATTCATCGAAATTAGCTTTTTCAGAAGGACAGAGGTGACGATTGAGTCCACCTGGGTCTATTAATTCTAGCTTAAGTGTCAATGAAATATATTTCAGACTACAGTTGTCGATGAACGTGCTATAAGTTTTACTGGATACAAAAATGCAATTTATTTCAAATGATGCAGTTTTACTTAATTGTGCCCAATGGTTGCTGAAATAATGCACAGTTGTGGTTGCGGGTGGTAGTTTCTTCGAAGAACAACAAATTTAAAATTAGAAACCGCGTATCAGAAATGATGTCACGGAAATTTGTTTACTTCTGATAATTTTCGGTAACCATATCGCTATATCGTGTTTTCTAAAATCCCGTCTGCATTGAAGCGTTTTATTTTCAGGGTGAAGTAAATATGCGTTGCTCCTGGGGTCTTACTGTGGTGCATACAGTGTTATACATGGTCTTCGCATACAAGCAAAATCTGATAGTCAATATTTATTTTCTGAATTAGCGGCTTATTGTCTCTTTCAATACAACAATGGTGGCTGTCACACTAAATAAGCATCCGTTCATGACACCTGAAAACATTGTGTTCGTTAGCTTGCGCTGTGGATTTTGAACTTGGAATAAGGAATCGATTATAAGTTAGGCCTGAAATAGTCGACGGATTTTTGACGGGTCGAATCCAATACCAGAGCAAAAAAATGAATTAAATTCATCGGGTGATGCGTCGACTATTTCAATTAGATGCGAGTAAGACGCATCACCGACGAATCTCCGTCCAACTGAGACGAATCTCCGTCGGTGATGCGTCTGAAGTACGTGTTTGAAATAGATGACGGATTTTTGACGCGTAGAATCCAATACAAACTGCGGAAACAATCGAGCGCTACCGATCAGTCGAATGCAAATCATATGGTAATGAGGAAAGCACATGTCATTCGCTGGAAATTCCCATCTTACGCCATTTCAGTATTGACTGCTTGAAGGCTTGGTTCGAGCTTTTTAAAAATGACTGAAGCACAGGTGAGTACGAAAATCAATTTTTCAACATAACTCAATAAGAAGTTGAAACGTGAGTGCGAAAATCAGTTTTAAACAAACAGCATCAGGCTAGTCTACAAACTACGTTGATAGTTTCGACTTTCGGCCGGATTCCATGCGTGGTGTTTAAAGCTCATTTCTCAGTGTCTGCAGCTGTATCGGTGAACGTCAAATGCACATAGCAATGGCATAGTTTGGTTCATTGATTTTCACTTCGAACATTTTATTCAAATTTAACCGGGTAAAAAGCTGTGAGAGAAAACAACACATTCACTCTTAACCCTTTGACCCCGCAAGACCGATTTGTCGGTGCAAGACATAATTTCGTACCATTTCTGTCTTATTATAAGAGGTCTTTACACGGGGCATTGGTGAAAAAATAATAACTGCAGTCTGCAGACGGACGGCTGCAGACGGCAGTTATTATTTTATCCTCCCTGTGTATTGATATTGGGCTGACCCATCCCACAGTAAGTGCACACACAGGCGAAACATTCAGGAAACGAGAGGTCAAAGGGTTAAACAACTGGTCTCATTTTCTCATTACTTCTTGCACTACTTTTCCTTCCTCATATTGTTTCCAGATTTCATCGACACGTTTTTTTCTATAAAAAATAATGACCTCTTTTATAATTCGCATTTGTTATTGCCACGACACAGCCTTGGATGTTGATGTGGTATTAATCCCCAATAAATAAATAAATACATAAAGTTGGACAGTTTTGGGGTTTTTCCTGTAATGACCTCATTTATAATTCATATTTGTTATTGCCACGACACAGCCTTGGATGTTGATGTGGTATTAAATAAATGTATAAAGTTGGACAGCTTTGGAGGTTTTCCTGTTCGGTTCCGGATACTGCGACAAACCGGAAAAGCAACGCCAGACCCAGCAACCACTATCCGAACGTTTTACTTGTTTGTGCATGAAATGGATAAATTACCATATTTTATCATTATTCGGGGCTGCACGTTAAAAATATTGATTGGTCCACCCCACACATTTACTGAATAGCCATCCTATATAATGACGTTATGACGTGTCATGTTCCAGGCCGGAAAAAAACGGTCGCTAGGGTTCAAAGGGTTAAAATGTGCCTGTACCTAGTGGCCAATGAGCTAAAAATGCAAGTGCAGTTTTGCCGAGTCAGGAAATTTAGAATAAAACGTAGGGGGAAATAAACCCTAACCCCACGTAATAATGATCTGCTGTACTATTCGGTGAATTCAAGGCTTCCTCCTCGATTCTCACAAAAGTTTGGACAGTCAGAATATCAAATTATAGACGCCAGATTATTGATTTACTGGCGTTTTAACCCTTTACCCAACGCAGACGATATCAAAATTTACTATTTTAAATATCATTTTTTAATTTTTTTCAAAAAATTTCAACAAAACCATATCTTGTGACCCCTCGTTGGAACGAGCTCGACGAGCTCGTTCCAACGAGGGGTCACATGATATGGTTTTGTTGAATTTTTTTTAAAAATAATATTTTTTCCAACTGCTGAATTTGCATATTACGCGGGCGGATGCGGGCGATTCGTTGGGTAAAGGGTTAAGGTCACATACGGATGCACAATGGCTAATCGGGACCGTGACAGTTTTACGGGTGGAGGAAGCCGGAGTATCCGGACAGAATCACCGAGCATCGACGAGCAAGTGTCAGCTCCTCAACATTCTAACTCTGTTCAAGCTACGCCCAGGTAGGGTTACAGCGGGTAAAGATATGTGCACCATCGACGTGCAGTGCGCCTTAGTACAAGGCGCCATCTTGCCCCGATGTAGGCAACTGGGATAAAGTGGCTTGCTCAAGGACACAACGTGGGTCGTATTGAATAGATTAACATTATTTATTTGTTACACTAATTTACATTTCTCTGACTCAATAGGCTTCGAAGCTGATCCCCCTAGAGCTCCTAAGAATGATCAAATGGAAGTTACACGCTAAAAACTAAAGTGTTAAAAACTACACTTGAAGTGCTGTATTTAACACTTACTAAGTGCTGAACTAGCACTTTGTTCAAGTGTAGATATCCCAGAACTTGACAGGCGTTGACAATAATACTACTTGACAAGTGTAATGTCGCGACACTTAAAAGGAAACAACGCAGGTGACGCGGATCAGGCTCGATCTCTCGAGCCTGATCCGCGTCAACTGCGTTGTGTTCTTTGAATTATGTACCCACCAAGCGCAAATCAAATTATAGACGATTCTGGAAGAACCACCAATGCTAGACACATGGGAAGTGCCATCCATTCAAGTTTCAGATGTCTGACGATTGTAATGTCTAAGTGCTTAAAGCATTGCCCTTTGAATGTTAAAATCAAACCCTAAGAGTTAGAATGGGTTTAACACCTTGAAAGTGTCAGTTTTAACACTTTAGTTTTTAGTGTGTATGCTGAACCCATTGGTGGTACTTGCAGTCAGGACTTTTTGTAGTGAGTGGAGCGAATTTATTTTCTGGGCTAAGCAGCCGGGGAAAGGATCCTTAAGTGTGTTTTATTATATGTTCTTAATACATTGAGAAACTGAACCGAAACTGAATTGGGATTTTTTTCTGAAACCGAACCGAAACCGACACCGAATCTGAAAAATTCAAACCTTCCGGCGCTAAATACCGTAACGGAATGTACATAACTACCGAATCACACCAGGCAACTACGAATATATATGCTTCTGAGTTATTTTCATCAGAACAAATCACAAAAAGCACCAGAAAATGTTCAGCCCAGTGACCATTAACCCTTTAAACTCTAGTGGTATCTTCCATGCCAATTCAATGGCAGCAATTAGAAGAGTCCATATTCATTATTCGGGGCTGCACGTTAAAAATATTGATTGGTCCACCCCACACATTTACTGAATAGCCATCCTATATAATGACGTTATGACGTGTCATGTTCCAGGCCGGAAAAACGGTCGCTAGGGTTCAAAGAGTTAAAATGTACCTGTACCTAGTTGCCAATGAGCTAAAAATGCAAGTGCAGTTTTGCCGAGTCAGGAAATTTAGAATAAAACTTAGGGGGAAATAAACCCTAACCCCACGTAATAATGATCTGCTGTACTATTCGGTGAATTCAAGGCTTCCTCCTCGATTCTCACAAAAGTTTGGACAGTCAGAAATACGAATATGTTTTTTTCTCTAACGTTAGTGGTTATGATAGTTTTTACCGTTGTGTACGGAATGACATAAATTAGAAAATTTCTGCATACCCTGAACGCACCACATGTCATTGTGCTATTTTTTATCCATGTTTTGGTTACCCTTTTCCCACGGCCATTAAAACACTAAACTTTATATCATGGGGTTCAACGGAGCGCCTATGCTATTCAGTTATATTCAGATATTAAATATATAATATGCAGAAGATGGAGATCATCTAAATACCAATGAAATTCTGTAAAAATTCAGTGATTTTTTCATAACCAAAATTCAATTAATCCTGGATAGTATACCATCACGTGAACCACCAGAGTTTGATCAACTTGACATAAAAAGAGATTTTTCCAGTTTTCACACTGTCTTGGAAGAAGATATTCGAAAAATGATTTTGTCATCATCCAATAAATCCAATGATCTAGATGAAATTCCAACATTCCTTCTGAAAGAGACAATTGATCATCTTCTGCCAGCCATATCATCTATTATATCTGCATCCCTTCATGAGGGATTTGTTCCACGCCCACTGAAAAAAGCACTTGTTACTCCACTCATCAAGAAGCCATCTCTTGATCCTGACAACCTGAAGAATTATCGCCCAGTATCGAACCTCTCCTTCCTGTCTAAATTGTTGGAAAAGGTTGTTGCTTCACAACTCAAAAAAATATCTGCATGAAAATGATCTTTTAGAGCCTTTCCAGTCTGCATACAGAGCCAATCACAGTACAGAGACAGCTTTACTGCGAGTCAACAACGACATTGTTAAATCAGTGTCTGAGGGTAAGGCTGTACTGCTTGTTCTATTGGATTTGTCAGCAGCATTCGACACAGTCGACCATGATATTCTTTTGCAGACATTGACACAGCATGGCATATGTGGAACTGACTTATCATGGTTTGCATCATATCTAGAAGGTCGCAGTCAACAAATATATATCAACAAGACCGGTTCAGAAAGCAAGATGTTAAAGTGTGGTGTTCCTCAGGGCTCAGTTCTTGGTCCACTTTTGTTTACTCTGTACACTTCTTCTCTGGGTCGTCTTCTTAAAAGGCATGGCATATCATATCATCTGTATGCTGATGATACCCAACTGTACATTACATTTATTCATCTCTTCAAAATGGCTCAATCACTGCAGTCAGCAACATGGAAACTTGCATAAATCTGGTGCGGGGGTGGATGATAGATTTTAAACTGAAAATGAATGACTCTAAAACAGAATTCTTAGTGATATCCGGGGTTCGCATGCCTACACCCACTGTTACATCAATTCAGGTTGGAAATAACATCACCATGAAAAGTGAATCGGCCAGGAATATTGGACTGATTATGGACTCAAATTTAAAGCTAGACATCCATATCAATAAAATATGTCAAAAATGTTACTGGCAGCTTCGGAATATTGGAAGACTGAGAACTTATCTTAACCAGTCAGCACTTGAAAAACTTGTGCATTCTTTCATCACCTCACAACTAGACTATTGTAATTCAGTGTTAGTGGGGCTGTGGCAGTATTTGATTCAGAAGCTTCAAAAGGTTCAGAATATTGCTGCTCGGATAATTACTGGTACCAAATGCTCTGAACACATAACTCCTGTTTTAAGACAATTACATTGGCTTCCAGTTAAACAGAGAATTAATTTCAAAATATTGATCTTAATATTCAAATGTATCCACAAACTGGCTCCAGTTTACCTGCAAGAGCTCATCACTGTATACACTCCATCACGCAGTCTGAGATCTAAAGATCAAATTCAACTAGTCATACCTTTTAGCAGATCTAATCTGGCTAATGATCGTGTGTTCTCCATCGTGGGTCCAAGATTGTGGAATGCTTTGCCTATTAGTGTCAGAATTTCAGAAACTATCAACATCTTCAAAAGAAATTTTAAAACTTTCCTATTTACTGAAGCATTCTCCTGAACCTCCCTAGAGGAAACTGAAACATGTGACTCTTTATTTTCAGAAAAGTGTATTTTATTTCTGTGAAGCGTTTTAGGGCACTCTTCGTGGTTTTACGCTTTTACAAAATCAATTATTATTATTATTATCATTATTATGGAGAAGAAAAACGCCAGATAAATTTTTATATTCTTAAAATTATTACATGTAAATTGTCTTGCTATTAACTTTTAAAATTATTGGTAATATCTATTTCTGAAGCACGCAAACACTTTTCTGCATATTGCCCCTGTCCTTGGTCCAGTATGTTACAATTAAAACTAGAAGTCCTGTCATGAAATGCGCACAAATAGTACGTCGATCTGCGCGTTAATCTACGCGTTATGACCAAAGTAAGGCTATCAAATTCTGTACATATGGCCTGTGCACAAGCAATGTTTCAGCCAATGGACATCCGGGTTACCCGGAGGTCCATTGGCAGAATCATTGCCTGTGTTTGCTATGAATCACCAGGAGAACCTGCCGTGCTTTGGATGCCATTCGATATGGCAATTGCGCGCAATTAAGCCTAGATAAGCACACAGGTCATGAGGGGACTTATAGTTTTAACTGTAGTACCCAAATGGTGTGGATAGTTGACATCGGGTTTTTTTTCAGACACTGGCAAGACAACTTATATCTGCGTGTGACCTTTCTTGCCTGAAACATTACGTCCACAGGTCCATTTGTTTTTTTGTCAATTGGCCGGAGTTCTCGTAATATATTCGAATAAATGTGCAGTAAACTTCAAATGAACATGTCCATCAAAACTACATGTTTATTGTTTATTGTATTGTTGTCAGGTTCACCATCTATTACCATGGAGTGACTGGAGCACAAGTTTAAAATCAAGCTATTCTCACCACGAACTTGAATTAATGGGTCTTGTGTATATAAAACAGAACCGTTCCACTTCCGATTGGAATCTAACGGAAAATGGGAAACTTTCACTGAATTCTATATAACTGGATGGCTGGAACGATCATTGGTCACAACAAAGGTAAATAGTCTTACCAGCCGCCATCTTGGGACGCATGTTATTATAAATAAATTGTGCTCAACAAGAACATACATTATCGAAGACTTTTAATTTTCCGATGCCCCGCAATCACCGATCCCTTTTAACCTTTACCTAATACGAAGGGCAGGCGACACTTGCAATCAAAATTCACGAATAACTCATTTTTCTTTATTTTTTGCGTCACAAACACAACTCATGATAAGCTATGTTTTGGGGCAAAAAAAAAATTAAAAAATAATGAAAATTGAAAAGAGATTTTTGTAAATAGTGCTGGCCCGTTTAGCCGTTACGTTAGGTACCTTACAGTCGCCGTGGACTGGTTGTAATCCACGCTTAGGCAGTGGTGTCCACGCATGCGTTTACAAGGAACACAAACCATCATCGACAAAAAATTTAATTAATGAAGCACGGGGTTGTACCCGGTCCTTCATTAATTAAATTTGTGATGATTATTCCTATAGTGTTTGGAATCTTATATCATTGCCTCTAGAACTAATTGCCAACCCATGGAAAGTGACCAGTCCACGGCGGCCGCATTGTAAAAGTTTAAACAATACACCTTGAGCCTGCAAATAAATGAATGTGTTGATTATCTGCACAGTTCTCGCTACAATATAAATTATATATTTATGACATATTTCAGTTATTATTAACCCTTTACCTAACCTGAAAAGTAGACACTTGCAAACATAATTCTTGAATAATTATTTTTTTTCATTTTTTGTCTCAAAAACATAGGTTATGACCCCTCGTTGGAACGAGCTGGACGAGCTCGTTCCAACGAGGGGTCATAACCTATGTTTTTGAGACAAAAAATGAAAAAATAATGAAAATTAATTGGCGATTTTTGAGAATAGCGCTGGCCGGTTTTGGCCGTTACGTTGGGTAAAGGGTTAATAAAACGCAAGTTCTGAAATCGTATAGATGATCTCGGACAGATGATACATTGTCACAAGTAATCGTGCTATAAAAACACCATGACGTTTGATGACGTGAAGGTTACGGGAGTGTTATTGCGTTGACGCTAACGCTCCAGCAATCCATTTTTTAGAGATTAGTGGGCCTGTCCCATATTAAACTAAACTGGTTGGGTGCCAACGGGAAATGGTCTACGTTATACCCACAAAATGACAACACATTCTGAAACGGAACTTGTCTAGCGTACTTGACACCGTCGTTATTGTTTACTCTGGCTTGGCTGGCTGGTGCATTGGCGTCGGACGCGCTTGGTCAGATCGCCAGTTACAGGAGAAATATTCTTTAAACTTGTATTTCATCGCTGCCTTCTATTTGTTCTACAAAATTTGAAAATGGGCGGCTGCAGAGCTGAATAGGATAAGTTTCACATACAAAACAATGACAGATATTTGCTCAGAATACACCAACGCATTGTAGGTTCACATAGGTCAATTGTATTTCTTCAAAATATAATTAGAAGCACTGGCATAATTTCAGTTAATTGTGCCCGGGTTGAACCCAGATTTTCATCTAGAAAACTCACTTCATATTCCTTCTCAACATAATTATGTAATTGTATTGGGCACTGTACTTGTGATGGTCAGAATGTATCTGAGTTCACTTTAGAATTAACAGTAAGATCATTGTGTCACCAGAGGGCGTTGTCTCAAGGTTCTTCTCTTGGTTTTCCCGAAGAACACTTTCCCCAGTCCAATAAGAAACCATTTGCTGTTGATGGACCAATCACAGTTTGCATCGGACGCTCGTGGCTAGAACAATGGAAGACGGGAACTTGACTGTATTTTAATATGACTTACCAGATGCCTCAGCGTATCTCGCATTGTTGATTGCCGAGTACGTAGCTAACGTTTCTGCCAACGCAGAGACAAAACTTGTTGAATTGCCGACATTTCCAAAGTGAAAGCCGGAGAGACAATTTTTACCTGAAAGAGTACATGTACATAAAAAAAAAACTTCATCAATGACAGAACACCTAAAGTCCAATTTACACGGTATGCTTTAATCCTTTACCTAACATGAAAAGCAGACGACACTTGCAAAAAAATTCTTGAATTACTAATTATTTTCATTTTTTGTCTCAAAAACATAGGTTATGACCCCTCGTTGGAACGAGCTCGACGAGCTCGTTCCAACGAGGGGTCATGACCTATGATTTTGAGACAAAAAAAAAATAAAAAATAATGAAAATTAATTGGCGATTTTTGTGAATGGCGCCAGCCGTTTTTCGCCGTTACGTTGGGTAAAGAGTTAACAGATATGAAAAAGCTTATGCGCATTCAGCAGATCTGCTATTGACGTTTTCAGAGTTTGTAAAAACTTACCTGTTGGCTTTGTGCGACCTTGACTTTGAATCATCTCATGCCATAAAGTCGCTAGTTTGCAGCATGGAAGGTATTGAATTGTGTGCTAGTTGATCAGTTGCGTCTGCTGAAGAGGACGAAATAAAACATTTCCTAATTGCTCTGTGTTACAAGTCTGTTTAACAGACAAGACAATTTAGATGGTATGTTCACCAGATGTCCTGAGACAGATGTGAAAAACATACTGTCGAAATTGACTTTTAGAGGGAACAGGAAAAGAAGTTAATGCGCGAACACCATATCTCTACACAAGTTGCTGGAGTTGAACGAACGCTCCCCGACATATCAAATGGTTGGAGTGGTAGTAGGTAAAGGCTATTTAATGTAACTAAAAATCATGATTGTGCTTTTTCAGTGCACATGTAATTCTGTCCCGTAAATGGATTAAGCAATAACACATTGGCAACGTCTAATTTATACGGAGGCGTACTTAGGACATGTGTGAAATGTTTTTTTAAGTCCTTATAACGACTTAGTATTAGTGACTCGTTATATAATCCGAGGTACGTAGGGAGGAGGGAGGTGCAGTGCTATACGTTTGACGCCCCCTTCCCCTGACGCATCTGTAACTTTCAGAACAACACATACGCTGGCTGCTTGCATCTGAAAGTAAATGATCTGACGACAGGTAACAGGGAACGACAATTCACTTAGTGAGTAAAGCTGTAAAGCAAAGTCGTTATAACGGGTAACGTATGTCGTCACACTGACTTTCTATGTCTCCATAACGAGTTAGCTAAGTCGTTATAATGACTTTCTAACTCGTTATAACGAGTTATGTAAGATGATATAAGGACATTCAAAGCCATTATAACGAGTTGACAAGTCGTTATAACGAGTTTGCTAAGTCTATAACGAATTTGCTAAGTCGTTATAACGAGTTACTAAGCTATTATAACGACAATAAGAACATTTCAAACATGTCCTAAATACGCTTCCGTAGATTTAAAAATCTCCTATGGGCGACCAAGATGTATATGAATTATTCCACAAAAGGGGGCAAAAACCCTTCGTAGCATATATAATAATAATGACTCAAATAAATCTCTGGTTTGAGGAAACCTAAATACTTAACCCTTTATTAATGACGAAAGGCAGACGACACTTGCAAACTTGAATAACTATTTTAAGTTTTTTTTTTTGAGTCAAAACATGGCTTTTGATACCTCAGTGGAACTAGCTTATCGAGCTCGTTCCTGTGAGAGTCAAAATCTAATGTTTTTGACGCTAAAAATGAAAAAAAATTACTTATTCAAGAATTTTGAATCAGCCGTGTTTTTGAGTCAAAAAATAAAAAAAAAACTTGAAAGGGTAAACTGTGCTGTGTGACACTTTAGAACAAGACACCCAGGACAAAAGGAGTCAGGAAAGCCACCAACACCCAGTCCGCCGCCCGTTCACTTTCAAACCTACCGTGGTTAGGCCACTTATCTCTTGTGGCAACCATTGAAAATATAATTGGATTATTTTGACAATAGGTCAGCCAAATTGTGAGTTTCTGAAAACTGGGAGTCTGAAGAGTACATCTAATACAAAAATGACTTTTATACATTATATATTTTGGGGCTGTAAGATTGAGTATACAACAGGTAAGTAGTATGCTGCGGCTCGAAGAGGTGTTTTCAGGTAGACTAGCTCCGTGGACGTCATACCTCACTACAAATATACGACGAGCCTGGTAGGGAAGCCTATGTAAGCTGCCATATGGTTACACCATTACCATGGTGATACGTCATGTCAATGCAAATACACTGTGCGTGCCGTTAGGACAATACGCGCTTCCGTGCTCCATTCTGTTAGTTAGGGCCGTAATATTAGAATTCCAGGCTACGGACATAACAACACTTGCCACCCCAGTATTCTATTATTACGGCGTCCAACTAATAAACTGGAGTACGAGCCTATCTAGCTCTCAACAGTAAGCACATATATTATTAGTATAACGGGGCGACAATGGTAACCCTTAAACACGGCCACATTGTTACATCTTTACCATCGAGACAAGTGATAGCAGTGTATAAACATTGAACGTGTTGGAAGGGCGAAGGGTATTTCCGCTGTCTTTTTTATTAGTTACAAGTGTTGCAGTAGGGACTTCAGCAGTAGGGGATATTTTGTGGAGAGTCTGCTTAACTCTTAACTGGGCGTGAAGCAGCCATGACTAGATTTGATGAAAAATTCATCTAAATTTAACTGAAGAAATCATTAGTCGATAAATCTATTCAATTTTTAAGGGAGAAATTTGGTTGAATGTGCCCAACTATACTTATTTCATTGGCAATATGTTTTGTGTCCTGGGCAGGAATACCCGCCAGCAGCAGTGCAGTAGAGTACACAGGTACACGTAGTGGGTATTACCCGAGAACGTGTTTTCGTTTGTCGTGTGCTTTTCTGCCACTAGGTACCTCTACCTTATTATAGCCATTTATCTAACAATCATATAGATTTTGGCCTGAAAACCACGAGAAACGGTACGTATCACATAATGTGTTCCCATTCCGTATCATATAGACGACTCATTCTGGTTCCGTATCATACAGACGACTCGTTTCCGGTAGCGCTACGGGCTATCATAACAGGCGCATGGATACATTCTATGTGCGTTTCAGTGATCGACCGAACATTATGTCCCAAAAATGTTTAAAAATAATTTAACCCTTTACCTACCATGAAAAGCAGACGACTCTTGCAAAAGAAATTCTTGAATAACTATTTTTTTTCCATTTTTTGTCGCAAAATCATAGGTTATGACCACTCATTGGAACGAGCTCGACGAGCTCGTTCCAACGAGGGGTCATAACCTATGTTTTTGAGACAAAAAATGAAAAACTAATGACAATTAACTGGCGATTTTTGAGAATAGCTTTGGCCGGATTTGGTCGTTACGTTGGGTAAAAGGGTTAAGATTTAATCTGTGTATGTGGCAGAATTGTTAGATAAATGAATTATCATGATAATGTGCATGTCCTGTGATTTACATCAGATTCTCGGTGGTGTCCAGAATGGGATCACAACTCGCTGATAAAGCGGCTCGTTGAGATTCCATTCTGGACACCACCTCGAATCTGATACAAATCACAGGACATGCACATTATCATGATAATCTGTATTTATCTCGCACCATGGTTTGTTGTCAGCTGTCAAAGACCCTCGTCTCCTATCTCTTATTGCTATGCAAACCCTTCTATGCTTAACAAAATTTCGTGTACTTCAGGTCCCGTTCCAGCCAACGTAGATCCCATGTTCCCAGCATCCTAAGTGCTGGGTTCATTCAGGATAGCTCTGACTTTGTCCTGAATACTCTTTCCTGTACAACATATGTAGTTGCGTGCCATACAATGAGGCTGAATTTGGACGGTGGATCGCAATTGCAATGCTCATCAGGAGAATAGTACGTTATAAACAGATAACAAATTTCACCCACAGTCCCAGTTCACTTCGTTTTACACTTTCAGTTCTCGCCTATCCAAGCATGTTTGACACCCACACCAATCTACACGTTCAAAACAATGTTAGGTCTTCAAAGGTCCTTAAGGTTCGGATTAGTGACAACTACAGCATTAGAGATGGCAATATACCGAAAAACAAACAAATACTGATATCATGGGGATATCGAAAAACCGAACCGAACCCATCATTGAATACCGAAACTGTTTGAATTTTCATATTTTTCTACATGCGCTATTTGTGGGCCTTGTTGAGGCATGATAGCAGTTCATTTTCAAGAAAGAAATGCCTGATTTTCTTTTTCAGTTTTAGAGAAATTGTTCTGTATTCCTAATGGACTGCAACCGGTACACGTCCAGTTGCCTGGAAGTGATTTCTGGAGAAATCTTGGCTGTGGCTGCCTTGACACTGCTCACGTGATTTATCTATTGCCAGCAGGACTTCCTATTGATGGCATGTCAATGGCACATGTTCCGAGTAGGGCTGCACGATATTCAAAACTGAATACCGGTATCGATATTCAAAAACATACCGCGGTATATCGGTATATCGAAAACTGTGCCGATATATGAACACAAGTACCACAATCGAGACTGGAGGCATCACAGTCGGAACGAATTAGCACGCCTTGATGATGCAGTTCACGCAGACGATATCAAAATTTATTATTTTTAAAATTAGTTTATCAGATTTTAACCAAAGATTTCAACAAAACTATACCATGTGAACCCTCATTGGAACGAGCTCGTTCCAATGAGGGGTCACATGATATAGTTTTGTTGAAACTTTTGAAAATTATTTTTTCAACTGCTGAATTTGTATATTACGTGGGCTCAAGCAGACGATTCCTCGGATAAAGGGATAAAAAAAATTCATTCGGAGCTACAGTTAAAAAACTCAAGACATCTTGAAAATTAAATTGAGGGTAAATAAATAATGACGATAAACCGATATTTTTGTAATTACACCGGTATTCAATCGATATTGGTTTGAATACCGGTATATATCGGTTTATCGATATATCGTGGAGCCCAAGTTCCGAGCTCGCAAAAGCCTGAAATGGGTCTTTAAAGTTAAGGTGTGTTTGGAACAAGTCACAAAAGTACTGTGGATATGATTTATGTCGCAGCGACTTATGTTAATCCCAAACGTCTGCTCATTGGCAGTGACATTTGTGGCGCGGTGGTAGAATGATACAAGAACAACTTACGCTGTATTTTCCTGGTGTGAATTCCCCTTTGGTACTATCAACAAATGTTAGTTATGTCAGATACCAAATACCGAAGTAGTATGTCTCGTATGTTTGAGGACCTATTTGGGGGATCTCATTGGGGGATCTCATGTGATGTCATAGTCACGTGACCTAGTGGCGCCATGTTGTATTATCATGGTAACTCGCGTGAGCGGCCATGTTGTGACGTCATCCCCATAGTGACACGAGGTGTTAGTGCACATGCGCAGCGCGTGTTGTTAGGGTGATACGTGTTTCCGTCGTCCATTTTGTATACAGGAGGCCGCCATCTTGGTTTCTATGGTAGCACGTGATTGCTATGTTACCCAATTTTTCTGCAATAAGACGGGGTATGTCCGGAGGGTGTGTTCGATTGTAGAAGAGTAAATCTAATTACCACAAACAACCCGACAATCCTTCCAAATCACCAAAATCCACCCCAAATCACCATAACTGACTTTATTTTATACGGATTTCCCATTTTATTGGCTTAGCACGTAGTGCTATAGTACCAAGGGGTCCCCTGGGGTATGTCTGATTGAACTAGAGTATACCTAATTCCCTAAATAGACCCGACCTCCCTTACAAACCACCAAAATCTCCACCAAACCACCCAAACGGACATGTGAAGCCCATTTTGGGCATATACAAATAACACGTTATGCTATAGTACCAAGGGGTACAGGGGGTATGTTCTATTGAATAGGAGTACAGGGCCTGATTTTCCCAGAATCCCATTTTTAATGCCTATTGCATATGTTTCTCTATCACTAACAGTCTATCCAGTCCAAACTATCTCTGGTTCTCTCGTCCAAGTCTTATAATTACCAGTGCTTGATTTCCCATAATGCAGTTATCTCCCTTGTGTATATCAAAACCATTCCCAAACCCAATAAGCAATCGAGCAGTTACTGATAAACCAATCAAACATACGAGACATACTACTTACCGAACCGATATCGGGGTATACTCCCTAAAAATACCGAAACTGATGCCGAACTCAATATTTCAATACTGCACATCTCTTAACATAATGGATTATGATAGGGTCCTGTGGGGTTTAGGTATACAATAGGGTCTTGTGAGGTTTGGGTAGGCAATTCGATTCGAAATCGCCCCGATGATTAAATTAAAAATTTTCCTCATTAATAATTTAATCTCATTATCTGTTGTCACACACCCATTCCTACTTCCCTTTGGACAAAACGCACAACCTCAATAGTAAATATCTCGAGTTTATTTCTCCATAATTGTCCCCATGAGAACCCCGGGAAGCGAAGCAGTGCTTGTGTACCCCAGTAAAGAAGCTTGGTTCTGCTGGTAAAAAAGCGCCCGGTCACCAATACCTGGTGTGAAAGTCCTCTAACAGGGCAACATGGGTATAAGCGATTGAATGGATTTTAATAAATGTTCGTCCCACTGCCGGGAAGGAAAAAACATGCGCTTTGTCCCTCTTGTTTATGATTCACGACACTGCCAACTGAACATTTATTTGACTGTACTGTTCAAAATAGTAAAACATAAGTACTGCTATTCCGCTGATGATTAACCTTTTTACTGTCACGCCCACATTATTCATATATGGAGGATCTCTACGTACACATGTGTGCGAGGAAGTTTAATAAAATTTATGACATACTTGAAACTCTATCATCTGATTAATTGTTGGAAAGTGCTCTCTGAGCCCTTTCCAACAATTAATGAGATGGTAGGTTTAATCTGCGCATCCCAGAAGGCACAGATGATCATCATAACATAGGTGACAATTGTCGCTTTCAGCAGCGCAAAATGTTAAATTGTAAGAAGTGACTCTTGTCAATTTTGTATGATGAAAACTATCGAGTAATCATGACTTATTTAAAATTTATTTATTTATTTATTTATTTATTTATTTAGTTATTTATTTATTTATTTATTGGGTTTAACGACAATTTCGACAGCTAGGGTCACCTCGTGTCGGACAATTTTACGGGTGGAAGAAGCCAGAATTCCGGGAAAGAACCACCGAGTAACGGCGAGCAACTGTCAGACTCCCCAACATACTCACACAAGCAGGGTTAGCATGGGCTTAAGACAAGTGCACCATCGACGTGCAGTATGCCTGAGCACACAGCTCCGCCGTGCCACAACGGGAAAATAACATCGGATAATTCCAATAAGTTAATGAAAACAAAACGTAATTTATGAATATTACACGAGAAGTTCATGTATTGTGTACATGTGTGCTCTTTTGAGTACCTTTGTTTGTTTTTTGGGTTTTTTGGGGTTTTTTTTTAGACTTCCAGTTGCGATGCAGGCAACACATGATAACACATGCCCTAAGAATAATTGGCTGCCTCTGGAGCCCCAGTGGCAGGAATCACTTTGTTTATTGTTTAATTAAATGTGAAGAAACGTTATCATTTTCTTCTCATCGATGATCGTAACATATTTCACAATATTAGCATAGACAGCACCCCTAAAATCAAATGCCAGCCTTTGTTAATTGATGCCGTCACATTGAACCAGTTATCTCCAGTGACTTGGAGCTTTCTTTAACAATTTAGAATATCATTTTAGAAACAAAATGAACAATTTGTTCGACCGAAAGTCATTTGTATCCACCCACATGATATGGATAGGATATGGAGGGAGGGGAATTCTATGTTTCATTATAATAGCCTAAAAAATAATAAAACAATTGTTTGATGAGGAAACTATGGTGAATTGCGAATTGTATGGGTGACTTGATGCATTTGTTTTGGGGACTTTCAACTCCCTCGAACAAAATTTCTCTCAGTATTGTCCTCCAATCCCCAACCCCCGTTGGTAACCGCGCTCGTTAAAGATTTAGTATTGGTATGTTTTGCTACGAATTTGCTTCAGAAAATGTTCACCTTCCCGTCAATTTGTCTGTCTTATTTGTTGCACCCCCCCCCCCCCCCACCACACACACCCACAACGCACCCAATCCCATTTAGGGGACAGAAAAAGTTGTCTAAAGGATTATACTTGACAAAGATATTTGAATGCCCAAACTAAATGACATTTTGTTGCTTTCAAATCTGATTTATTTAGCATTACCGGAGACACTTTCATATTTAAATGTTCGCTGGGAGCCACCAAACAAGACAATACTGTTTTGTTTTCTTTTGGAAAATTTATATGTTTGTCACAGTCAGCGATAAATATTGCATATTGTCAAAATTACGACTATTGGTGTAAGAAAAGTCTCATCTTGACCATCTATCTTAAACCCGACAGGAAAAAGTATTATATTTGGGGAATGTGTCACACACCCTATCCATCTCCTCAGCAACGCCACACAATATGCATACTGGTCTTTGTGTTGGGTGTTATGGTAGATTATCACTCGATAAAAAGATGACATGTTAATTTTATTCTTACTGGGGCGAGAAACAGAGTCGCACTGCGATACCTCATTATAAGATTGACTGGCGGATTGTATATTTTAAAGTTTGCCTAAACCTAAACTCTCTCTCTCTCTCTCTCTCTCTCTCTCTCTTCCCTCTCTCTCTCTCACACTCACTCACTCACTCACTCACTCACTCACTCACTCACTCACTCAATCTTTCATAACTATTTCTGGTGAAAGTTGGGGAAACAGGTGCACCCTGCCCCCACCCCCTACCCGTGACAGTATTTTAATATTATATTCATTAACCCTTTACCCAACGCAGACGATATCAACATTTATTATTTTAAATATCAATTTTTCAAATTTTTCAATAAATTTCAACAAAACCATATCATGTGACCCCTCGTTGGAACGAGCCTGACGAGCTCGTTCCAACGGGGGGTCACATGATACGGTTTTGTTAAAATTTTTTGAAATATAATATTTTTTCAACTGCTGAATTTGCATATTACGCGGGCGGATGCGGGCGATTCGTTGGGTAAAAAGGTTAACAACAATTATTAATACGCACATTATAAACATTAGCAACAAGCTTGCATAAAATAACATTTCAAAATGATAGCCTGATACGAGACTGAACTTCGGAAATGATCGGTGGTGGAGTGTTTTTTTCATTCTTTAGGAGTTTATATATCTCTCGATTGATAATGCTAACTATGAAGACCCGATGCGATGTATTAACCATTTAGCCAACTTACATGATATTAAAAATTGTTGTTTTGATTACTTTTGCCATATTTTTCAAACAAAATTCAACCAAAGTATAACCAGACCCCTAATTGGAGCGAAATCGGCCAGTTCGTTCTAATGATGGGTCACATGACATGGTTTGTTGACGTTTTTTGAAAAACAATTCTTATCAGCAACTCAAGTTGTAAATTATGGGGGTTGTCTGCAATATGTCAGTGTTCATCGCCAATTTAACGAAATCTCACTTCTCTCACCTTTCTCCGTCACCAAACGACGAAATGATATAAGCATTTCTTCAAATGTTGTTTTCTCATCATCGTCTTGCAACGAATATTCCTTTGATTTTGTCCATTGTTCTTCATCTCCTTTAGGATCTGGACCAATGCAAAGAAGAAAATAAAAAGCGAGAGATTAATGGCAACAAGAAAAATTTAAAATGTTAGCGTCACTTTATATTTATTTATTTAGTATTTATTAGGCCACCAACAAACTGTGTAACGAATATATCTTACCGACTGCTGCATCGATGCAAAGAACTAATAACAACAGCGAGCAAAATTAAACGGGAGAATTCTCACAAAATGTTCACGTGTCTTTGCCTTGTTTCAATTTATGGGAGAGTGCCTACAGGCACTCTCCCTTAAATTGTAACAAGGCAAATTCATACATACTAAACAGTTTCATTTCGAAGGTAACATGACACACATCCACAGAATATGAAGCCTTTTAAGTTGCCTAACCTGCACTTCAGACCGAATATGGGCTTCCAACACTCAATCTTTCAACTTGAAGCGTTTATCGGCTGCCGACATTTTGAATAAGATAAGGAGAGATTACCCATAGCTGTCAGCGTATATTGATGTTGACAGGCAGTATATGGTTTTATATGCAGTCTGCATGTGACGTCTTTGAACCAATGAAATTCCCAGGTACTTGTAGGAGGTAAGATATAGTACAGTCGCCGTTCACGTGTGGGCAGTGGTGTCCACGCATGCGTTTACGAGCTAATAAAAATCGGTGCTTCATTAATTAAAACCGGTGCTTCATTAATTAATATTTTTTATAACTATTCCTATAATTACTGTCTGAAATCTAAAATTATTGCGTCCGTGAAAATATTGGCACCCGTGGAAAGTGACCAGGCGACTGTATTGTATATGTTATATTGCTTTGCATAGCAGTACTCAGTATATATGGGGCAACCCTATTTATTGTCTTATTTTTCGGTGTCACTCCATATCCAAAAACTTTTTTTGTTGCCTTGAGATCCGTACTGATAAATAAACAACATTAATTTTTTAATGAATTTCTCAGTTTTCTGTACTCAAGATAAAACGGATAGAGCTTATATTGGTTTTCAGAGCTGTATTCAGCTTTTATAGAGCAACAAATTTTGTTGTTAAATGTTTCGGGGTCACTCTTTATTCAATACCTGTTTTATTTGCATAAAGAATAGTACTGTGGGGAAATCATTTTTCAGTGTGTATTGCAGTTTTCTGTATTCATTTTCTCCGAGAGAAGGAGAGTATCCTGCAGTTTTGTGTATTCATTTTCCCCGACGGAAGGATATTGCATACGTTTTTACTTCAAGTTTTATCCAAATCTGTTCTGGCTTGCAGAGCACTATTGTTTGAATAAAAAAACTGGCGAATTGTGCAAAAACCTGTTCTCATTTGTCGGATATGATGAAACGCAAGTTAACCCTTTACCTAACATGAAAAGCAGACGACACTTGCAAAAATAATTCTTGAATAACTATTTTTTTTCATTTTTTGTCTCAAAAACATAGGTTATGACCCCTCGTTGGAACGAGCTCGACGAGCTCGTTCCAACGAGGGGTCATAACCTATGTTTTTGAGACAAAAAATGAAAACAATAACGAAAATTAATTGTCGATTTTTGAGAATAGCGCTGGCCGGTTTTTGCCGTTACGTTAGGTAAAGGGTTAACCCTTTCCCCCACGTAACGGTTAAAACCGGTCAGCGCTATTAACACAAATCGCCAATTAATTTTCATTATTTTTTTCATTTTTTGTCTCAAAAACATAGGTTATGACCCCTAGACGAGCTCGTTTCAATAAGGGGTCATAACCTATGTTTTTGAGACATAAAAATGAAAAAATAGTTATTCAAGAATGTTTTTGCAAGTGTCGTCTGCTTTTCATGTTATGTAAAGGGTTAAAAACAAATCATATATCAATACAGACATACTTAAAATGTTAACAATATTCGGCATATGAATACGTATAAAGCATGGAACCGGCTAATCTAAAATACTGGTA
Source organism: Pictodentalium vernedei (assembly GCA_031216915.1). NCBI lineage: Eukaryota > Metazoa > Mollusca > Scaphopoda > Dentaliida > Dentaliidae > Pictodentalium > Pictodentalium vernedei. Next base: position 658,612,510 of record CM062295.1, read on the forward strand.
TTGGGGGTTCTATTCACTCAGTACCCCCAGAATCATTTTAATCCCATAAGGAGCGGACTTACTGGTTGAGCAGTGACGTGAAGTGCGTTACTTATTCCCGTTTCATTCTTTGACATTTTTAAAATACACATTATAATTAACTAATAACAACCTTTTGAACCCGGGAGAACGATTTCAAGGCCCAGGAACATGAGACGTCATAATTCCATTAGGCATGATGATTGCTAAGTGAATGCGTGGGGTAGATCAATCAATACTGAAAATATTAATTGACCTCCCCCCTTCTATCGCCCCCCCCCCCCCGCCCCTCCGCATAATGAATTCGGATTGATGCCATTGTGTTGACATGGAAGATACCGCCAGGGTTCAAAGTGTTAAGCCACCCAGCAACAGAAGAGATAAGTAAAAATAAACTCTGATATTCACATTTTTAAGAGAATTCGTCTCACATACCGAATCTGCTGGTCCATTCTTTACGCAAAAGTGTAATGGAAATGTGTTCGTGTTATCAAGTAATAATATATGAGCTCACCTTTACTGTTTGCTGATGTTGGAGTATCCAATTTAATCGGGACGATACCCGGTAAAATTGGAAGCTCACCAGATAACGTATCGGCATATATTTTGTGTATGAACTTCATCAGCATCTCTGCGTCTTCCACTCGTCGTTCGGGACATTCTAATTCACGACAGGTTTGTGAGAATTCTTTCAAAAATGCAATGTCATATGACGACATTTTATTTCTTCAAAATGCTGTTGGAGCAACTAGTCTTGGAAATAACCTTTCTGGAAACTTGAAGTTAGCCTCTCTGATTTAACTGCAGTAAATAAAATTATAAAAGTTTAGTTTACAGACTGATCCGTGATAACTCTTTTTTTAACTTCACTACTCAACTGGAGAGTTGAACATTCCAAACTAGTGAATCTAAACACAGGCCGTGGATTGTGTAAAGGTTAGACTAGTTCCATGCCATAACAGCGACCAATTCCTCACAAATCTATCTGGTACAGTACGTGGGGAGTGGACTGTAACAAAATCACCCGCGGAGTGGAGTTATCACCCAAAGTATCACTTTCAAATTCTGTACACATGGGCAAAACATGCTAGCAGTGTTTAACCCGGAGGTCCATTGGCTGGAACTTTGCTTGCGATTGTTATGCTTTGCAACAAATTCGCAATTATTACTTGGGTGAAATCTCTACTCTGCGGGTGATTTAGTGGTAATACACTCTCTACGTACTGAGTTCAAAATTTGTAGAATATTCGCCAGTATCGCTCCGACTAATAGGCACGTCATTCTTTTTCTTTTCCGGCGGGTCTGTAGAGCAATTTCCCCAGAGCCAACTGTAACCTAGAAATGCTGCTTGATGTATTGATGTACAACAATCACATGATTAAAATCGGCAACGCCAGTAAAATCCTGACCACATCAATATTCCAAGTTTGCAAGATTTCCCCTGACAAATACTAACACATGTGATTGTCCAAGAAAAATGCAACACACAAAACCCATGAGTAGTCTGGAGGGAAGGAATGTGGCAGAAACTTAAGGGCCTCGGGTTCAAAATAACGTTTCTCAGAATTATCACCAAGAGAGAGTCAGCGTAATCTAATTACATGCAGATGGTTTGATAAACTATTAATGCTGATTATAGTAATTTGTATTCGAACAATCCACTCATTTAATTAAACAAGTTGCAAAAGGGCGGTTAATTTGTATTTTTTCAATGGTGTTGTTATTGAGGCATTGTATGTGTATAAAGTAGTGCTGCGTGGTTCACCGAAAATTCGGTTCGGCTTCAGTTTTGTTATCAAAACCGAAACTGAGACCGAAGCAATTTACAGAAAACCGGTCGTCCCGGTTTTCAAATTAAATGCTGAAAATCTCTAATCAGGTCTTCACTTCTCAGAATAATGAGAGAAACAATATAAAGTGACCTTTATTTTGAAACGTTAGAGCCGTGATACCCCTTTTCCAGAACAGCTACACAAGTAACTGGTATCACGTTCGAACTTCGAGCGCCGCATTCACCAGAATACCGGGAAAATATGAGACAAAATTGATTTCTCACGCATTGGGTTTTTGAATAAAGTCATAAACAGTATTAGAGACAATGTTTTACTGTGACACACAAATAATTTTACAACAGATTCAAGGCAAGAAATCATTTTCTTAAACTTGAAACTTTTTAAATAATTTACACAAATACATTGCGCTCCGGGAATCAAAGTGTATTAGATTCTACACGTGCTTTGTGATGCAAATGGAGTCCCCCTCCCGACAATGACGGGCGCATAAATTAACACCTGTTGCGCTGTATTCCCAATTTATTGAATTAATATGTCGGGACTCTTTGGGAATAAATTGATGTTTCCAGCAGCAATTTAACGATAAATCACCATCAAGTATCCACTTGCTACATTTCATCAGATGAGTTGAGTAAATTACAGTTTCAAGCAATTAGGCAGAGGGTGCTGATAACTTGTGTGACATGCCCCCGCACGCCCCCCCCCCCCCCCACACCTTTTAAAAGTGTCGAGATACTGATGAAAGCAGGAGCGATGATGGGGGAGGGGAGAAGAACCTGTAAGAATTTTTTGAAATCAATTATTAACCCTTTACCTAACATGAAAAGCAGACGACACTTGCAAAAAAAAAATTCTTGAATAACTAATTTGTTGTCTCAAAAACATAGGTTATGACGAGCTCGTTCCAACGAGGGGTCATAACCTATGTTTTTGAGACAAAAAATGAAAAAAAATAATGAAAATTAATTGACGATTTTTGCGAATAGCGCTGGCCGGTTTTGGCCGTTACGTTGGGTAAAGGGTTAACTGGAGACTTCTGGCTTCTTTGGGATAAAAGAATCAAGTTATTTTTGACCGCCAAAATGACGTTTTTTAGAAGCATGTTGAAAATTCCAGACTTCTGTGAGTATCCAGTGACCAAGAGGTATGGCTTTTGACGGCACAATTCTTGAAGTGATGACTTTATTACGTCAAGATGATTTAATAAAGTTATTACTTCGAGGATCGTGTAATCCAAAACTACAACTGTTGGTGAGATCTACATTCACGAGTCAGCCCCCCCCCCCCCCCCCCCACCGACACACACTTTTAACTGTTGATATAGGAGTCAGAACCATGGTGCTTCCCGCCCCTCCCCCAGGTTCTGGGCTCTCAGTGTTACTGCTCCTGGGCCTTCTACTATCGAAGATTTAATTTGACTTGGATATCTCGACAAGGTGTCATGTTCTGTTTTATCTTATAAATGGGTCAATTTCAATTTTTTATTTGAAGCAAATTTGTATACTGCAAAATAATCTTCCAATGAGCTGTGATTGCATTTATGTTTGTACAATGAAAACCGAGACCGTAAACCGAGGTTTAAAAAAAAAAAAACGAACCGACACCGAAACCGACCTGAATTTTCAAAACATCACAGCTCCAGTATAAAATTTTCAACCGGTTGAATAAATGAGCCTGAATAACCGATTGTTGATGAAGAAGTATTCGACATAGTTTTGTAACAGGCCCTCGTCACATGTATTCTGGAGTCCAGTCAATTTGTATTAACCCTTTACCAAACTTAACGGTGAAAACCGTCCAGCGCTATTCACAAAAATCACCATTCAATTTCCATTATTTTGCATTTCTTGTCTCAAAAATATAGCTTATGACCCTTCATTGGAACGAGTTGAACAAGCTCGTTCCAATGAGGGGTCATAAGCGATGTTTGATGCACAAAATGAATATTTAAAACTTAAGTTTGCAAGTGTCGTCTGCCATTCATGTTCAGTAAAGGGCTAAATATATTAGAATGTAAAAACGTTTAATTTTCGTATCATTATTATTATTTATTGGTGTTTAAGGTCACATATTTCTGCACAATGGCTAATCATGACCACGACAGTTTTACGGGAGTAGGTAATAATTGAGAGTATACTATCGCTTTGTACATGTACGTGTACACGATGCGTTTACCAACGTGGGATTCGGTGTTAAATCGCACGCTTGTTCACAAAAAACGTACAGTGATGTTGAATCCCCCATGTTTTTTTGTGACTCCTAGATCGCACTTTTAACGTTCAAATACTCGTAGTGAACGCGCGTTTTTAAAAACAAAGGCGAAATTGTACATCTTCACTTTTATCTTTTACTTTAAAATTTTTTGTCGACGTTCCCATCGCTGATCAGACCATCGATCCATCGTTGGCGAACGCGAGCAAAAAAATTCTAGGCTGGCATCAAAAAACGGCCTGCGGATTCTAGATCAGTGATCCAGAATCCGCAATTGTTTTGAGGCGGTGGGTTTTTCCCATTTATGACGTCATAAGGGGAATTCCCACTATTGACCAATCAGATCGCTCGATTCATTTATGACGTCATTAGGGGAATTCCCACTATTGACCAATCGGATCGCTCGGTTCTCGTAAACTCGATCATACAGAGTTATCTCCCCTCGTCGTGGGGTGGGGGGAACACCCGGATTTTTCTTCCTCCTAAAGACTCGACGGACGACTGTCGAACGCTTCCATTTCTGACGTGAGCGGGGGGAATACCCCCGAGGAAATAAATGAAAAAAAAGTGATCGATATATATAGGAGAGAGAAAAAAACATAAACATAAAAATAATTATACATTTAATTTTGAAAAAAATAAACAATTAAAAACGAAAGATGTTTTTACAGATGGATCCTAGACACCGAGATCGAATTTTAGAAGAGTTTGAGCGTGCTAAGAAGGGCATTCAGTCGGCTGATAGGAGCAGACGTCTTGGTGAGATGGAACTTAAACGCGAAGCCACAAAAATATTTAAACCCGTGACGGAGGATCAAGAGCGAAGCAGGGAGGAGATAGTCGAAGAATTGAGACCCATAAAGGAGAGTTCTTTGAGAATGGGTTCGTTGCCTCCTAGTTTTGGAAATCGGTATTCCGTTCAATCTACACCGGATTACGTTCCCACGGGAATTCAAACAGAGAGCGAGTCTGATGATACGGCTTCGACTATCACCACTAGTAGCGTCGCATCGTCCGATGATGATGGTGGTAAGAGAGATCAGTTGTGTGGATTTTATAAGGATTCGGAGGGAAGGATTTTTGTAGGTGACACGGAAGTGGATATTGGGGATGATGAATTGATCATCGGTTCGAACAGATACGAACTGACCGATGGTCTGCGGAGATTCCTCCTTTACGACAAGCCCAGCGATTACACGGAACAGGATTTCGACAATCACGGCGACATTCTGGTCCAGACCCACGCCATGAAGAGAAATAACGATGCCAGAGAGACGAGACCCAAAGCCAACAGAGGTTACAAGTGGACGAAAGTGGTGAAACCCATATGGGATATGAACAAGAAGTTCATCGAATCGGTGACTGGCAAAGGGGTGAAAACCACTTTTCTTCCGAGCGATTCCGACGCTCTGTCTCAGAGATTGAGTTTGTTGATGGCGAGCAGATGGGCTGGTAACACATGATTAGATAATCAGATAGTTACTATATCTGACGAATTGTTAAGACAGAAGGTTTTGAATAAAAACCAGTATAAAAGGCTGATGAACGAATTGAAGGATTGATGTGTATATAATAAGTAGAGAGAAACAAACAAACAAACAAAAATAAAACAGTAAATTTTTACACTAGAATAATTAAAGTATTTAAAAAAACAAAACGATTTACCAGTGAAAAAACAAAATATATTATAAAAATATGTTGGTGATAAAGAACAGGGGATACGTCAGAACTTACGTTCAAGGCGGTTCTGGCATCGTCGATTCTATAATGAGAGCGTTCACGAGCGATGCGGGTAGAAAACTCGCATCGACCGCGTTTGAGGTCGGTAAGAAGACGGCTTTGGATGCTGGTAAGAAAGCCGCTTCCGAAGCCAGTGGTAGGATAGCTTCTGTGGCTGGCAAGAGGGCAGCCGACTCGTTGGTCGACAAGTTGATCAGTCCGCCGGCGAAGCGAGCTGCGTTAGAGCGAACGCCGAAAAGTTGGAAAGATTTTAAGGATGCTGTGGTGCCCATACAAGATTTAGCCAAAATGACGAGTGATCTGGATTGAAGAGAACTCGCGACGGTGCGATATAAATAAATAATAACATTAAAAACAGAGTTTGAAAAACATAAAAAATTTGCGTTTGAAAAGAATCTAAAATAACAAACAAACAAAATAAAACAAAGATGAACATTAAAGATATGTCTTGGAACGACGCCGCGACCAAGAGGTCGAATAACGAGTTCTTTCCCAAGAGCATAAGAGGCTTGATAGTGGGAAAATCGAATTGTGGAAAGACCAATCTGTTGATGAATCTGTTGTCCCGACCCGACTGGTTGGATTACGACAGGTTGTTCGTGTTTGGCAAGAGCTTGTTTCAACCCGAATACAGATTGCTTCGAGAGTGCATGGATCGCAGATTGCCCAAGGACGTCATAGCCAGAATCTTTGACAGTAGGGAGGAATTCGACAAGAGCGGAGCTCCACTCTCGACCATTTTGGACGGTGCGGCGACGGAGCTGATCAAGAGAAATACAACTTCGAACGTCGAGTGTCGATTTTATGAGAACGCTAGCGACGTTCCGGATCCTAGAGAACTGAAATCGGAAGATAAGAATCTCATGCTTTTCGACGATCTGCTTTCGGAGAGACAGAACCGATGCGAATCGTATTACGTTAGGGGTCGACACAGCAACGTGGACTGTTTCTACCTGTCGCAGAATTATTTTCGATTGCCCAGACAGACGATAAGGGAGAACGCTAATTTTCTATGTCTCTTTCGCCAAGATCTCAAGAATCTCAATCACATCTACGGCGATCACGTCGCAAACGACATGAGCGCTGCGGAATTCAGAAGATTCTGCAAGAGGGTTTGGGATGGTGGACTTTACAATTTCGTCGTGATCGATTTGACAAGCGAATTTAATCGCGGAAAATATCGGTGCGGATTCGACAAGTTTTATGTTTCTGATGATAATAAGATAGAGCGTGAAAATAAAAAAAATTAGAAAATAATAAATCTTCAAATAATTAGTCTTGAATAAAAAAAAATAAAATTAAAATATAATGTTCGAACGTGGAGAATTGTTAGAACGGATAGCCGAGAATACGGCTGCGAAACAATCCATTCAAATCGTGGTGAGTGGCGATTCGACTCGATTCGCTACGACATTCGAACCTTCCATCGAATTGAATAGAGAGAAAAGTTACGAGATGGCGTTGGTGAATCTGGAGACTTATTATTCCTTTCCCAACGTCACCGAAAAGAATAACTCGTTCAAGTATTCCGACGGAACGGATTGGTTGGAGATTCGAATTCCCAAAGGGAGTTATGACATAGACGATTTGAACGATTACATTCAGACGCGAATGAAGGCGGATGGAAAGGGAAGCAACAAGATCAGACTCGCTCCCAATCCTAATACCTTACAGACGATGTTGGATTTGGAAGATAATTTTCGAGTGGATTCCAACACGGACGATTCTATAGGCAAGATGTTGGAATTCGATCGAAAGATGTATCGAGGCCACGCGGCATCTGAAAATACGGTCGACATTCTCGCTGTCAATAGCATTCTGGTGAACGTGGACGTGATTGCTGGAAGGTACGTGAATGGTAGCGCTCAACCGACGATCTATTCCTTCTTTCCAAACGTGTCGCCGGGTTATAAGATCGTGGAGCGACCTCGAAATTTAGTTTATCTACCAGCGATTTTGGACACGTTGTATAGTCTCAAAACCATGTTGACGGATCAAAATGGTGAAACTGTTAGATCTTCGCGGAGAGAGAGTAACGATACGATTTCACATAAGAGAAATATAAAAGCAAAAAAAAAAATTGTATATATATAGATAACAAAAATAAAATAAACGCAATATTAATTTTACAAAATTATTTTAATATAATTATTAAACAAGAAACAATTGAAGTAAATATATTTTAAAAAACAGAATTATGACACAATACGTGGTTAAAAACGTGAACATATCCGCAGGACAGAGGAAGAAACTTAAGAGAGCGTTAACAACTCGAGGCGAGGCGGTAAGATTCAAATTCACTCGCGAAGATCTGACGAGAGGCGGTCAGGATTCGATCGCCTGGACCAGAAGTCAAATCAAAAGGATGGAGAAAGCGATTTGCGATGGAAGAGGGTTGATGGTGAGAATGAGTCCCGCTCAATTGAGATACAATTTGAGAATGAAAGGCGGTTTCCTACCGCTATTGGCAGGAATAGCCGCAAAAGCATTACCCTTTGCCGCAAAGGCACTACCCTTTCTCGGAAAGACTCTCGGCGTGGGAGCTCTCACGGGACTCGCTAGTTCGGCGGTTGAGAAATTAATGGGTGTCAGCGGACTGTTCTTGAAGAAGGGAGGAGCCGTGTGTCGCGTCCACGTAGACGACAGCGGTAAAGGATTGTATCTAGAACCCGTTGGAGGTGGCAACTCTCTGAGAGGAAACGGTCTCTATCTGAAGAGTGGATGGAACGTCGAGCGACTCGGCAAGGGTTTGTTGCTCGCTGAGAATTCGCCGTTTAAGAACATACCGATTTTGAATATGTTATTATAATATAAAATTGTATAAAATATAAAATCATAGAAAGTATAAAATAATATATTTAAAATGGGTAAAAAGGTGGAGAAACAAATTTATCACCTGGATGAAAAGGTGGAGAAACAATTTGACGATAATGACGAACATCGCAAGCCAGAGAGCGAAAAAATAAAAAAATGGTTAGACGCTAATGATGGATATCTAAGGAAAGAACTAATGAAAGAGATAGATAGAGCGCAGGATAGACGGTTGAGAATGAGATGACTCTTTCCACCGTCACCACTACCTTCTGAAGAGAATGGTGATGATGCGAGTGTTACCAAGAGATGCACAACATTCGTTCATAATTATGATTCGGATAAACAAAAATGTTGTTATAAACGTATCATATCACAAAGAAAAAGAAAAAGAAGAAGAATCGACGCTGAAAATTGAGAGAAAAGGAAACGTTATTATAATATATGATAATAGTGAAGAAGAAGGAAAACAAAAAAAAAAGGAATGATCTCATTACTTTTTTTTTCCTTCTTCGCTAAAAATTCAATCTCACTATTGTTTATATTTCCAAGTCCGTTATTAGCATGTTGACACTCGTGTCTTCTCCTTTTTCGAAAACGTGTTGAATGTTTATCTTTACTCTTTTGAGTTTTTTTACATCAGTCAACTCGCTCTCACCACCCAATTTCTCCACGAGTTCGAATGAGATGTTTGGAAATATGTAATTTCCATAGGGCAACGACAAATCGTCCTTGTCGAATTCTCTATCTTTGGCGATGACGATGTTCTGAAGATCGCTTTGGTACTCGTAAAACAAATCGAGCGCGGCTTCGTCCAATTTCAAAGGCATATTATATTTGTCGTATTTGTGCTCTAAGCCCTTCGTCTCAACCTCGTTCAATTCGATGGGATTGTGTCTTGTAATCTATAGATTTTATGACCGAATTTCTTATTCGTTTCGACTCGTTTCAATTTCAATTCGCATCTTTTAGGTGTTGCTGTCTTCATGATCGATTATTTAGGTTTTTTTTTGTTTTACGAATTCTTGCAAATAATGTATATTTAAATTTTGTATTTAAATAATAATTTGATAAAAAAGTTTGTTTATTTTTTTTTGCTCTTTATATATATAAAAAAAAAGTTAAATTTAAATTCAATTTTTTTCTTTAATGTAAAATTTTTAGTAAAAGTTTTTTTTCTCTTTATATATATAAAAGTTAAATTTTAAATTTCAATCTCTCTATTGTTTATATTTCCAAGTCCGTTATTAGCATGTTGACATTCGTCATTTTTCCACTTACGAAAATGGCTTGAATGTTTATCTTTACTCTTTTGAGTTTTTTTTTCATCGGCGAATGCGCTCTCACCACCCGATTTGTTCATGAGTTCAAGTGAGATTATTGATTATTGGATATACGTAACTTCCATAGGACAACAATAAATCACCCTTGTCGAATTCTCTGTCTTCAGCGACAATGATATTATTCAGCAGATCGCTTTGGTACTCGTAAAACAAATCGAGCACGGCTTCATCCAATTTCAAACACATTCGATATCTGTTGTAGTAGCGCTCTAAGTCCACCATCTCGACCTCATTCAATTTGATGGGATCGTGTTGTTGTAATGTATAGATATTAAAACCGAATTTCTCATACGCTTCGTCTCGTTTCAATTTCAATTCACATCTTTTAGGTGTTGTTGTCATGATCGATTATTTGGTTTTATGAATTCTTGCAAATAATGTATATTTTAAATTTTGTATTTAAATAATAATTTGTTAAAAAAGTTTCTCTTTATTTCTCTTTATATATAAATAAAAGTTAAAAAAAAAATATTCTTACAAACTCAATTTTCAGGTAAAAACAATGATCAAGTCTAAACATCCGAATTATAGTCTAGAACGTGCAAGACTTCAAACGTTTAAAAATTGGCCTTTGCATCTCGCTCAAAAACCCGAAGATTTAGCCGCCGCGGGTTTTGTTTACGTGGGTAAAAGCGACAAAGTCAAATGTTTTTGTTGTGACATACATTTGATGAATTGGGAACCTCACGACAGACCTTTACTAGAACACATAAGTAATATTAAAAAAGGCGAATGTGATTATTTGAACAAGATCCTAACGTTGGGATTGATCAAAATCGAAGATGAAGAGTGGGATAGAGATAAAAACCAAAAATTATTGATGGATATGTTACAACTCGGATACACCAAGGAACAATTGTACAATGTGTTAAACAATGCGAACAAGACCCTGTCTCAATTAATAACTTTAGAACATCTCATCAAATTCATGGTGGAAGCAGATGAGTTATCATCACTCCTCGAAAACGAGCCAAGCAAAACGTCCACTAAGTGTCTGGTCTGCGAAGGTGTCGCAAACGTCTTGTTTCTACCATGCGCACACCTGTGTTGTTGTATAGAATATTATTCCGAAGATGAGAAAATGTGTTCGTTTTGCAAACGAGAAATAAAAGCGATCTTAAATTGTTTTTGAATAAAAAACACATTAAAGAAAAAAATTGAATATAAAATTTAACTTTTTTTTTTTATATATATAAAAAGAGTAAAAAAGCAAAACTTTTTTAACAAATTATTTAATACAAAATTCCAAAAAAATATTCTTACAAATGAAGCAAACAGATAAAACAATGGTAAATTTCAATGAGAAAACCATACCTCAGTTAAACGAGATTTGTAAACTATTACAAATTTCAGATTTCAGAAATCCTAGAACTAAATCAAAAAAAATTGATGTCATACAAGAATATTTGTGAAACGCTAGAAAGGCAAACGAAATGTCGATAGCAACGACGTCAAAAGATGCATCGGTTGTGAAAAATGAGAAGATAGTAAAAGGAATCGAAATGCCGACGTCGAAAAAAACCCAAAACATTTCGATTGTGAAAACTAAGAAGACGACTAAACGAAAAGCCGTTGAAGAACATCAAGTTTTCAAAGAAAAGAAAAGAAAAACTAAAACGAAAACGAGTGATGCACTTCAGATTCAAAACAAACGAGATATATCGAGCGAAATTCAACGAGCAATCGACGAAGAGAAAGGAGAAGAATATGTAACATGACTCGTTGTGGAACTATTCCAATCGAAACCCGTAGAACGGGAGAGTGCGATCAAAGGCATTTTTAAAACTTTCGACGTGGTTTCCTCGTTCAAGAAAATTGATCCGAAATTGTTCATGGAACGGGTGAAGAAAAAAGTATTGGATTTGTTTCGCGAATACATGAACGTGGGATTAAAAATTAAGATGATACTCCATTGCATAATGAATAAAATCGACGTGAAGTCTGGTGAGAGCATCGTGAAAAATGCATATTTCAGATCTAACGTCAAACCCGTATTTCGAGGTTCAGATCTATCGGACGTTTTCGAAAAGATGAAAGACAAGATGTTGACGTCTCTCGCGAATTATCAACATGAAGGTAGTAATTGGATGTTCGATGAGGTGTTGAAACTTGAAATTCACATAAATAAAAATGAACCGTTGAAAGGATCTTCCTACTTGGAATTACCATATTTCTTGACTAAGAAACACGCCGTGGTCAACGTGAGAAATAAAGATGATCAGTGTTTTAAATGGACAGTCACCTCCACTTTATACCCTGTTGAAATGAAGTCCAATAGAGTTTCTCGTTACGAGGAAACTTCTAAAAATCTCGATTGGACCGGAGTGACTTTTCCAACAGAGTGAAAACACATCGAACGTTTTGAGTTTCAAAATCCCACCATAGCGGTGAACGTCTTGGGATACGACGAGGAAAAACGAACGATCTATCCTCTCAGTCAGACTTCGTATCTCGGAAGAGAAAAGACGATTATTTTATTATTTATTTCGAGTGGTGACAATCATCATTATTGTTGGGTTAAACATCCGACCCGATTTCTGTCAAAACAAAATAATATTGATAACAGAAAGATATCTTTATGTTACAATTGCATGAACGTGTTTCACAGCGAAGACTCATTGGCGAAACATCAGGAATATTGCAATGAAAATCAAGGTGTCGCCGTCGAAATGCCCAAACCCAACACCATCGTGAAGTTTGAAAATCACAATAGAAGGTAAAAAATACCATTCATCATGTACGCCAATTTCGAATGTTTCACCGCGAAAATGAGTTCCTGTCAACCCAACGCTCTTCAAAGTTACGTTGAATGATATCAAAAACACATACCTTCGGGCTATTGCATTTATGTGAAATGCACTTTCGACTCGCAACACGACATGGGTCCCTTCACCTACACGATACAGTATGAAGACGACGATGTGGCTCAAAGATTCGTGGAAGAGTTAGAATCGAAAATTCAAATGTTATACGACAAATTCAAAACTCCAGCGAAAATGATCATCACGCGAGAGCAGCAGGACGAAAATAACAGAGCCACTGAATGTCACATATGCAGACAATCATTCGACGAGAATTCGGAGGAAAATAAGAAGGTTAGAGACCGCGATCATTACATGGGTCTGTATCATGGTTCAGCTCACAGCAAGTGTAATTTAAAATATCGAGACGCCGCTTTCTATCCGGTGATGTTACACAATCTCTCGGGTTACGACAGTCATCTGTTCGTGAAAAATCTCGGCACCTCACACGAAGAATTAAATTGCATCGCAAACAGCAAAGAAAGATACATTTCCTTCATGAAATGGAAGCTCATGGAGAAGAAAAGAGTAATCGACAGTGAGACGTTGAAAGAAAAAACGAAATCCATTCGTAGAGGCATACGTTTCATCGACAGTTTTAAATTCATGTCGACCGCTCTGGAAAAATTAGTTGATAACATGAGCAAGGATAAATTTAAAATCACGAGCGAACATTTCGGAGAACGAGTAGACGTCATGTTGAGGAAAGGAGTCTATCCTTACGATTACATGAACGATCTAAAGAGATTCGAAGACACTGCACTACCTTCGAAAGAAGATTTTTATTCGAAATTATACGAATCCGACATTTCTGACGAGAATTATGAACACGCTAAAAACGTGTGGAAATCATTCGATATGAAAACCATGAGAGATTATCACGATCTCTATCTGAAGACCGACGTTCTGCTCTTGGCAGACGTGTTCGAAAATTTTCGAGACGTCTGTTGTCGAAATTACGATCTGCATCCCGCTTGGTATTTCACCGCACCCGGTCTGGCGTGGGACACTCTGTTGAAGACCACTGAAGTCCAATTGGAATTATTATCCGACGTGGACATGTTGCTCATGTTCGAAAGGGCTGGGAGAGGTGGCGTCTCGATGATCTCTCACAGATATTCTGAAGCTAACAATCCCTATATGAAAGAAGGTTTCAATTCGAAACGGTCGACTAAATACATACAGTATTGGGACGCCAATAATCTGTACGGTTGGGCTATGAGTCATCCTTTACCGATTAGAAATTTCGAATGGGTGAAGGAACCAGAAGAGATGCAAAAATGGAGAGACTATCCTTGCATTTTAGAAGTCGATTTGAACTATCCGGAAGAATTACACGATCCACACAACGATTATCCACTGGCTCCCGAACGAATGGAACCGAACGAAGGAGACGAGGAAAAACTCATTCCCAATTTATTTAACAAATGTAACTACGTCATCTACAGCAAGAATTTGAAACAGTAGGTCGATTACGGGATGAAATTAGTTGACATACATCGCATCATTCGATTCGACGAAGAGCCTTGGATGAAAAAATACATCGATCTCAACACGAATCTCAGAACTCGAGCCGAGAATGATTTCGAAAAAGATTTCTTCAAACTCATGAACAATTGTGTGTACGGTAAATCGATGGAAAACATCAGGAAGAGAACTGACGTTCGACTCGTCACGTCTGAGAAAAGAGTTAAAAAATTAGTGGCGAAACCCAATTACAAACATTGAACCATATTTGACGAAAATCTAGTGGCCGTTGATGCAGCTGAAGTTCGACAAACCATATTATCTCAGGCCGATCATCTTATATATCAGCAAGTGATTGATGTATGAGTTTCACTACGATTACGTCAAATGAAAATTTGGCAATAAAGCCAAACTACTGTTCACCGACACGGACAGTTTAGTTTACAAGATAGAGACAAAAGACGTCTACCGAGATATATCTCCGGACGTGGCTGAGTGGTTCGACACGAGCAATTATCCCGTCGATCACCCATCCAACATTCAATCGAACGGCAACAAGAAGGTGTTGGGTAAATTTAAGGACGAGAGCAGCGGTAAACAAATCGTCGAATTCATGGGCTTGAGTCAAAACTGTATGCTTATCGTCTAGAAGATGATGAAGAGATCAAGAAGTGCAAAGGAGTTAAAGCGTGCGTGGTGAAGAAAAACATCTCTTTCCAAGAGTATAAAGATTGTCTGTTAGGAAGTGGTCCAGTGTATAAGACTATGAAATCGATTCGAAGTGAAAATCACGACTTGTATACCGAAACAAGATTTCGCTGATGGCCGACGACGATAAGAGATTCATATTAGATGATAAAATAAGCACTTTGGCACTCGGACATTGGACTTTGGATCTAATTTTAGACGATATGAATGTGGATGATTGGATTCCAGATACGATTGTGGATGATAAGATTCCAGATATGATTGTGTATGATAGGATTCCAGAAAATCAAGAAGAATTAGATGAACACAAAATTATAGAAATCGATAGTGACATCGAGAGAGTTAGTTTAAAGAGAAAAAGAAAAAAATAGAAAAAAAATAACGTCATTTTTAGTAAATTTTAATAAAATAAATAAAAAAAATATATACGCATTTATGAATACGAAAATAAAGATATCCGTAGAAGGTGTCGTCTTACCTAATGAACCCCTATCCAACATCGATCTGTTGAATGTGGCAAAAGATTGGAAAATCAAAGATTTTATAGGAGTGTTTTCCAGAGATGCCTTGCCGAAGAGAAGACCTCGACAATCGGAATGCAGAATTTTAAATCTAGATGATTCATCAGGTGAAGGCACTCACTGGGTGGCGTGGATGAAGAATGGGAAGAAGAAAAATTATTATTTCGACAGCTACGGAATCTCGCCGCCAAAAGAAATGAAGAACTATTTCAACAAAACGATGGTTCATTACAACACGGAACAAGTGCAATCACCAGATCAAGTGTTTTGCGGTCACCTGTGTCTCTACGTTCTCAAGAGATGGTCTGAAGGAGATCGATTTCAAGACATTCTCAATGATTTACATTAGAGAGAGATTTTTTTTATAGTATATATAAAGATAAAAAATTATTTTAAAAAATTTTAATCGAATAAAAACGAAAAATAAAATAAATAGTTCATTTTAATAAACTGCATTTGAACATAATTTTCTAAAAACAAAAAATCCCACAACAACATGCCAGTCGATAAATTTGGTAGAAGTGACGACAAAAAAGTCAACCCGAGAAAGAAGAGGAAGACGTTCGAAGTCGACGATGGTTACAACGTTGCCAACTTGGACGAATGTTACGTTTGGAGATACGAACCTCGAGAGGAATCTTTGAACATGAACGATAAGAAGCTCTACAATCTTCCTGAGCCGATAGATCTTGCAGATGCTGTGACTAAAAAATATGTCGACAGGGGGAATGCCGATTTCGAAGAAATCCTGCTGGATAATTACGTGGATAAAACCATGACCGATGATCTCGATCTGAAATCCAAACGTTTGGTGAACGTCGCGAATCCCATAGATCCCACTGATGCCACGACCAAGAAATACGTGGACGACTCTCACGCGAGATTCAGAGAACACCTGAGAAATAGATACGTTACGAAAACGATGCACTTGGAATTGAACGCCAATTATAACAAGATAACAAACGTGGCCACTCCCACGAATCCCAAGGACATGGCGACCAAACACTACGTAGATCTGGAACAGAGAAAGTCTGACGGACGAGAAATGAAATCGGATCTGAATGCGGAATTCAACAAGATATTGAATCTGTCGAAGATTGACGACACGGATGCAGACTCAATCGCGGTCAACAAGGGCTACGTGGATTCTGCCATGATACCATCACATGAATACCTAGAATCGCAAGTGGACGATCTCTACCTGAACAAACAATCTGGTGGAACCATGGAGGGTGGTATCACCATGAACGGTCACAATTTATTCGGTCTCGATCACGATCCCGAATTCGATTCCAGCGCGGTCAGCAGAAAGCATGTGGACGACAACTCGGTCTGGAGAAAGGGCGACATCATGGAAGCTAAACTAGACATAGGTGGACACGCACTCACGAATCTACTGGATCCCGTGAACATGACGGATGCCTGCACCCTGATTTCGGTGGTGGAGAAAGTCAAATATGCTAGACAATTGATCACCATGTGGGCCGAAGAGGCCGGCACCTTAGATGAGGGAAAAGCTGAGTGGTGTTTCGGAAATGGAAGTAGCGGATCGAAACATGGTCAGGTGGGATATCCCATGCCGTTGGGAGGTGAAATCCTTCGAATGAGTCTGGCTTCCTCGGATTTGAATAACAGAGCGGTCGTCAATCTCATGGTGAATGGTGTGGGGAGCGATAAGAGATACAGCGTCGAAAAGACTGAGAATCAACACGCGAATGTTAGCACGTTCGGCATGTCTCTCAAAGTGAATGCCAGAGATGTTACGAAAACCAATAATCCTGAAGCCGCCACTTCCGTGGTGAGTCTACTGATCAAACTGGATCCTTTGAACAAAGAGTGAACGCGTGGAAAATAATGAATTAAAAAAAAAATAATGTGTGATTATTAAAAACAAAAAAACAAAAAAAAAAGTAATGAAATCATCTTTAGATCTCATTTTTTTTGTTTTCCTTCTTCTTCACTATCACCATATATTATAATGACGTTTCCTTTTCTCTCAATTTTCAGCGTCGATTCTTCTTCTTTTCCTTTTTTTCTTTTTCTTTGTGATATGATAAGTTTATAACAACACTTTTGTTTATCCGAATCATAATTATGAACTAATGTTGTGCATCTCTTGGTAACACTTGCATCATTACCATTCTCTTCAGAAGGTAGTGGTGATGGTGGAAAGCGTCTCATTCTTTTCATTTCCAAGCGTCTATCCCGCTGTTTATCTAACCATTTTTCCACATCTTTTTTTTTTGTTTTTTGGCTTGCAACACAGGATGGAACATCTGACAGAAACGGAGAGACGATCGCACAGGATCGAACAATCTAAGATCTGTTCGAGTTTTAATATCTTTGTCATGAAATATCCTTTTTGTTTCTCTCGAGTGAATAGCATGCGATCTTTTAAATAATTCAGAACGTAATCATAAATATCTTCTTTTTTTTCAAACGCGCAAATGGAACGTGTATTTCGTTTTCTATGTGACTACTTAGGAATTGTAACATTTTGTACGTCGAGAATGTTGAAAAAAGACGATTTTTTCTCGGATGAAACTTTTTTTTTCTTGTTAAAAAAATATCATTAAAAACGAATTTATTTTTTTATTTTTTTTTTGTTTTTTTTGTTTTTAATAATTACTCATTACTTTTTATTTTTTTTTGTTTTTTTATTTTTTTCACACTCATCTCTCATCGAATGATCGACATCTTATTTCCGTCCGATTCGAATTGTAATTCTCTGTCCGACAGGACCAGGGCGAAGGCTTCATTTTTTCTCGGAATGTTCCTATCGAATTGCATCTTGATCTGAATGTCTAAAACAATACTCTTGAGTCGTTCACTCTGTTTACTGACGTCGAATACGAACATGGGATACATCGACTTGTATTCGCTGGGAGATATGTTGGGATTGCTCATCAATTCATCTAGACCATGATACTTCTTTCTAAAATCAGTGGCGTCGCCGTACAGTCTTCAGAAATCGTTCTTGTCGAACGACGCATTTTAATCGATTGCTGGATATCTCGTGGCGTTCAGAAACATTTGCATGTTTCTCAAATGGCAGTGATCGAACAGCGACGCATTCTTTTCCTGAGACCCATCCCTATCGGTCTGAAACGCGACCACGATGAAACGCGGTCTCTTGGAAGTGGATTTCACCATCAATCTCCAATCGAAGTGATTCGTGGAGGGAGGAATGCTAGCCGTGTCGCACTGTCTCATTCTAAATCCCACGGGTAATTTGCTCTTTGATTCTACGATCTTGTAGAGATGCACTTTCTCCATGATCGAAGGCTCCACGTGCGGAATGAACCACGATATCTTGTGTAGAGTTATCTTACCCGCATCGGTCGCAGCGAGTCTCACTATTGCGTCGTTGTTTCCTTTTTGAATCAACGTCAGATTGTGTTTGAATCCGTACATGATCTTGTTGTAATCATCCGCGAATCTGAAGATGTGTTTAAAAGGTATCCTGAATGAAAACGTTCCTTTAGGTCTGGACGTCTTGACGATGTAGTCGAATATCGCGGCGGCGCCTGCGCTAGCAGGGCCGACAGTGTCTTTCATCCACAACTGATTAAGTCCTCTGGATTTCGAAAAATCATCAGGATACGTCAAGAGTCCGAACATCGTGGTGGCCTGACCGGGATGAAACACAGATTCTATCTCTTGTCCAGATAGCATGTATTTTATGTTACTGAATAGATGCATGATGCCATTATTGGCTAGAGTAACTGTGTCGTCGTCGGCGTTGTCGCTCCCATCTTCCTTGGTGAGACGTCCCTGCACCACTATGTAACTCTCGCTAGGATGTACGAATAAATCTTGAGTTTCGACGTTGATTCTTATCTCTCCCGCATTGTTCAAACTCGTTCCGGTTACCGGTTCGTATTCGTGAACCTCATATTCTTGAGTACTTTCATCTTTCACTATGCTTTGTGCTATATCTAGTATATTTGTCATTTTAAAGGATTTTTAGTTTTTTGTTTATTAATTAACTTGCTTTCTTTATCTAAAAAATAGTTTTTAATTATTTTTTATTATTATTTTTTTCTCTCTTATATATATGTGTGTAAACAAGAAAATGTCAAAGAGAGTAAATAAAAAAAATTTTGTCTTCTTCATCAAAACTTCGTCTTCTGTAATTGTTGTTGTAAAACTTTCCAATGATCTCTTCTCCATCCAAAGCTTCGATTTCGTAAGTCACCGGATCGGTGTGAAATATTTTGATTATCACGAAGATTTCCGAGGTCCATCGAGGAGTATAACCCTTTTTGAAGTGCTTCTTATAAGCGTAGATTCTCACTCGATCGCCGACCGCAAATATCGGCGTTCTAGACTTCTTCCTGATCTTGGATCTCTCAGGATATAGATTCGCGTAGACCCGTTTTTCCTTTCGAGGATCGCTAGCTTCCGCGGGAGTCATCTTGATCCATCTGTGTCGCGTGTTGTTGTAATCTTTGACCAGACCATTCAGAGCGTAAATGTATTTCTTGGTCGAATTCGCCGTGAAGTATCTGTGCATCTTTTCCTTCATCGTTTGATTCCAACATTCCACCACGCTGGCTTTCTCTTCGTTTTTGATTGAGTAGAGGTCTACCAATCGACGAACGTCCTTGTTGTAGAATTCCTTTCCCTTATCCACCCACAATTTACTCAGTTTTCGAGAAGACGAGTCGAACACGCTCTTCAGAGCCTCGGCGATGCAAGGTCCCAATTTATTCTTCAAAGGTCTGATCCAACCATATTTGGAAAACACATCGATGACCGTCAATAGATATTTGACGCCCTCGTTCCACCTCGAAAACGATCTCATGTCGACCAAGTCGGCAGACCAAATATGATCCAGACCCTTCAGGAACACCCTTCTCTTTCAAAATTTACGCACTATGGGTTTGTGTAACTCCTCAGCCAATTCACTCGTCAATAATCGTTTCTTCTTCTTTTCAGATGCGCTTTTTTTTTTGAACGCCCCATCCGAATCGACGTTTCACACCGATCAGATTGCCGACCAGCGAACGTTTCATCTTCTCTCTCCTGGTCGGATTCGATATGCCTCTCAATCTCCCCAACATGTTTTTATCGCAGACGTCATTGCGAGTCTTGGTGTCGGGATGTTCGACGTAGCACAGATCATGATCGTACGCGGCCGTGTCCACCCTATTCACGGGTTTGCTCCAAGATGTGGGAGTCGGATCGGCGTTGAGTCTCTTGTTCAATTTCGTTCCGGGTCCCGTGAAACTGTGACCGGGCAGATGCATTTCGAAACGTAGATTGTTGATCATTTTATTCACGATGCCTTTACCTTTGCTTGCGTTCTTTTTTTTGACGAATCGCGTCTTGACAGAACCACACACATCGCAAATTCCGCGAAGCATCCGTCTGTCGTTTTTAGTTCACACTTCTCGAGAATTACTCGTCTCGGTAACTCTCTTACACTTTACGCAATACATTTTTAAGAATTATTTAAATTAATTTTGTTTTTTATTTTATATATAAATTTAATATTTTTTTTTTTTTTTAAATTCTGTTCTTATTATATATATATATTTTTTTCAATCACTGCTCTTTAGTTCTATCATCTTACTGAATTCCTCCCTGGCCTCTTTCCTCCCCTTTTCCATGAGAGAATTCTTCATCTCTTCCTTGATGATCTGACGAGTCTTGATTCTCACGGCTTCTTTCATGGCATCATATTTCGTTTTCTCGCTCAATATCGCGAAGTATTCTCCGTCCAATATCCTACCGTCTTTCAACGCCATAGAGATCATTTCGGATATCGTGTCGATCTTGGAGTCGGACAAGACGCGAATCTTGTCGTGTTTCCTCGCCTTCAGATATAATTTCCTACTCAAAAAGTTTCCGAGCGTGCTAAACAATCCGGCGGCGAGGGCCACTCCTTCTACGGTCAACACGATCGGAATGCCGACCGCGGTCGACAAAAATCCGATGCCAGCCGCGTGTAAACCCAGAGAAATCGTGATGAGTGTCGTGTCGATCGCGTTGACGAATGTCACGAAACGCGAATCTCCCTCTCGAATTAGATACTCTTGGATTCTATTGATTTGATCGATGCGATACCTCTCTCCTCTTTCTCTTTCTTCCAGCGACGGCGCCGTCGGCGAAACGTCGATCGGCTTCTCGTCCTCGTCGTCCACTAACGTCGGATACAATTTATTTCTGGTTCTCATTTTTTGTTTTTTTTTCTTCTAATATTAGATAAAAATTTTATCTGTGTATTTATTTTTATTTTCTACTCTCCCTTATTTTATATCAACGAAAAAAACTTGGACGTATGCTTCATTCAGCAATAATTTCTTGATGCATCCCTTGTCTTCTAAAGTCAAACTTCTACGCGCCAATTTCAGTTCTTCCGAATCTGTAGGCTTGTCTTGATTCTTACAGAAGACTAATCTCTTCCAAAACGTGATCACATCGTTGAATCTAACGCGTTCGAACGCTGGTTCGAAATACATGACGACCATATCTTCCCTTTCCATCGTCAGACACGAATGATTCTCGTGATCGAAGTCTAGATAATCCCGACATCTGACGCATCGTTCTAACAAGATGGGACGTAGTTCTTCGTTCACGCAGATTGCGTATGCTCTCATCAGCATGTTTAAAAGAAACCTCGCTCTAATAGTCTGAGAATCGCTCATGATTTACGTATTTTTTTTTATTATCTATTCGATTTGATATATTTATTTTTCTAAATAACTATTTATTTATATTTTGTTTCTCTCTCCTATATATATCGATCACTTTTTTTCACTTATTTCCTCGGGGCATTCCCCCCGCTCACGTCGGAAATGGAAGCGTTCGTCAGTCGTCCGTCGAGTTTTTTGGAGGAAAAAAAAATCCGGGTGTTCCCCCCACCTCACGACGAGGGGAGATAACTCTGTATGATCGAGTTTACGAGAATCGAGCGATCCGATTGGTCAATAGTGGGAATTCCCCTAATGACGTCATAAATGAATCGAGCAATCTGATTGGTCAATAGTGGGAATTCCCCTAATGACGTCATAAATGGGAAAAACCCACCACCTCAAAACAATTGCGGATTCTGGATCACTGATCTAGAATCCGCAGACCGCTTTTTGATGCTGGCCTAGAATTTTTTCCTCGCGTTCGCCAACGATGGATCGATGGTCTGATCTGCGATGGGAACGTTGACAAAAAATTTTAAAGTAAAAGATAAAAGTGAAAATGTACAATTTCGCCTTTTTTTTAAAACGCGCGTTCACCACGAGTATTTAAACGTTAAAAGTGCGATCTAGGAGTCACAAAAAACATGGGAGATTCAACATCACTGTACGTTTTTTGTGAACAAGCGTGCGATTTAACACCGAATCCCACGTTGGTAAACGCATCGTGTACACGTACATATACAAAGTGATAGTATACTCTCAATTATTACCTACTTACGGGTGGAGGAAGCCGGAGTACCCGGAGAGAACCACCGAACAACGGCGAGCAACTGTCAGCTCCCCAACATACTAACTCCACACAAGCAGGGTTAGCATTGGTTGAAGACATGTGCACCATCGACGTGCAGTACGACTTAGAACACAGCGTCACCGTGCCCCCACGTGGGCAATGGGGGTGAAGTGTCTTGCCCAAGGACACAACGCGGTTGCCGCAGTTGGGATTCGAACCGAGGACCTTTCGGCTTGCAGCCTGCACCTCTACCAACTGGGCCACTGTGCCCTCAAATATCGTATCTTACGTGAAATTTCCAGTACAAAATGCCTGTGTGACCAGTTCACGGTCCTAGTTTAAACGAATAATCCGGGCGTGCAAGAGCTTCTGTAGCTATCTTAAGGCAGTGGATAGACAAATCTAAATCGAAAGTGTGCAGGCTGATTCCATTAAACATAGAAAACTTGCTAAGGAGCTTAAACTTGGAGAATTGACAACGGTCATGAGATTTTCGTACGGGAATAGACGAAAGTGGATGAAGCCTTCAAGTTCTGTCAAAAGTCCTCGATCTGCAGCCAACGTTTTGAGAGACCAGCAGCATCGGAAAGAATTTATTAGAAAGGAACAAAAGAAAGAAGGTTTGCTTGAAAATTTAATACTTGCGGAACACAATCTGTAATTCAACTTCTAAAAGGAAAGGGGCCATAGCCACCGTGAGTACACAAATGTTTTCGATTTTTAAAGTTGAGTGTGAAGCGACAGCACATCCATCGGTGAAAAATATACCATGTCTGCTGAACGCGCTATCGCAGTCGTATGGCAGACAAGGAGACCCAGAATTTCTATCAGTAGAGACCCTCTCTATAGATCACGCAAAAGATCACAGAGTGATCAAATGAGTCGGTCCGTAAAGTATGGCATGTAGTACCTAAGAAAAATGGAAGGACCCCCCCCCCCCCTCCACCTCCCCCTCCCTGTCCCTTTGTCAAACAAAGATATATGGGTAAAGGCTGACGACGAACTAGACAATATTGTACGCCAATATTTAAAAGAAAACCATCGAAATACACCTGGAACGCACTCTAATCCTCCAGTAGTGTCGTTTGTGACACATGGCAATGGCAGTTCACCTTATCGGGGGTATTCATTACGATTACCCGGCAGAAAGACTTATTGTGCACATAAGGCGAGTCCGAAAGGCTTTACATGAGATCCACGCAAGACTGGAGACGTTCCACATGGATACACTGTTATTACTTGTGTCCGTGTTATTACTGTTAATGTGCTCTGCTACCAGACTTATTTGATGCACCCTTGCCTCATATTTTACTCATTGGCTGACTTTATTTCCATCCCTTGGCTTATGAGTGCAAATATCATTTGAAATCAGTTTTTCATACTTATCAGTTTCAGACGTGCTGTACATTAGAACCTGGTTTGAATAGGTATGGTGCCAGGAGACATCATCTCTGCGAGGTGCGGAATATTATGGCCAGGGCAGCGTCATCTAATTACATGTAGCTGGTTTGATAAACTGTTAGTATTGATTAATGTAATTTCTGTTCGAAAAATCTACTTATTCTACTGAGCAAGTTGCAGTTCTCAACAAGCTTTTGTCATAACTGCAGTTAATTGGTGTTTTTTGTTCAATCGTGTTGATGTTAAAGCATTGTCCTCATAGAAAGTTTGTTAACTGTGGCAACAATTAGTTTCGAAGGCCGATTGTTAATGCTCGATATAGTTTGTTAATCTGCTCTTGTTACATCATGCTGGAAGCAAGTAATTTGCTATTAAATTAATATTTATAAGAGTGCAAAGACGTTTGTTTAATTTTTGTATTGTATCGAAATCTCCAGTACAAAATACTTTTGTGAACAGGAGCCAATGCTATAAAACCTTTACAATTGTAGTTTTTAGAATTGTATTTTCTACCTATTAATATAACTGACTAAAATAAATCATTAGTGTTTTAACTCTTTTGGCGCGGATTAATCTGAGAACCAGAATTCTTAGCGCCTAATATTCATCAGAAATTGTACAGAATGTATAGGTTGTTAGACTAAAGCGTTATTATTTTAAAAGATGTTCTAATGATCTCATTGACGGTTTTCAAATAATTTTCTGTATATATTTAAATGGCACTTTTATACTTTCAAGGGACGGTATCGTTGTTCATGGATAGGACATAAATGGTGCATGAAGCATAGGAATACGTATGTTTGTTCAATTCTTTACCCAACGAATCGGCTGCATCCCCCCCCCTTCCGCATAATATGCAACCTCAGCAGTTGAAAAAATATTATTTTTCCAAAAATTTCAACAAAACCATATCATGTGACCCCTCGTTGGAACGAGCTCGTCAAGCTCGTTCCAACGAGGGGGTCACATGATATGGTTTTGTTGAAATTTTTGGAAAAATTTGAAAAAAATTATATTTAAAATAATACATTTTGATATAGTCTGCGTTGGGTAAAGGGTTAGAAACACTTGGAAATGGACACATACAGTTGGCTAAAATGACTACTGCAGTACCTTTCCACGGTCTGCCGTCTGTCGAATTTAATCGCCTGTCGTGTCAAAAGAGTTAAAAGATACGGCAATTTGCTAACTGGTAAATTGCCACATCGCAGGAGGTGCTGCTGGTTCATTTCAACTTATACAAATCTATAATTAGAAGAGACAATTCTAGAAAATACAATTGTAAAAGTTTACAGTATTAACCCCAGATCCCCGGTCATAGAATCATGAAGGCACTGTACATGGATTTATTACCCAACCGGATAGATTACCCAATGAACAGTTATAACGAGTGACCGGGGACTGAGGAATAAACAGACAATAATGGTCAACAGTGACCTCATATCAATTCAATACACCGACACTATACTTGTACATTAATTGTCTCAGAGATGTGGGATTACTCCCTTGCATTGCATCACTACTCGACGGCTTCTGTAAACAAATGAATGCAAACTGTTAACGAAAATAGAAAACGGTTTGCAAGCAGAGCTGATGATGAAAGTTTGGAGAAAAAGACTGGCATAATAAATACGTCACGGGAAGTTTAGTTGGCATATATGGTATCACATGTGGCTCCACGAGAACAATATTCAGCTCGGCTAAAGCCTCTCGTAATATTTATCTCCCTGTGCTTCATTTGACACCATCCCAGCCAACATCCCCAAAATGGAGATGGCCCCGTAAACAGGGGGTGCATATGTTACACAGTATGTAAGCGTTATAATAAAATATTTAGGAACGAGTTAACGGCAAGCGTAGAAAAGGTCAAAGTTGGAGAGACAAAATTCAAGGATTATGCTTTCCAAGTGACATGACTTTTATTAGCTGAGAGCGACGAGGGACAGCGAAAACGAACACTTTTGACTATTGTGAGGATATCGTATCGGGATAAATGGAAACTTGAACTGAATAAAAAAAGAGTAAGGTAATACCTGTGAACCGTGGGGTAGATGAGTCTCGAAATTAGAAGGTGGATAAGGCCTCACAAAGTAGATCTTCTGTTTCTCATGCCATTTTTTTTGGTAAAATTGCATGCGGGCGGGCGGGTTGGCGTACGGGCGGTATTTGGGTCGGCGATCTTTCATTGTATTTTTTATGTTTGTGATTATTTCTTTGCCATCAAATGTTCGTTTTATTGGTTTGTTTTATGTTTTAGTCCTCAGCCTCTTAATTTACAGAATTGCATTGGTATTTATTTATTTATTGGTGTTTAAGGTCACATATTTCTGAACAATGGCTAATCATGACCGCGACAGTTTTACGGGTGGGGGAAGCCAGAGTACCCGGAGATAACCACCGAGCAACGGCGAGCAACTGGAAGCTCCCCAACACCCTAACTCCTCACAAGCAGGGTTAGCATTGGTTGAAGACATGTGCACCATCGACGTGCAGTACGCCTTAGTACACAGCGTCACCGTGCCCCATCCACACGTAAGCAATGGGGGCGAAGTGTCTTGCCCAAGGACACAACGCGATTGCCACAAATGGGATTCGAACCGAGGACCTCTCGGCTTGCAGCCTGCACCTCTACCTACTGAGCCACCGCGCCCCCGAATTGCATTGGTAGTGGTGTATTTCGTCTCTTGTGTGCAAGAAGGCTTTACAATGCCAAACCATTGCAAAGCCTTCTTGCACTCAAGGGGCAAATTTATCAATTTTATTAACTGGGGTAAATTATTTTTTTCATTTTTTGAAGTTTGCATTGGTTATAAAACGAGAGCATGCGGCAGCCAAAAGGACCATTGCGGGGGGCCTGAGAAACAGATTTATAACTTTTTAGGCCTAAGTTTTCTATTTATGAAGACCAGAGCAAGCATCTAACAGTGTGAGAACCGGGAGAAATAGAGGTGAATTTATGTGTTATAGGTAGAGACTATACGGAAACAACACCAATCAACTTAATACAAATGGGAAAAGAATATTCAATCTGTTAAAATATCTAGGGAGGAATCGCTTTAACAATGGATTCGTTGCAAACACTATTTGAGAGAGGGTGGGATAACCAATTAGAACCTATGGAATTTGTAGATACAGCGACATAATGCGAGTTGGTGGATAGCCGGATTAAGTAACGCTGTCACACTGAGGCGGTCAGAAGGAACATGGGTGCTTGTCGGTTAAAAATAGAATAGATGTTGGTAAAATATGCTACCAAAATTACCCGGCAAATCTCCCAAGCAGCAGACTGTGTGAAACGACGCTCCACCGCATATGTGACTTCAACATTCCGACAGGGTGGACAAAGCGGTTAGGATACTAATGGGTTATTATTCTATTGGGACTGTGGATCTAGAATTGGGGTCCCGACTCAGAGTGGTAGTGAAATTTGGGAGAGTGTGCTCGAGGATTGCAATCGAAACTGGGGATCTGGAGTTAGGGCTATACGCTCGTTGGACGGGTGAAACAAAACACAAATCTGATGACCTTGGCTTGGTACCTATGTGGGTCATTTAAGAGACATCGTGTTTCCAAACGCGAATAAAGGAGCCGGAGTTGGAAATCGGAAAAGGCGAGGGCAGAGGATGCCAAATGGTCGCCTGAGTGCTAGAATGTCCTATGTCCCATAGGGGACATAGGACACTCTAGCACTCAGGCGACGAAATGTGCAAATTAGAAGTATCCGAGACTCCGGAGCATTTCATTTTGGAATACCCCAAATACTTGCTTAGTAGCATAAGTCACTTTGAGAAACTAATGAACGAGTGGGATGAAAACATGGGAGAAAAGTGGATGGGTGAGAACATGAGGGAAAGGATCAATATTGTTACTTGAGAAAACATTAATGGCGGAAATTGTAAAACAGTTTGTGTCTACAGTTCGTGGAGAGTGGATTGTAACTAAATCACCCGCGCAGTGGAGTTATCACCCAAGCTATAACTTTCAAATTCTGTGCATATCGACAAAAAACACAAGCAATGTTTCAGCCAATGGACCTCCGGGTTTAACCCGGAGGTCCATTGACTGAAACATTACTTGTGCTGGTTATGCTTTGCAACAAATTTGCAATAATTGAAGCTGTGCTTGTGCTTGTTATGCTTTGCAACAAATTTGCAATTATTGCTTGGGTGGAATCTCCACTCTGCGGGTGATTTAGTGATAATACACTCTCCACGTACTGTAAATGC
This sequence comes from Pictodentalium vernedei, assembly GCA_031216915.1. NCBI lineage: Eukaryota > Metazoa > Mollusca > Scaphopoda > Dentaliida > Dentaliidae > Pictodentalium > Pictodentalium vernedei. The sequence goes on from CM062295.1 coordinate 658,640,981, forward strand.
TGGTGAGTAGTAGTAGTAGGAGGAGGAGGAGGAGGAGGAGCGCTCGTATGACTAGCGTGGACGGGTTTGATATTCGCCTCCTCGTTAGAGGACCGCGGTAAATGGCCCAAGCTGTTTAATTTCTGTGTCTTGACGGCCCATGTGAAACATTGATTTACGCCAAAATTATCTCCGTCAATGCATCACGTTCTTGAGGTTGGGAATATGTAAACATGTGTGTACGTTTTGCTAAAATTGAAGCCAGAATGTATTTTTAAAATATACATACCATAAAGCACTGGTTTTCTGCATCGCCAAATTGCCTGCGGGTATACACGAACTCCTACATTAGAGTGACTACTGTACTTGCTTTCGGCTATTCGGGTTATTTGGTCTTACTATATTATATCGGACATAGTTGATATAGACTCGAGCTATGCGATAACAACCTGATATGTATTTATTTCTGAAATCGTTAACCCTTTGAACAATGGGGGTGCACCCCCACGTCAATTCATTGAAAACAATTAGAAGAGTCCATATTTATTAGTTTTAGTTTAAACATATTTTATTTGCCATAAATTTGGAAAAGGGATTGGAGTACAAGTTATACAACTTATGTTAACTCCTCTCCATAAATACAACAGAAAAAAAATATATAGATGCGGCTACAATATATAGATTGGTTCACAAATGAATATCGATTTACACTTTTCACAACTGAAATGTAAGTTGTTGAAACAGGCAGCCATGTACGTAATAGGGTCTCGACTCAGGGAATAAATAAGGCTGGACACTGTTGACTTTCTCTACGAAAGCTCTTGAATGGCAAGTTAAAGGGTGAGGGATGTGACGTTTGTAGTACGTCTCGTCTAGTGCAATAGAGCTCGAAGAGAATCGAGTAGTGTAATCCTGGGCTCAGAGTATCGAGGGCACACCAGGAAATAGTGATGAGCATTTTCACAGGGATTACCGCACATATACTTTGGAGTGGCCAGAATATAGTTTGGGAACTTGTCATTATTTAGATCGCTGCAGTTATTACGCAATTTTGAGTGTAAAATGTTGGCCTTTCTTTTACCCACACGGAAATAAAGAGGTGGTTTGGGGATCAAGTTCAATTGGGCATAGGTTTTTTTGAACTCCGTTAGTGTTGCGGCTCCGGTGAGTACGTCTGGTAAGTTGTTTCAGCTTTTTGTGGTGGTTGGGAAAAAGGATTGTTTGAAACGCTCCGTTCTTGCCGGAAAATATGTGAATCTGTTGGGATTGCGAAGATTATACAATGAGATATCACGCATTCGAGGAGGCAACAATGCATTGAGGTAATTTGGAGTTTCAGTGTTGATAATTTTGAAAAGAATGCAGTATTTGTGCTTTTCACGTCCCTTCAAAAGGGAGGGCCACCCTAGTTCAACCAGAAGTTGATCAGCAGAGACAGATCGCGTTAAGCCAGGAATGATACGCGCAGCATCAAGCTAAAATCTGTCAAGATTCTGAGTCAAATCTTCGGGTGCGCAGTCCACACTACGTCGCCGTAATCAAGTAGTGGGTGAATAAAGGTAAGATAGATTTGTTCGAAGGTTTTTTTGTTCAACATGAATTTCAGTTTGCGAAGGAAAGATAGACGGGTGTTGACTTTCTTGCATATTTCAGTTATCTGGGAGTCCCAGTTTAGATTAGATTGGAGAAATTAATCTCAGGTGCTTGTGATCTTCAGTGAATGAGACTGGATTACTATCAAAAATTAAGGTGGGATAATCTGTTCCGTCATTACTGCCATAATGGAATAGAACGGCCTTTGTCTTAGCAGGGTTGAATGAGACGAGTTATTGAAGAGACCAATGTTAATTTTTCCAAGGTTTCGATTGAGGGAAACGGTAAGATTTTCAATATTGTTGTTGTTATCAGTTACACATGAATCGTCGGCATACAGTCTAGCAAAGGCATCGATGATCTCAGCAATGTCATTGATGTAGATTAGGAAACGGACCGAGAACCGAGCCTTGGGGCACTCCAGCGCTTGAATGAGTCTACAGTCGGAAAAGGTAGCTTGGACGAGAACCCTTTGCTTTATTTCGTGCAGGTAGTCCTGAATCCATTCAATAAGGGTTCCAGAGATACCATATTGGCAAAGTTTGAAATCAAGGCCTTTATGCCAGACTCTCTCAAACGCTTTTGAAATCTCGCAGAAAATTGCACAGTTCTGTTGGCGTTTATCAAGAGAGAGACATATGGAATGGTAGAGTTCTAATAACTGGATAGTTGTGGAGTGGCCTGGAAGAAAGCCTGATTGGAATTCATACAGCAATTTATTTTCTTGGAAATAACTAAATAGATACTTCAGAACTAGTTTATCAAATATTTTAGCCAGAGTCGGTAATAATGAAATAGGCCTATAGTTCTACACTTCTGTTGGGTTATCTTTCTTGAATATTGGTATAACATCTGCTTTCTTCCATTCAGATGGAAATTTATGTAAATCCAGAGATTTGCGGAAGAGGATGCTCAGCGGGAGTGCAATCGAATTCGCATATCCCTTAAGCATTCTGGCACTAATTCCGTCGTGTCCACGAGCTTTATTACTTTTTAGAGACTTGATTATTGAAGTAATATCATCTTCTGTAAATAATATGTTTGAGTGATTGCGAGTGCATTTAGGAATAAATGATTTTGATCATCGACAAATCCATAAAGGCTTCATTCAGTAAGTTAGATTTTTCTGCGTCGGTGAAGGCCATGTCGGCAGTGGAGTTGGGATAACGGGTAAAAGGAGGGATTGGTTTGGATGAATGATTGCCGAGGACATGTTTGGCGATGTGCCAGAATTGTTTGAGGGATGAACAATCAGTTATTTTATCTTGCAATGTTTCTGCGAAATGGGCTTTGGCATACTTTTTCATGTTATTGACCTTGTTACATTAGTGTTGGAATAAAATCCAATCAGTATCGCTCCCGGTTCTCTTGGCTTTTTTCCTAAGTTTACCACGTCGACGTATTTCTGTACGTAATTCCGACGTAAACCAGTATTTGTCCTTTGGACGTATAAGTATTTTAGACTGAGGTATGCATTTATCGATGATTTCAAGATAGGTGTTTACAAATTTGCTTTGCATAAGGTTTATGTCATCAGATTCTGGGAATGTGTTCCAATCCACCTGACCAAGGAGAACGTTAGCTAAATTAAAATCGGCATGGTTGTACTTCCGTACCAAGCGATAAAAAGCCTCATGAGAAACACTATCAAAGGCAACGTGGGTATACACTCCGAGGTGGTCAGACAATTCAAGGTCAATAGTATCAGATTCAGTAGTTCGAACAGAATCGGTTACGAGAATGGGATCAAGTAACGTTTCAGAGTGCGGAGTAATACGTGTAGGTTTAGTTATAACATTAATTAGATTAAAACGATTTAGTATATTGTTCAGCTTGGCTTGGGTGTTTAGCAAGTCAGAGTTGAAATCGCCACAGAGGATAAGTGAACGATTCAAATTCAGAGCTTCTTCAATTGAGCCACCAAGAAGGTCCCAGTAGTTAGGATCACAGTACTGGGGAGATCGATATGATACCCCGAGAAGATAACGAAATAACTTCGAACAGATTTCGAACCACATTCCAGATTAGTTATGAGTCTATAGTCGGACGGAAACACGTCACCATAACAATAAGCGCTGCGCAAGTTTGTAGTGCAGCCCATTTGTGACGTAAACTGCAATGCCACCACGAAAGCTGTCTCTGTCATTACGAACAGGCAGGGAGAAGTCGACTATTTTAATATCATTTGAATCAAATTCTTCATTTAGGTCGGTGATTTAAGACAGTTTTTCGTGATTTGGAGGATTTATCGGTTTGTTTGTGGTAATTAGATTTACTCCTATTCAATCGAATATACCCTCCGAACATAACTTTCGTTTAAGAAGGTTGGGGTAACACAGAAACCAAGTGCTATCAAAACAACCAAGATGGCTTCCTCCAATATACAAACTGGACGACGGAAACATGTCAACTTAACAATAAGCGCTGCGCAAGTTTGTAGTGCAGCCCATTTGTGACGTAAACTGCAATGCCACCACGAAAGCTGTCTCTGCCATTACAAACAGGCAGGGAGAAGTCGACTATTTTAATATCATTTGAATCAAATTCTTCATTTAGGTGGGTTTCGGTGAAGCACAGAACATCGAAATCCTCTAAAATATCAACAATCCGTGAAAGTTTAAAACGTAAACTACGAACATTATAATGGAAGACTGATAATGTTGACTGATGACCAGAAGAATCATTTGGGCCTGGGTTGGATTCGATATCCCCAGCAACAATAAGTAAGTATCCCCAGCAACAATAAGTAAGATAGTTAGGATAATAACACTGTACGTCAATGTTATTCCCGATAATTGCCAAAACAGAACGGATAACGTCAGAAAATTCGCAGTGTTGTTTTTTGTCGAAGGAGTTCTTGTATTTTGTACTATCCGCATTCCAACACCCGGCATTGAAAACCCCAATTGTGGTTCTATACTGAGTTAGTGTTATTGCCATTATGAAGGATCGTTTTCAGAAAAGTAGTAAAGAGGTCATCAAAGTCGGGTGATGGAACACTTGGGTTTTGGATAGTAGAAATATCAATGTGCTGACTAGAATATATCGCTGTGATTGTGTTTGTAGGACTGTGAACTGGACGATTTAGTTTATAAGGGAGATAGATGTAAACATTAGAAGAAGATGCAATATAAAGTGTTTTCTTTTGCTGGCGGTTACCTGTTTCAACAACATATTTACAAGAGAAGGAACACTGCTCAAACAAAAGACATAAAAAACAATGAGCAGTGCAAAAAATGAACAGTGCACAAGTGCACATTGAGTGGTACGGTAGGTTAAGTAATTTGGGTTGGCAATAGAGTATATTATTGAGTCTGGGATGGTATAAACTGAGTTGGTATAACTATACTATCAGGGATGGGATAAGTGAAGTATCGACATGGGGCCAGTGTCGTGCAGGGAATGAGGGTACAACAAAAAGTGGGATTCTGCAAGCCCATAGCAGTGGAAAACAATAAGTGTCTGTAGTTACGGAGTTCATGCACTGGGGGTTTACATCCTGATTACAGTTGTTTATCATACTAGTTTTCTATCTTGTAAACACTTTACTCGATTGGAATCAAAATACCACGTGGCCAAAGTATTGCCCGAGTTGGCTCTATATATATCAATGCTTTGGGATCTCAGAGATATATTCAGCTCGGCATGTATTTGAACCATAAGATTTGCAACAAGTGCAATCAAAAACACATCTTAAAGCTGGTCGAATGAGTAGCAGTTAACCTAAACATGAAATGGCGCTGCCTAGCAGCCACATCCCACAATGGGGATATTTATTATTTGGATGTAGACCAATTTATATGTTTAACCTGCAGTCTTGGGCAGCTCGTTGTAAATATTGACTGGTCTACCACACACCTTAACGTAGCAGCCATCCTACTTAGTGAAAGTATGACGTATCATGTTCCTGGACTGGAAAGCGGTCTCTAGGATTCAAAGGGTTAATCTGATTTATGTGTACTCTCATCCTCATATTTATTGTTCGAGTCGCAAGAGCATATGCTCATTTAGCAATTTCTCTCAAAGCTCTTCAACTCATTCGATGAAATCATCAACTTTGTGTCTGCGTACCCCACATACAGAACCCCTTTTAGAATCCTTTTTCCCGAAATGAGTCGTGGAGTAGAATTTGGTGTCACTCTTTCGAGCAAATGCTCTATAGCTCATCTGCTCGATAAGATTCTAGTCGTTCGAGCAATACATGTTACTGCTCCAGTGTTTGTCTTCTTTGTTTTTGTTTTTTTTTTTCGGGGGGGGGGGGGGTGGTCATAGAGGCCTTCGTTGTACACAGTAGAGACGACAGATACAGATACAGGTTATGGGAAATCAAGCAATCTGGTTGGTTAGTTAGCTGCAGTAAAGTGAACTGACTGGATGATCTGGATAAATGAAACGAAACACAATCAATAGTACACGGAATAGGATTTTATCTAGCCTGAACAGGCAAGAAAAGCTGAATATAGTAACAATAAGCACAACTGTTTCAACGATATGCTCTTCTACTCTACTGGTGTATACTCCAGAACAAAGGAACAGGGTTTAATAGACAGATACTATAGCTTATAGGTCGAAACAGAGGATTCTGAAAGAATCCGAACTGGTACAACTTGTCGGGTCCACTTGTGGTAATTCGATCCGCGGATTCTGTAGGAAAGCGAACCAGAAAAGTACTCGTATACAAAGGAACGCGCCTTATAGTAGCAATACCTGCTACTCTTATAGACCCAAAGTGGGACATCCATACCAAATAAAGTCCGTTTCGGTGATTTAAGACAGTTTTTCGTGATTTGGAGGGTTTATCGGTTTGTTTGTGGTAATTAGATTTACTCCTATTCAATCGAATATACCCTCCGAACATAACTTTCTTTTAAGAAGGTTGGGGTAACACAGAAACCAAGTGCTATCAAAACAACCAAGATGGCTTCCTTCAATATACAAACTGGACGACGGAAACACGTCACCTTAACAATAAGCGCTGCGCAAGTACACTGTCATCACGTATCACCACATTAATTACGACATACCATGGCCGCTCACGCGGGCGGGCTACCATGACAACCACATGACGTAGCTGGGTCACGTGACTATGACGTCACTTCTGGGATCCCCTGCGGGGTCCCCCTGGTCAGGGACTCCGATTACATGATATACTACTTTCAATAATTTGGTGGATATGTTTTCATTATCCTTGCTTACTTTGGGGGTTATTTTTTGATACACTGGATTACTTCTTGATTGTTAGCTGGCGATATAAAGATTTTTAAAAAAATGATTTTGTGTTTTTATTTCTCATATATTCGGTAAAGTGATGTGCGAATTGGGGGTAATTGATAACTGAGAGATTGACCGATATTGACAAAGAACGAATTAAATTTGCCAGCTATTTCTCATGGGATCGTTATCTCTACTTCGTCCGTCAGTTACCTTCAGTGGCAGAACAAAATCCGATCTTATTCTGTTGATGACTCTTCTCAGAATTTCAAATGTTTTTTTTATTTCATATTAAATTTTTTCCAATAAAATACGGTTCAAATACTGTGTTTTTGAAATACTGTGTTTTGCATGCTCGTTTTACAGTATAGTATATCTTGTATTTCATTGTGTTATGGAACTTATGAGGGAAGGTGATCTAAGTTTGTGTACATACAGTTTTGTTTTGTTGATGGAAGATTGCAACAGACCAGATGTCATCCACGGTTTACGCTTCACGTATTTCTTTGGAACTAAAATTTTTTTTTTTTTTTTGGTGTGGGGGGGGGGGGGGGGGCGTGTCCAAATAGTTTATGAAATTTATCAATTAAGGCATCATATGCCATGTTGGGACAAATTGTATTAAATACATCTAAGAAGAAAATTTCCAAAGTAATCAATGATTTCTCTTTTAACCCTTTGGTACTTTTGTACGTCTTATAACGTACGAAATCAAACAGCGCGTTGATACTTTTGTGGTCATTTGTTTTGTTATTATTTTTCGATTGTTTAAAGTGTTAACCTCAATTCCTATTTTCTCCCAAATATGCTCAGTGACAACCGTTGAGCCAAATGTTATTGAAGCTTAAAATACTAATATAATCCTGCTGTCAAGACTTCTAAATTGACTGAGTGCAAGAAGCCCAAAAATGAACACACCAGAGCAAAAGCCAACACTTCCCTTGCTTATATTTCATATTCAGTCAAACACAAATAATAATTTGTTTATATAAATTTGTTTTATTACACCTTATTGGAGAGAGCCTGTGGGCACGCTCCAATAATTTGCAATAAAACAAGTTTTGAATAACAAATTCAGACCACCCAAAATAATCTAGCCCTCAACCAGATAATCACTAATGTAAAAAATATCCTGTTATTTGCACTTTCCGACGTTTAACGTCGCATTTTGAAAAACGTTGAAGAAACTGAACTCCCAGTGATGTATGTACGTCAGGATAATTAAAGTCTCAAAGGATTAAATTAATCTTTTCAGGATTTGAGTTGGCTGAGTGCTTTCCAGATTGACTCTTCGTCTTCTACATAAAAACTGACGAAGTGATCACTAGGTCTGATATAATTATTCTGAACGTTTGCGTGTAAGCTTGCGTTATTGCAGAAAATATTTTTAACAATTGTAGCGGAATGGTCAGCTACCCTGGTTGGTCTCGTGATAACTGGAATAAATCCCGCGCTGAACATACAATCTATAAATAAATTTGTTTTGTTATATCTGGTTATCAATATTGAAATCCCCCATTAAGTAGGTTTTCTTATTTCCATTGTTTTTTCAAATGAAAAGATCTAGGTTTGCTTTGGGTGAAATATTGATCTGTAGATGATTCCTTCTATATTGTTTCTGTTTCTATGAACAAGAACTCGAAAACATGTGGAATAAACACAGCGAGATCATCACGTGGTTTGAAAGGGATATTTTTGGTAATAACCACCGCCCCCCTCCACAACCACCCCCCCCCCCCCCCCCCCACCCTCGCTATCGCCGTCCTCCGGCCGCTGTCGAGTTATAATGGGATGGTAGCCTTCGAGTGCGCAACTAATATTATTCTTTGAAAATTCATTGAACATTTCTGAATTACAACCAGAAGATTCGAGGTTGTTTGAAGGTCACAAATAAGATTACGAAGGTTATTCTAATCGGCGTTGAGGATACGGCAATTCAAATCAATATAATGGAAAACTTGGGGATTTGTTCGACATCATGTCTTGGTAATCTTGTGGTGTATAGTGCATATAGTTAAGTTCGTCAATGGAGAATGTGGTGTCTGAGTCAGCGTCACTATTATCATTAACTGCCTTGTTGAATTGGGAGATGAAGTTATCGCTGTGTACTTTGATTAGCCACAATCACTGATTTGGGGTTAAAAACAAGGACAACAGATTAGGGAAATAAGCCATCGCCTGAATAGGTCAGTTTCGGTTGATCATTCTCGTTACAGAATTTATTTCCACTGTCTGGATTGAATTGTTTTGAGAGTGGCGGTACATGTAGATACAAAGGTGAATAGTAAAAAGGTAAAGAATATGCGAACGAAACAAGCGTGTTACTATAGGAATACATATCGTCACCTGAGTGCTAGAATGTTATTTATTACACACCCGTAACTATATTTCTCACGATTACATGGGTTTTAAGAGCATGCGGTAATTTTAACCAGAAAGCTCCAGTGTGATCCGATAAAAAGTACCCTTCGCGTGCACAAGTTCTCTCGTTAGACTGGTTCTTATAGTTTGCAGCGTTTAGTCGAAAATAACCAATGAGAAGCATGAACTGTATTTATCTGTCGGAATTACCGATTCTCATTACAAAATGTTTGATGCACAACCAGGGACCGACCTGGGCATGCGCCAGTGCGTATTTGGTTCTGAAACATCAGGACCTGGCTCTTAAATCTCAGAAGTAGGCTTCTCAGTTGGCGCGTAACTTCTCAGATCATATTTTAATATTCTTTTGATGGATAATCGAGAGAGACACTCTTACATGTATTATATGTATGATTATCATTTATCATTGTTGTAGAGTGCTTAAGTTAATACTTCAAGTCTTAATTACCAAGCATTAATCTTCACTGTGGTTTCTGATCAAGTCTTGGCTGCCTACATAGGCAGCCAAGACTTGATCAGAAACCACAGTGAAGATTAATGTTTGCTATAGTGTACTAAATGAAAATGATGAGAGCTATTAAATACTTGCAGTATGTGTTACAAACAGCAGTGTGACTCCGTAAATTGTAATCTGGCGCATGAATTGAAAAAATAGGCTCCGAGGCTAGAGCGTATTTTAAATAGCCCTGATCGGTCCCTGCACAGCTTTGCTAAAAACTATCGATAGTCATCACAGATACACGATGTCTGCCAGGAAAATGAACACTGAAACTCCACCTTTGCTTTCGTTAGTGAAAACCGAGGAAGACGTAATTAATTTGGAGCAAAAAAGTCCAATTTGGATTCGATATTGGCGTCTGGCACTGGTACAGTTCTTGTAGAATTTTGTAACATTGTCACCCTCATCGCCACGTGCTGTCGACGAATCGATACGAGGCCTACTGTGTAATCCTATTCGATTCACACTTCGACAATGAAGCAGCACGTTTGCCAACGCAAACATACTTTGAAGATCAAGTTAAGTTGAAGTTGTGCTCAGAAAGCAGGACGAAATCAATCGTGAAAACTGGTTACCGCGAAGCGGAAAGACCGACTGCCACACGCCAACAGTGCCTGCAGATATCTGACAGTTAGTAGTAGTAAATAGTTTACTGATCACCGATTCCACCCTTACCAAGAGTAGTAGTGCTAATAGGCCTTACTCAATACTGGATGACACCCCCACCTCCGCCCCTCCACAGCCACACTAGTTTGAAGAAAGAAAATGTGGAAGAATAAAAGGACCGGTTTAAGAAAAATTCAATTTACATTTGTGGAACCAATGATTGTTTTACATGTTTGTGAGCAACGTCTTTTTTTTTTTTTTTTGTTATTTTATTTTTTTTTTTTTTGTGGGGGTGGGGGGTGCCAATGTAGTTATTGAATATTGTAGCAATGCTGAAATATGACTGTCTGTGGTTTGTACTGGGAAAAACAAAATGTTACCACCTACCCACTCTTGGATAGTCTTGAAGAGGAGAGGAGAGGTAAATACATACGGTCCAATCCAACATATTGTCAATTTTATGAGACGACTTCCATGAAAACTAATAATTAGAATATTTAAAACCTAAACAGTATGACAATATTTACAAAACATAGATTTATATGGATTTTTAAGTGACTAATTAAGAATCTTTGGTAGTATTTCTGTTTTGTACAGGCATATTATTTTGCTTTAACTCTCAGCTTCAAAACTTAAATCAAATGCCACCTAATGGGTGGGGGGGGGGGGGGGGGTCTGCACTCTCATCCCCCTCCATCAACAACCTGCTAATTTAGCAGTTCTCGTGGCAAGGGATTGGTATTTTCAGAACAAACTGTTCAGAGGGAGGGGTATTTTTATTTTTGGCAAATATCAGGGCAGTGGGCAGAGCATTTTCATGGGCTACCAGGGCAAATTCGAGGTAAGGACCTGCATTTTGATTTTGAAACATTCAGGTCAGTTTGATTGGTCAGCCCCCATCCGGGACGATCCCCAATAAAATGTCATCCAAAAGCCTATCATTAGCCATATTTCTATTAGTCCGCTTTAAAACTATTTACTAAATGCAAATTCAAAATAATTAAAAAATTTAAGATTGACAAGATATAGGACCAGACACGTAAAGAATTATTTTTGTTTTGAACCAGATAGCAAGACAAAAAAGTTGATAGAACTGTTCAGTTAAGAATTGGTGAAGTATAGTTATACAAAATAATGAAACTATTTATCAGTCTCTAACAATATTGTCAACAAAAACAGGTTGGAGCTCACTGGTGAAAACAACCCCACCCCCTTTATTTCTCTTTCAGCCTCTGGCAAAGACTTTTGGATTCTCATTTCGAAAGCTTTTGAGAACATGCTGTCTGGTTAGTAATGATTGACGGTGGGGGTGGGGAGGTTGTAAAGGTGTATAAACTTGTGGAGACAAAAGCCATGTTCTTACAGTTATCGTACAATTTGTTTCTCGCTTTGTATGTAGTACATGTGGACTACCTGAAGCCCTTATTGTAAGTGCAGTCCATTTCAAACAAAGGTTATCAAGACTTGAAGTAAAATAAAAAAGGCTAAATTTCAAGTCGGAAAGAGAAACTTTATAATGTTCATTGTTGAAAAATAAAGTGCTACCTTACCAAGCCTGCTGAGTTCACCCAGAATGGAATTACAAACTGCCCCAGTTACTCTTAGCGAACGAATGGAAGCACCGGAAGGTTAATTATTGCACAAAAATGTCGCTTCTTGTCCAGAGTGTAATTTTGTTACAATGCAGAACAGAAATGACGATAGCTTAACGCACAGTCAACCCGAGCTTTACTTTAGTTTCAGTTTAAAAAGCATGAAATTTAAACAGAGCGACCAGTTCGCGTCGAATTTAAATTAAAATCCTTGTACATTTTCCATCCTCCTGATCTAATGATGCCTACACACACTCCTCAAAACACATTTCAGACCTCATAATTTCTGATGTTTTATGTTGAACGCAATCTTTTGATGTTTTGAGTGTTGGGACCAACAATTTGTGGCGACTAAAATGAATCAACAGCGATTCTACAAGTGGCAATGTCAAACACTCAAGACTAGTTCTCTGACAAAATTGCCCGTTTCTCAGTAAAATCCTTTCAACCGTTCAAATTGTCGATTATTTAATTCAATTAGTGATTAATTACAGTTAATTCTTTTTTCAGGGCTGGGTGTGTAATAAATACAGAAACCACACTTATGTTTGAATGGGTTAACGATTACTGGACTCGAACGATTGGCGCTGGGATACCACGAGAGCCTAACAAAAACAAGTTGGACATAGAACATTCTAGCTCTCAGGCGACGATATGTTATTGTAAACATATCATCTGAGTTAAATTCTTATTTGCTTGGACGGAACTCATTCGGAATAAGAAAAATGTATGAAGAATCTGTAGTCTCATTGGAGATCACGTGACGGGAAAATTACTGCTGGCGAGAGTTTTCACATCCCCATGGATGGAGATTGCATCACAAGGGGCGGCATGTACGCATCTCTAAGACAGAGGTAATCTGACCGTTGGCATCTGGACCCAAGGTCAGCACAAACGCTTCCCCAGTGATACAAATTGCACCGCGACACCAACATTAATAACGAAAGAACTAACTATATTAGCAGCCTCATCCTGAAGGCAACGAATGATAAGGACATTTCGACAGTGACGCGGACGGTGTAAATGTTATGTTGAAGACAATGCTGATAATGATACTGATGTAGGTGTCGGTGTCGATCTTAACAAGTTGAAGTGTTTAACCCTTTACCTAATACGAAAGGCAGACGAAACTTGCAAACAAAATTCTTGAATAACTAATTTTTTTTTATATTTGCCTCGAATTTATAGGTTATGACCCCTCATTAGAACAAGCCCAACAAGCTCGTTCCAATGAGAGGGTCATAAGCTATGTTTTTGAGACAAAACTGAAAATATAATAAAAATGGTATGGTGATTTTTGTGGCCGGTTTTGGCCGTTACATTGGGTAAAGGGTTAAAGCATATATGACTTAATTACTTGTTTGCAAATGGACAATGTTTCAAGTCCAAGTTATTTAATCAATTCTCTGAGAAAATTAATGTTAGTCACCAAACCTGCCCATGCTACACGGCTAATTGTGCAAGCAATGTCCATGCTACATGGCTAATTGTGCAAGCGATATTCATATTCGACTGCAACAATATTTTTGCAAGAAAATCTAGGTACATCTAGAAGGCAACACAGTACCGTTCTGGCGAAAGCGGACAGAGGCTTCCGACTTCGACCGCAACCCGGCCGAACTTCTCTGCTCTCGTCTGACCATGGTGATGTGTTATTACATCTGCCAAGTAAGAAGTCAATACCTTACTGTACTGGCGAATGCAGGCAATCTCTACTGGATGGAGGCAGAGTCGGGGAGTCAATGTTATGTAGGCATCAACCATTATATTTCACTTATTACAAGTGAATCGTAAAAATAAACTGGTCCTCTAATGTTCGAAAATTCGTCGGTCACAGACTTTCCGACCGACGGACAGACAGATGGATCAAGTGACAGCCGGGCAGAGTGACTGGTCGACATACATTGTTAAAACCAGACCTGGGGTGTCGCAGTTAACAACGTGAGATTGGAACACGACTGATGATAAAATCTGATGTAATTGTGAAAGTCAATCTCTGACTCGGTTGATAATGATGCTTAAGTCAGACCCGTCTTCAAGACAAAACGACCTGTCAAGCAACTGGTCAGGCGATTTACTTCTGGTACGCGGGCGATCACGTGTTCAGTATGGTGACATTTTGTCACTGCAAAACATATGAAAAGTAAGTACAGCATTCGTCGAATGCCTAAAAGACACAGCATCACCATTCAGTTTTTACAGCATCATAAAATCATGCCATAAAATTTTATCGTTCTTGTTGTAATCTAAATGAAAAAACAGACAAAAATGTTGTTCACCTGGAACTATAAACAATTCATCAAAAAGTTGACTTATTACTATATTTGATAGCACTGTTTTAAATGTTCCTTGGGAAGACCCCTCTCATCAATGCCCATACTCCCAAAGACAGCTGACGCACATTGTGCTTGCCGCAGATGCTTTCGGAATCTGTAAACAATACTGCCATACAGTAGTGCCATCGTGAACGGGTCAAAATCCACGGGTTGTCATTTTTTCCATGCATATAATTCAGAGATGATCCGCTACTGGTATGACACCTAGCAAAATTTCCACCAATGAAGCACCAGGATTACCCCGGTGCTTCATGGGTGGAAATTACGCTAGGTGTCATAGCGGATCACCTCTGAATTATATGCGTGGAAAAATGCCCACCCTTAGATTTTGACCCGTTCACGATGGTTGTACTGTAATCGGCCCTCTTTATTGTATCCAGATGAACGGTGAATAACTAATCTCAAAACGCGAGATTTTTCCTCTGTAAAATAATCAAATAGCCCAAAGCAAGAAGGTACATATGATAAGAATCTCGCACTGTGGTCAATGGGATTTATTTAGGCGTTCATAACCTAAAGGAATATTTCCTTGTAACTGTTGTTGAGGGATATTTCATGATATATGTTTGTTTTTAAATATCCCGGCCTTGTTAATTTTTCAATTTAAGCACATTGGGTTTGTAATATGGTTCAAAGTTTTGGGAAAATGCTACTTTGAAGGTGTGGGAGGCACAATTATCATGAGACAGTGCCTCTTTTGCTTTCCCAGCATGCATAGAATGCTTGCAAAATAAACAGGTGATCTGAGGTGGGAGGAAAGATTGTTCGCCTGGTTAGTTGTCGAATTTCCAGTTGTTCGTGGCAACTGCAAGGTAGAACAGTTGAATTAATGGTGACAAACACAGCCATTTCTGCAGAATGAATCTGTAACCCTATACTGGTCGGAGTTTCAATAAATTGTACTGCTACCATGAAACACAATTAATAAAATTTGTCATGTTTATCCACATGCCACTTTAGCCCCCACCCCACATCTATTTACTGCAAGTCTATTTTCTTTCGTTCTGACAGTCTAACCCTCTATCCATATTAATGTGCGAAATATGTGATTTTTAACATACCAAGGCTTCAGAAATAGCACAGAGTGGAGGCTATTCTTGATTTGGGGTCGTTAGTTAGTGAATCAAATCTGAAGTAACCTATTTCATCCTATGAAATGAATTAAATGTTGTGTTAATAGGGTGTACAGTAGGTTTTCATGTGAGCAGTTTAGACATGGGTTACTGGAAATTTTCATGATGTGACAGCTGAATCTCCTTTCTATTTGATAGGAACTGAAAGGGATTACATCCTTTTGATTGATGGACAAATCGAAACGTATTCCAGTTATTTCTAAGCAAACACCCTCCGCCTTGAAGTGTTTTGAATATCAGATTTCAGTCACTATTCTAGAAGGGTTTTCTTGATTTGAAAATCATGACACTGTAGGTAACTTAAGTTTTTTTCAGTTTTTGCAATGGCAGCATTCACAATGTATAAAATTCTTCACTCTTTTCATCCCAAGATTCAGCTGCAATGTTTAGGCTATTCTAGTTGAGTCCATCATAAGTTCGGTGTCCCTTACAAAGAGGGAATTCCCCAAAATATAAAAACATATGCTTGTGAATTGAATTTTGCTTCTTGTCTTTGAGATTGGATTCTCAATCATTATTATTTTTGCCAAGTAGTCTCAGTAAGATTTGCTTTCTGTTAATGTTATGTTGTAGCAGTCAATATGACATATTATATCATAAATCAGTAAATAGAGATGCCTAACCAGTCCTTAGATTAATGTTTCAGGTATATTCCAGTCAAAATATGTTGTTGAATCTTTCTGGAATCAACACCTTTGTTGATTCTAAGGGGGTTCAACAACTATTTTCTTGAAAAGGTGAAACAAGTGGAGATAGGATTGGGTGGGGAAAGGGTTAACAGTTACCAGAATGGGTCAATAGTTCTCATTTTCAGTGGGTGGAAAGTGCTGTGTCACTGTAAGCATTTGTGTGACCTCTAAAACTTATATCTGGATTCATCTGTAAGAGTGTGTTATTCTGCTCACCCCCCCCCCCCCCCCCCCGCCCCCACTATCCCAATTTGTTTCTGCTCATATTAAATTCAGTTCCCGTCATCCTTGAGTATAATACAAGGAATCATGCGGTTGATTTCCCTCAAAATTCCTTCATTATCAACAAAATATTTCATTTGAGCAGGGTACATGTGGAGCTTTTTATATCTTTGGCACACGTTACCGAGGGAATTTGCCACTCTGCCAGTGATAAAATAAATCTGTAATTTATTGATTTCTGAGATACCTCTTATCTCTGTAAGTTATACATCTGGAAACACTATAAACTTCTGTCACTAAAGCTATCATGGAAGGTCTCTTATGCATTAGGGGTTGGCTTTTGTGGGGGCACGGTGGCGTTGTATACTAAGGCGTACGGCACGTCGGTGGTGCACCTGTCTTCAACCATTGCTAATCCTGCTTGTGTGGAGTCAGTATGTTAGGGAGCTGACAGTTGCTCGCCGTTGCTCGGTGGTTCTCTCCGGGTACTCCGGCTTCCTCCATTCATAAAACTGTCGCGGTCATGATTAGCCATTGTGCAGAAATATGTGACCTTAAAACACCAATAAATAAATAAATAAATAAATAGGCTTTTTCACTGAATTGGTTGGTACGGCGGGGGAAAAATAGCTACCCTTGCTTGTTCCGTTGTTTTTGTTTTCCACTCAAATTATATGCTTATTTTGAGTCAATGTGTACTTCTCTCACATGGTGTTTTGCCCTGCAAATATGTGCTATATACAAACATTTTATTTTGAGAAGAATGAAGGGGTTAAAATATTCTTGCACTCAGTGTATACTGAGAATAATTGGGCCCTTGGGTACACATGAGGCTGATCTAGTATTGATACAAAATGATGTCAGTTTAAAGAATATTTGTTCAATGATTTTTTTACTATGATAATTATAATGAGTGGAATGGTGAAAATGTCTCAGGACTTTTTTACTCAAAAAACAGGATGGGTTAAATGAAATGCTATGCAGTCAGAGACAAAGAAACAGTGACTTTAAAAAAAATGTTTGGAATCAATTTGGTAGTATTTTATTTGGAAATTAAATCCCAAATTACAGATATTGTAATCAACTTTGGTATTTCTTTAGATTATGAACTACTAAATAATTGAACACGTGACTTGGAGCATTTGAAACCCAAAGTTGTGAGTTAGATTAAATAGGGCGGATCAGCTGATTGGTTAAATATATTTTGACTTTGAAACCATTAATTAAAATTTTGATTCGTCCACTTTAGAAAGGATTAATAAGTTTGTTTGTAATTTGGTGCCGGAATGTGTGAGAATCTCTCAAAAACATGAGGCATGGAAGAAAAAGAGTCAAGGTCATTCAGTGCAAGACCATACGGTAGTTGTGAAAATTCGAAATTTAAACTGAAATTTCATGTGGCATCATATATTTTTTTCCAGTTTTAATTTTTTCAAGAGATGATGTACTTTGTGGATGTATAGGTATTTTTTTCAAAACAACTTAGTGTGCTGTATACAGAGTGAAAGGTCCGCACTGTGGTAAATGGGATTTATTTAGGCGTTCATAACCTTTACGATGATACAGTATTTCCATCGCGCGACACTCTCACGGGTTGCCCAGTAGAATGTCATTTTTGATTAGCGTCAAGTGAATGTTAGTTAACAAGTGTTGTGGGGTTATAACGGAATACAGATGATGGGAAAGCTTTGTATTTTGAGATATCTTGAATGTTGGAGCGTAAGTAGGAACGGAGACTCACGCCTCCAAAAGCAAATGGACAAAACATTTGAGTCAGTATTATGATAAATTGCTGATACATTATTTCAAAATATTAAAAGCATAATTACTAGCATAACAGGTGAGGGTATGATTTAAGTTTTCACGGAAATTAATGTATCAGTGAAGCGGTAGTAACCATTGCAGCAGTGTTTGCGTAATCGGATACCAAATTGGACAATTGCACTAAAAGTTTTTGACTGGCGTCCCTAAACCAATTTGACTCTCATAGGACATCTAATTGTAGTAGTTCTACAACTGGACCTAACATCAGTAAGCTGATTGAACTAGAGGGTCAATGACTTCCCTGAGTTCGTGAATACATTCAGGTTGCCTTTCTTGTGGGGTGTACAATTATAGCACCCAAACGTAGTACAACGATGGAGAACAGTAGTAACAGTAATGCTCTCCTCCCCAGGACAAGTGTAAGTGACCTTTAATATTACCTGAAGAAATACATATAGTTTAGACAGAAGCAAGAATTCCAATATCACTATTTCATTACAACCCAGGATACAATAACTTTCTCTATATTATAAGTTATTGTGATGAATTGACGGTAACATGGTCTGAGGTTTGCGGCTCGGAGCGTATGTTCAACCTCGACGCTTTCGCGTTGAACATACGCTCCGAGCCGCAAACCTCAGACCATGTCACCGTCAATTCATCACAATAACGTATATGTTCCAACAGACACTACCCATAGCCCAAACTCTACACCGCGTATTTACTAAACTTGTGATCGTTAAACGTTGTCTTGTTCAAGGCAACTTTTAACGATCACAGGTTTAGTAAATATACCTCTCGTATATCCGCAACGGCACTGGATAAATAATCAATAAACCATAAATCTGTTCCGCACACATGTGCCGAATGGAAATCGCTGAGCAGATGATTGATCGCCCGGAACTGAACCGATTGCGAAATAACTAAATAAAATCTCTAAAACTGAAGGATATGGCGAGTTTAATGTGTAAGAAATAGCGAAGAAGAAATACATTTGATATATGAAGGGGATAATGAATATCTGGAAGAAGAAGATTATGAGGACGCAAATTTGGTTGGCGATACAATGTGCTATTTTAGTTGACAGTTGCCAAACGAATTGCGGAGTGCCCTTCTATAGACGCGAGGGCGTGTAAGAAACTTGTGCCATCGTGGAAGGATAAATAAAATTTCCTGCGGCCTCTCCTTCCGCGCTGGCGCTCGTGCCATATCGATTAACCCATTCACACTCGCGTGAATTTCCAAGGATGTGAGGCACAAACACGTGTCGTTATCAGAGTGTAATTATGGTGAAAAATAATTGTTTGTTTATGTTGATTATTTTAAAAGGCTGAAATGTAGCACCTCAAGTAGACACAAAGACTGACATACCAGCGAAGAGATTTTATCTTGATAAATCCATTTAAGGTGCAAAATAAGTAAGAGAAATTTGTTTACTTTGAAATTCCCACCTTTGATATTCCATAAATTCAAATTAAATATACGCATTCTGTGTACATCAAAATGAAGGTTGTGATGTAAAGAACACGAAAAGTATATGCAATCAACTGACAGAGTTGACAGCAGGCACCAATTCGTAGCAGAACTGAAAACAACAAAAATATTTCAGGAGAACAACTCGTGGCCACGAGCTGTTCTCCTGAAATTTTATTTTATTATCAGTTCTGCTACGAACTCGGTATCAGACTTCCAGGAACCATTGGTGCCCGCTGTCAACTCTGGGAGTTGACTACATATATTTTCTGTGTTCTATACATCTCAACCTTCACGGAAATGATTTACCACAGGGAACAAGCGCTGCTCCACTTCCCGAATTCAATGAACAAAATTTTTGACGGTGAAAAGGACGTGAGCTCATGCTTTGCCATAGTGGCAGTTTTTGAATTTGGGATGGCAGCACTGTCATTGAAAACAGAGCTTTTAATGATTGCTCCTGGTCCATATATTGGGACATAGATGTTACAATCAACAAAAAACTATCGTCGGATTACGTTGAGCAGTTAGGCGACACACATGAATTCTAGAAATCAGTGTAAAACGTTATCTAACCCGGTTACCCGGTGCCGTGGTTTCCAGAAGGGATCAAGCCTGCCCATATTACAAGTAGTTAATGGTTCTCAAGGTCACATACTTTGGCACAGTGGCTAATCTTGACCGCAAGATGTATATAAATTAAAGTACTGCCAATCGTTTATATCCATGTTGCCTTTTTGAGAGGACTTCCACGTTGGGCATTGGTTACCGGGTCAAATTTTACCAGAAAAACAGTGAATTGTATACCGGGCACCTAATCATTCTTTACACTTCCGTAAACTGTGAAGTTCCAGCCAACTGATTGAAAATACACTGCTCAGGAACTAAGTGTGAGCATTTGAAATATGACTGGAAATATTAACCTACGGTCTACATTAATAATTTGGGTGAGATATATGCGACATGATTTTCCAACATTTGCTTCTTCATTTATCAGAACTAAATAAGTATATACCCAACTGACTGGAACGTTGTTTCCGTGACAACACCATTTCGGAATGTGTTGAACATCTGCCGCAGAACATGATAAATAATAATAATAAATACAGTTTTGGTCCACGAATCCATAAACTTATGTGCTCTCGGGCGTAACAATGCTCTGTTAGTATCTAGCAAGTGTGTTATATGGAACACGGGGAGAATACACTACTAACGCACACCGAAAACTCGGGTGAAGAGTTGGGGTTTTAGTGCCGTTTTGAAGCTTTCCGTTGTCTGTGGTGACTTAAGGTGGTCGGGCAGCCTATTCCAAAGAAGGGACTTGCCACGGAAAACGTCCGATTTCCTGCCGTTGCGAGGCCACCTGGTTTGTATAACAAGGAGTTCGAAGTTGTATAGCGGAGGAGGAATCTAGATGGTACATGCCTTTGTACCAGACTGCTCAGATATTCAGGAGCTCGACAGTTCATGGTTTTGAATGTCAGAAGGAGCTCCTTATACTCTATTCTTTCTTCAACTGGCAGCCAGTATAGATGAGAGAGGATGGGGTAATATTGAATGATTTCCGTTGTCTGGTAATAATGCTTGCTGCACAATTCTGAATAAGTTTCTTAATGTTGGGCTGTTTACAGACAAATAGAGAATTACAATAATCTTATCTGCTCGGGACAAGCGCTTGAACCAATAGTTTTGCGATCCCCCATCCACATTGGAGCGAACCCTGCTGAAATTACGTATATGGTGGTATGAGCTACAGGATACCTATGTGCATGACTGTCACCGGCTAGATTTCTATCCATGAAATATCCCAGGTTCCGCACGACAGCCAACGGGGTAGATCACATGACCATTAAAAACCCAATATTCCCAATCATCTTAATTTAACCCTTTACCCAACGAATCGGCCGCATCCGCACGCGTAATATGCAAATTCAGCAGTTGAAAAAAGGGTATTTTTAAACAAAAAATAACAAAACCATGTCATGTGACCCCTCGTTGGAACGAGCTCGTCGAGCTCGTTCCAACGAGGGGTCACATGATATGGATTTGTTGAAATTTGTTGAAAAAAAATTTAAAAAATGATATATAAAACAATACATTTTGATATCGTCTGCGTTGGTAAAGGGTTAAAGGGGATGGGAATTCACCACTACAAACATGATAGCATTCGGCTGAGACGTACAGAGAATCTTTCTACAGGAAATAGTCCCATCTCAAGGCAGACACACAGTGACCTTGTAGATCGGGTGTTCCACAACAAATTCTAAACCCACTTTCTTATTTGAGCGTTAAAGCTACACCATCCCAAGCAAATCCCAAATAAGTCATCACATATTTTAACAAGAGAACACAGGGGAGGGGGCATGAAGCGCTCGCCTTGCTTGCATAGATCTGGACCAGAGAGGGTTGCATTTGGGACGTTTTTGAGAAAACTTTACCACCAATTCTCAGAACTAGCGGTCCCTCACAAAGCAAAGTTCATTACAATTCAGGATGTACGGTATTATTTATTTATTTATTTATTTATTTATTTATTTATTTATTTATTTAAATATTTATTTATTGGTGCTTAAGGTCACATATTTCTGCTCAGTGGTTAATCGATAATATCCATGTTGCCCAGTTTAGATGCCTTCCACTCCAGACATTGGTTACCGGATGCTATTTCACCAGAGTAAACAAGCACTTCTTCAGTTCCTGAGGTACCTATGGGGAGTTTTGTGACAAACAAGGCACAAGTACTTGCAATTTTCAGCTCATGGACAACTGGGTGAAACCCGGTGGTCCATGAGCTGAAAATTTGTTAGTATCTCCGATGTTTTATTCACAGAAACTTATAATCATGGAGTGGAAAATCTACCCCACTGCAATTTATTTAGCTGTAATCCACGCCTCATTTTTTCAGGAACTGACTGCTGGATAAGACAAGGAGTGCAGGCGACACTGGCTTGTTTAAAAAGTTACCTCAACATACAGTTTTTGGAAAACATTGTTTTACGACAAACTACAAACGTTTTTTTCTCAAATCCCAAAACACTTCAGAAAAGCAATTGATTATGCATAATACATGTACACATTTTTATTTTTAACAAGTGAAATAAAACTTGTTTCAACACAGTGAAGAACCTCTGCTCCACTTCCCATGGCCCCCATCAGGATATTAGAAATGTTGTTTATTATCCTTTATCCTTCAGTGGTGGTATATTGCTGAGTGAGGTCAGGAACATGAGAATTTTGCAGTGCAGTTGTTCCACAGTGAATAACTCCGTTTTAATTTATTAAATTGTTGACACTGGGTCAACTGTTTACTCACAGACGCCCAATAATATCGTCTCCCGATTTACCCCTCCTCCACTGGAAGATAAAGAAAGGTTATCTTCCCGTACCCTACACATCTTCCTCCCTACCTGATTTTTTATACCTTTCTGTTATCATATATATTTTTTTTAAGAATTTGGTTTGTGTATCTCTGTAATATTAAAAAAAAACAACTAGTGCAAACTGAATATTTTTTTTATTATTATTAATATTTATTAGTGTATAACCCTTCACCCTACGCATAGGACGCATCCGCCCTCGTAAATTATTACAAAATAAGCAGTCAAACAAAAAAATCAAACCGTTTCAGTAAACAAATATCATGTGATCACTCATTGGAACGAGCTCGAGAGCTCGTTCCATTGAAGGTTCACATGATATGGTCTTGATGATTTTTTTTTAACATTTGAAAAAAAATACAATTAAAATTTCAAAGTTTGAAATTGTGCGCGCTGGGTAAAGTGTTATTGTCACTTTCAGCATTTATGGCTATATCGTGACCACAACAAGTAGGAAATCAAGACTAATCAATCATTTATACCCCTTGCTCACTTTAAAGGATATCCACCCCAGGCATTAATTACCTGGTCCTATTTTACCCTAAAAACAGAACTGATGTACCACAGTGATCACGTACTGCTTCACATCCCGAGGTTCACACGAGTGCACCTAGAAAAGTTCACATTTTAGGGCTAGAAAGAGGCAAAAAACACATTTTTTTTTTACTTAAAAATTGGTGTTCAGTTGAACCTAAAGTCGTGACAATTTTAGACATGGGTGTGGGGCTCAAATCATTATTTCAAAGAGAATTTTATCTATATTCTCCATTTTCAACTATTTTCAAAACTCATATATCCATCAATAATAAAAAATAATAATAATAAATAATTTATAAGCCTAGAATCCACAAAAGTTCTTTTTGGCTTTACAAAAACTAATGGAATGCCCGTTGGAAGAAATATGTTTCCATGCTTTTCTGGAATGAATTTAAGGTGCTGATAGTTTTTATATGTTTTGGAAGTGAGTTCCACACAGTGGGGGCAGCCACAGAGAATGCTCTGTCACCTGCTGTCTTCAGTCTTGCCCTTGGCTGTGAGAGCAAAGTTTCATAGCCGGACCTTAAAGCTCGGGCTGGTTCAGACCGATTTACAAGCTTAGTGAAGTAGGGTGGTGCGAGGCCGTGAAGGCTCTTAAAAACCAGCAGACACAGTTTATATTCGATTCTCCGGCATACTGGCAGCCAATGCAGTTCCTTAAGGATAGGTGTTATGTGGCAAGTTTTTCTATTTCTAGTGACTACTCGAGCTGCACAGTTCTGTATATGCTGCAGTTTTATAATGTGGGCATTTGTTGATCCAGAGAGCAGGGAGTTGCAGTAGTCGAGTCGAGTTGTCACAAAGGCATGTACGAGTTGTTCAGCTGTTTTGTTGTCTATTAAGTTCCTAATTTTGTTGATGTTTCTCAGATGAAAATATGCCACCTGGAAGATGTGTCTGACATGTCTGTCAAGTGAGAGATTTTCATCGAAGAAAAAGCCGACGTTACGAACAGACTTGGTTGAGGAAATGCACACATCCTGGGTGTGTAAATCAAGTTTGGGCAATTTAGACAATTGCTGTTGCGTTCCAAAAAAGATAATTTCAGTTTTGTCGTGGTTTAATTTCAAGAAATTAGAAGTCATCCAAGATTTTATTTCCAGAATGCACTGTTCTAATTTCTGCACGGAACAGGCAGCGCTATCTTTATAGAAATAGATGTATAGCTGTGTGTCATCAGCATAACAATGAAACTTAAGCCCATGCTTTTTTATAATGTCACCCAGTGGAAGGACATATATGGTATACAGAATCGGTCCGAGAACCGATCCCCGAGGAACACCGCATGAGAGTGGGAGTTTTTCGGAGCGCTCGCCCTCAATTACAACACATTGTGTACGATCTTGTAAATAGGAGCGAAACCACTGAAGTACAGTGCCTTTAACACCAATCCTATTTTCTAGACGCATCATGAGGGTCGTATGGTCGACCGTGTCAAATGCAGCGCTGAGATCCAGAAGCACAAGACACGATAGCAACTGTTCATCCATTGCCAACAGTAAATCATTTTGGACTCTCACAAGCGCAGTTTCAGTGCTACAACATGGTTTGTAAGCTGACTGAAATGCTTCGGACAGACTGTTAGATTCTAAGTGAGATCGAAGTTGAACAGCTACAACCCTCTCCACAGCCTTTGACAAGAAAGAAAGATTGGAGACAGGGCGGTAGTTCTTCAGACTGCCAGGGTCGAGTGACGGCTTTTTGATTAGTGGTATTACTAGCGCTTGTTTCATTCTATCTGGAAAAGTGCCTGTTGAGAGTGAGGCATTAACAATTTGTACAAGGGCTTGGATGAGATTTGGAAGACAAGCTCTGAATAACCATGTGGGTAATGTGTCAAGTGCGTATTGTTTGTGGGGGGGGGGGGGTTGTTTAATCGTGTATGATAATGACTCGGCATCTACTGGTGTGAAGGAATGAAACGATACGTCTTCACAGCAGGTGTCTGGTGCATTAGCCTTGTTTTGCTCAAAACCTAGACTAGACCGTATTTTTTCGATTTTGTTAACAAAAAATTCGGAGAAGTTGTTAGCGAGTGTTGTCTTAGATGTATGGTTTGGCAAAACCGTCTTTTTCTTACGATGGAGCAGACTTTCAATTATTTTTGTTAGCATGTGTGGTCGCTGGGAATTATCAGCGACCAGATCAGCAATGTATTGCTGTTTGGCCATGTGAATAATCTCATTGACATGATTTGGCTGATGTATAAACATTTCTCTGTGTGCAACAAGTTTTGATTTACGCCACTGTAGTTCCAGTTTGCGGCGCAGCTTTTTTGCATTTCTAATATCACCATTAAACCATGTTGTATTTGGTCTCAAAACAACAGTTTTTGTTCGAAGTGGTGCAAAGTCATTCACCAGTGCTTGTAAAGTAGCGTTGAAGTGTTCGAGATTTTCGTTCATACAAACGGACTCAGATGGCAACAGTCTTGAAGTTGATACGGCTTTCGAAAACTCTTTGATATTTATGCCACGGAATTTACAATAGGAGATTGTCTTTCTGATAGGTTTTGGGCGCACAAGGTTCATTTGACACAGTACTGGAAAGTGATCGGAAATAGCAAAATCCGTTATTTCTGTGTTTGTTATCAAATCATTGTCTGATTGACGGGAAATCACAAGGTCAAGTGTATGACCATCTTTATGCGTTGGACCCGTTACATGTTGATATAAACCGGCGTCATTCAGTAGGTCACGCAATCGAGATGCGTGTGGATAGTTTATATTATCCACATGGAAGTTAAAGTCACCCACAATTAGCAGTTGACCTGGTGATGCTAACAGATAGTCCAGAAATTCTCTGAATTCTCTCAAAAATAAACCTACCGGGAGCTTATCCTTTTTATTGCATGGTGGCCGATAAATGACAACAATTCAAATCGTATTTGATTCGAACGTTACACATCTGCCAATGCTTTCAAAACTTCTGTAGGACTGACAGTGCAAAATGGTGGACTTCAGTTCACTGTTCATCAGGAGTCCAACACCGCCACCTGTTCTGTTGCAGCGAGGTGTATGCACAAAATGCAGTCCTGTAGATTCAAGGTTGCCAACACTAAGCGTGTCACTTTCCGTTAGCCATGTCTCTGTGATTGCCATAATGGCTACATCATTTTCATGAAATATGTCCAAAAAAAAGTTTGTTTTCCGAACAACAGATCTGGCATTGACAACACATAACTTTGATAGAGCTGGTCTCTCCTGTACATTGCTGACGTTGCTGCTGTCGATTTTCATCAGACAGGGCTTCCTTGGCGTGTTATTCACAGTTGCAGATTTTTTATGACAACTGCGGACTACCTCGATTTTCCTTTTCTTGCCACCTCGACACCCCTTTTTGTGGGTTTGCGAGTGTTGAGCTTCAGAAGTCTTATGTTCTTCAGTGTTTCCGGGGGAACTATGCACGATAATCCAATATTCATACTGTGTAGGAATTCTGGTTGGTAGACCATTTTCTTTGCATTCAGCTGTAGTGGTATGTCTTGACTAATTACAGATGAGTTCATTCTCCAGGTAGACAGTTTCTTATCCAGGGCTGAATTGTACTCACATTTACAATAAAGAATATTGATTTTACTGATTCAGGTTTGATTCAGTGGAAAGAACAATGCACAGCTAAATAGCTGGCCAGGTGAAACCTTTTCACAGGATACCACAGATATAGGGAATATGGAGAAAAATATGTAAAATACTCCTTTGTAAATCCACATTTCAATGTCATAAAATAAGTGATCAGTTCTTCAAAGATACCAAACCAATATGGAAAGAGGGGAGGAAGATATCAACGGGGCAGAGGAATATTGTTTTCAGATTGCGTGTGTGTATGAGGGTGGGGTGGAGGGGGTGGTACATATCTTCCTCCCCGAGACTTCCAAGTCATGAAAAGTTTGCAGGGCTCAAATCATTGTTTTGAATGAGAATTATATGCATATTCTCAATTGCCAAGACTCAAAATGTTTTTCATTTTTTGATTCCAAAACATAGCAAATCACTCCTCAATTGGAACAAGCTTTTCCAGCATTTTCCAATGAGAGATCGTAAGCTATGTTTTGGGAGCAAGAATGAAAATATTTAGTTATATAAGAAATGCTCGTTTGTTCCCCCCTCCCTCCCCCAAAAATAAAAAAGAAGTCCAAACTGTGTTAATGGGCGCATTAAGAAATAGACAGAAACATACGATCATTCCTTATAATTACACTTGAGGGACAATAAATTTAAATACTCTCTACTTTGCGGATTTAAAATAAAAACCAGGTCGCATCACACTTCCTAGTGATAACCTAATTAAAAGGCATAGTTTTCTAAAATTATGCTTGAAATAACGATACATTTCGCTGAAACATGTTCTGGTGTCATTAAAACTGTTATTGACCAATGAACTGCGTTAGTTAAAAGGAACGTCATAGGCTACGCCCACACAGAACTTCAATCTCCTTGTTCTACTTGACGGAAGGGTGCTGTCATATAAAGCAACACCGAGTTAAATTTAATTCTGATTTTGACCATTTCCTGGGAAATTGAAAAAACAGTTTGTAAATGTGGAGTTCGATATAAGCCCAGATGACAAGATGTTGGTTGGACATTGTCAGGCTATTTGGAAATTGGAAAGTTTTGTTCGCGTGAGTTTCGTTTGTGGATTATTATGACCGGCCATTGTTCACGCTTCATTTGGGTTAAACGATGAACGCAGACGATCACCAGACCTGTTGCTCATAAACAACTGAAAAAAACACTGTTTGTTTGACTATTTTAGAAGATGCTGGACAAATTTTACCACAAGCACTTGCCGCCAGGCATTTATATTAAAAAAAACTGACAAATACCCCCACTCCACACAAATAAACAAAAGTTTTGACATGTGCAAAACTAGAATTGAGGGCAACTTGCTTTGACTTTGTAGAAGTTTACCATTCACTCAAATGCTGACAGATATATTGCGATCCCAAAGGGTAATATGCTAAACTGAACCACAGATACAGTACTTGCAGTGCAGATTGTGTCCAAATCGTGGGGGAAGATTTTCCACCCCACAAATATTTACAATTTTTAAAACAAGTGCAAGAAGGACGAGCAAATTTTCAGCTCATGCACCATTGGATGGAGCCACAACCCTAAATATGACCCAAGAGGCTTGTTTCGAACAAACGTATGAACTAGAAATGTTCTTTGAACAAACTTGAATCACCACGAGCAAATAAAGTTGCATACCAAATGTACATCCATAAAATATATCTCGCATTTGGGATGTTCTTAAAGAAACATCTTCAACCAATTCTCAGAACCTGCAGTTCCACACATATCAAGGTTGAATACATGAAAGAGAAGGACTCGGCATTTTTCCATCACAAATAGTGTTAACCCTTTACCAAACATGAAAAGTAGACGACACTTGCAAAATATTATTGAATAACTAATTTCTTTCATTGTTTGTCTCAAAAACATAGGCTATGACCCCTTGTTGGAACGAGCTCGACGCGCTCGTTCATCGAGCGGTCATAACCTATGTTTTTGAGACAAAAAAAAATGAATAAAATAAGGAAAATTAAATGGCAATTTTTGAGAATAGCGCTGGCCGGTTGTGACCGTTACGTTGGGTAAATGGTTAAAAGAGACGTCTCTATAGGGTATACCATGACACAATCCATAGTAATTTGTGTTGCCCATTCGATTCCACTGGGCGTAAGAAAGTGACATACCACATAACAATTTCTGTGCAGTTAGGTAAATATGGAAGTCTGAAAAGTATTATATGTTCAGCTCTTGGGCTTCTCACGGGGAGGCAAGGATTTACTTTTGCGTGAATAAGTGCATTCAGGTCGAGGTCACCAAAGGTCAAGTTGGATGTAGTTCCACTGTAGGTGTAAATTTTAACTACTGAAATCCCAATTCTCACGTGTCTACCACAGACACACGTGTTCACCACTGTTAGTGTGTAAAGCTAAAATTTATGTCATAGGTTTTTTATATACAGTATAATAGGTAATGATGGTATAAATACGTTTATGTGATGTCAAGGTGAGCTCACAATTCACTCAATGCCCCCCCCCCCACACCCCCCACCCCCATAAGAGCAACTGGGTGTTATTGGGGGAGGGTGGGGGGCTATAAAATCCGTCAAACCTCAGTTGAAAGCAACAACAAAACATCTACTGAAATCCACTGAAATCTGGTATTTATCTTAATTATCTAAACATATTACAAAATCGCTATTCAAAATTTATTTTCTTTATTCTTTGCTTTCAAAACATAGCTGAAGCCACCTCATTGGACCAAGCGTGTCACGCTTGCTCCATTGAGAAAGGGGGGGGGGGGGGGAGGGGGGGGGTGTCATAAGGTATGTTTTGGAAGCCAAAAAGTAATTTTTTTAAAGTTATACCAGGTTTTTTGTGAGTGTCGTCTGCTTTTCAGGTAAGGTAAAGGTCATGTTTCTACATACGTCCCTACCATTGAGAAAACTCCCCTCTTCAAGTTCCCATATTGCCTCTCAGCAAGGGGGGGGGGGTGGGTACAGCACCCGACTCCCTAAAAAGCCAAGAGTAATGGTGCCAGGCGCTATTTATTTTTCACCATTGGCTATCTCTGGCACCGAACTGGGTATGTTGTTACTCTTGTTGCAGTACGCTAGACTAAACAAAACATGTTTCCAGGGATTCAAAATTAAGGAATACACGTCATTTCGGAGGCTACTGAAGCAAAAAGGTCTCTGGAGTTAGTCACAGCAGCAACCCCACAAACCCTCCTACCACCACGAAGACATTTGTAAATCAGCCACTGGCCACGAAGTCTTACTGACGAAATTTGAAACGCGTATCGTGTTAATTGTTTTCGAATGAAATTCAGTTTATTAAATATTCATGTAAGCCCAAGAGAAAACGAATTCGCGCCATGCAACAGATGATCTTAAATTCGGAAAACTATAAGCCAGACAATTAAAATCTATTGATATCCACTAATCATGCACGAGCAACGTAACGTTGTTAGGTTTTTTATCGAAAAAATAGGGAGTTTGAAACAGACGCTCATGTACATGTAGACTTTTTAAAAATCGAATAAGACACATACGGATATAAAGTTTGCACAACTGGGTACATTTTCGGGTTTTCGACTAACAGACATTCTGCGGATCCCAGTAGCACGTTAAAGGCAATTTTACTGCCTGGATCTGCCTCGTTTGTCAACTGTTCCCGGTTCATGGGTTGAAAACCTCGTGTGTGTCCCCAGTTGCATGCGCAAACCCTCCCCCACTCCGATGAGGGTGGTGACGAGAGTTATGTGGTAAATGTTCTCCACGTCAAACATTTTCAATATTATCCAAAGGAAACAGCTTCCACAAAGACAAAAGTTAAATTTTCATGTATGCTTATTCTTTGTGATGTGAGTTTAAGACCTGATAGCACCCCGTCATACAATGGCCGGAAACATATTACTGGACGGGATCGAGACGAATGCTGAATGGGACCTTACTAAATCAAAAAAAAAATAATATTTCTCACGACGATGACGATCCCCCAATTAATGCCCCAAATGAAGAATGTGAACACTAGTCTCCTGATCAGTTTCGCTCCATACATTGCTTACGAATTAAAATAATATGTTTTGCGTTTTTCACGTGAACTGGCAAAGTACAAATGCCCACTGGGATTCCCTGAGCTGTTTATTATTTGATCTGCAGGCGTGGGAAAATACATTTGACATTATGAGCCTAACAGAAATTTTCTAGATCCCTCCCAACATATCATATACTCTTCAAGGATATTATTCTCTTCTGAAGAACTGTAGACCTGATAACGACGATGGTCGATGAGGGGTGGGTATTTTTATCAAAGACAGTATAGATTACACAATCAGGCATGACCTGTCTGTGTTTATTCCCCACGTTTTCGAATCCCTCTTTATCGAAATTCATATTCATCAATCTAAAAAGATAATAGGAGTGGCTATCGGCAAGCCTCGTGTCTGGCCCAAATATCTTGCCTCGGGTGAGATTTTCCCATACCACAACCGTACCCATCAGGGATTATTTTTTCCACCACCATACAGCGGTTACGTTAGCAGAGGTAATCGGCGGTCACGTGCTGATATAATCAACTCATTTGGTATTCATTGTTCTGAAAAACTAATGACACCATCGGAAACAGCAAGCAAAAGTTATGTATCTACCAAAGGTATATACCACGATATCAATTAGGAACGGTGGCATCTTGGGGTCTAAAGAGTTTTAGAGCATCAAACTTTGATCACACGGCATTCTGATGACGTCAATATGAATTAGTTGGTAGCAAAAAACTGATACGATAAGCATAGCGTCATAATAACGTTATAAATGTATAACGTCACGTGGGTGGGGTGGGGTACATCTGTCTCTCCCTGCTATCTCATCCTGGACAGACGTATGTTACATATGCAGTGGGGGAGAAATACAGACCCAACACCTTTCCCGAAGAGGATATTGACCTTTTCACGTCTAAAATTAAAGCTATTATTATTTATGGATTTAATGTTCAGCCAAGGTTTTCTTCCGTTAATTTTAAAGACCACGCAATTGACTAGTCACTCAGCCATACTCATAGAATACATATTTCCAAACAACTTCTTGTCTGACTCAACCCCTGGTATAATCTTAACCGATGTATCTGACCACTGTAGTATTTCATATAGAAACTACATTAATAAAACGGGACGATGCACTGGTTAAATTGAAGCGAAAAATAAACCATGAAACAATAGGCCGTTTTAAATCCCTGCTATCGCAAAGCAACTTTGTTGAGGTTATGGGGCTAACTTGCCTTAACTTGGCTTATATTGTACCCATTGGTTCCTTCCTGCATGCTTTTGAAACAGAATTTCCGTTAATTCAAACACACCACAATAAAACATTTATGAAACGTCAACCATGAATGTCAAAAGGGCTCCAAATTTCTTCTTACAATAAATTTAAATTTTATTATAAAAAACTTAAATTACCCAATGAACAAAACATTCAAAACAACAAAACCTACTGTAGGTTATTTAACAGAATGAAAAAAACGGAGTAAGACAATGTACTGCAGAAACATTTTATTGAAACGCAAACACAATGTGCGTAGAGCGTGGCAAATTCTAAACGAATGTATATATAAAGCTAAAAAATTAATCAAACTTCCATCCATTTTTAAGCTGAATGGTAATGGAATAAATAGTTCACAGGAAATAGCAAAAGAATTCAACATTTTATTCTCTACCATTGGTAAGCGTAGTTGTAAGTCTTTAAAAACGCCTTCCAAACACTTCTCCGACTACATGATTTTCCGAACAATTTCTTCATAATTCCAACGTGCTCCCAGGAAGTAATCATTGTAGTTAATGAAATCACAATTAAGCAAGGATAGTGATAACATTACTACAACCCCCTCCCCCTTTACCCCCTCCCACACATAACAAATAACTGATTCCCCCAAGGTATAGTGCCCGATAAATTGAAAATAACCAAACTAATCCCAATATATAAATCAGGAGATGAGCACCAGTTCACTAATTATAGATCTATAAGCCTGTTACCAATCTTTTCCAAGGTTTTAGTAAAATTTTGTAGACGAGAATAAATAGT
The DNA here is from genome assembly GCA_031216915.1 of Pictodentalium vernedei. Taxonomy (NCBI): domain Eukaryota; kingdom Metazoa; phylum Mollusca; class Scaphopoda; order Dentaliida; family Dentaliidae; genus Pictodentalium; species Pictodentalium vernedei. The sequence goes on from CM062295.1 coordinate 658,673,962, forward strand.
TTCCTAAACCAACTGGAAATTTTATATCCTCACGAATAGGGGTTCAGGAAACACTCCACCGTCCATCCCATTCTGCAGTTTCCAAAACACGTTGCGGAGGAAAACAACAAAATGAGCAAAGATAAAACATTGACAATCTTTCTAGATTTTTCTAAAGCTTCGGCACGCTAACTCACGATATACTATTACGGAAACTGGAATTGTATGGAGTTAGGGGAAAATCTAATAATTTGTTCAAAAGCTATTTATCCAATAGATCGGAATACGTTTCTTATGGCGATAAAAATTCCTAGTTAACACAAGTAACGTGTGGAGTCCCATGGGGTTCTATACTAGGGCCTATCTTGTTCTTATTATATATAAACGACATTTGTCATTCCTGTTATATTAACCTCCGTTTATTTGAGCACGATACTACCGAATATTAATCTAACCCAGACGTGAATAATTTGATGAAATAAAATGCAACAGATGGCAGCCATATCCCTATCATTGCTCTGACAGATTCTCACGCAGATTACCTCAACAGAAAGCGGTATTACTCAACGATTCCACAAGCTTTGTGCGATTACAATTTCGTCTTCAGAGCTATCAACGTCGATTGGCCCGGGCGTGTGCGCGATGCACGTGTGATTGCGAACTCGAAGATTTATCAAAAGGTGAAAATGATCTGCTGTCCCCCTAGTGGAATAAGCAGTTGGATTTACCAGACGGAGAATCGCCGATGTCAGTTGACTTATTAGGTGACCATGTATACCAACTGAAGCCATGACTGATGAAGCCGTATTCCAACAGACCCAATTTCACACCAGTTCAGAGCAGATTCAGTTACCGCCTCAACAGGCCAGACTCGTTTGGACGCCTCAAAGGAGGGTGGATATGCTTACGGAAGAGACTCGATATTCGCGTGTACAGTCATTGTAACTTGTGTTGTTCTGCACAACGATTGTGAAATTCACAATGCGATCTACATGTACAGAGACGAGTGGAGTGAGTATGTGGATGAAGGAGATGATGATGACGGCCAAATCGACATTCAGAATGAGAAGTAAGATAAAATTGTGTGCGCCAAAACGCAGCGTGACAATATCGTAGCTGCCTTGATAAACACTCCGCTTTATTACTTTCCAAAGTGTGATTTACTGGGAGTTCGGGGTTTGATATTTATTTATTTATTTGTTTTATTTATTTATTTATTGGTGTTTAAGGTCACATATTTCTGCACAATGGCCAACCATGATCGTGACAGTTTTACGGGTGGAGGAAGCCGGAGTACCCGGAGAGAACCACCGAGCAACGACGAGCAACTGTCAGCTCCCCAACATACCAACTCCACACAAGCAGGGTTAGCATTGGTTGAAGACAGGTGCACCATTGACGTGCAGTACGCCTCAGTACACAACGTCACCGTGCCCCCAGGTGGGCAATGGGGGTAAAGTGTCTTGCCCAAGGACACAACGCGGTTGCCGCAGGGGGGTTCGAACCGAGGACCTCTCGGCTTGCAGCCTGCACCTCTACCAACTGAACCACCGCGCCCCTTCGGGGTTTGATATAAAACGATAACTTCACAACAGTTGTGTCATGTATCCGTGCACGCAAACGAAGACGCTTTGCCGTGGGTGTAATGGAGACTTCATTGTTTTTTTCGCTTTTTTTAACCCTTTACCTAACATGAAAAGCAGACGACACTTGCGAAAGAAATTCTTGAATTACTATTATTTTCATTATGTTTTAGAGACAAAAAATGAAAATTAATTGGCGAGTTTCGAGAATAGCGCTGGCCGTTTTTGGCCGTTACGTTAGGAAAATGGTTAAATAATATAATTACCGTTAATAATGAAAAGTAATAAACAGTGTAATCGCTTGACTGGATTGGTTACGTGAAATAATTCATTCGAGGCGAGGGACTATATTCGCGTACTCGTGTTTGTACAACGTCCCTCACCTCTCATAAATTATTTCACGTAACCAGTCCAGTCAAGCGATTACTCTCTATTTAACTGAGTTGATTTCGAGAGGAAGTGACATAATTTGGACATACATGTGAATAGTCTGTGACTAAATTCATGTTGACATTTTCCTGAAATTGGTCCAGTTTACGTTATGTACCTTTAATTCTGTAGCGCTGAATTGACGTGCTCCTTCAGTATTGGATTCTAGAAATTTAGTTTTGTTCTGTGACACATTAGGTTTACAATATTTTCCTAAAACAAATTTTGAGTACATCCTTTTTGGTTGAAACAAGTACATCACAATCACCAGTTCAATTGCAGTATAATATTAACGAACTGTCCAGGATATACCAAGTTTAATATGTCGACAGCTTCTTGACAAGAGTACTGGAATCGTATGTTTGTGTGACTGTTACATTTACCTCACCTGTTCAATATTGTTGGAATCTAGAAAATGTCTCTGAGAAATTCGCCCCCTGCACACTGATATTGGAATATCTAAATTTTGCGGTGCTAATTTCTCCCATAATGCAACGAGAAATTTAACCAAATCTATCCTGTTTGACAGAGCACATTGGGTTCCGTCAAACAAGCTTGGATCGGTTCAGTTCCTGCATGTAGTTGCATTCTGGAGGAAAATGGCGACTTGAAATTTCGATAGTTTGAAATCAGTGTGCAGGAGGTGCAGGGGACCGGTATACCAATTCCAAGACACTGTAAATGAATTTTATCATTTTTCAATCTCATCGAAAAGAACAATGATTTGTCTTAGTTATTCACATCATATTACTTTCCAAAGTGTGATTTACTGGGACTTCCGGGTTTGATTGTAAACGATAACTTTGCAAGTAAATTATGCAATCAACAATTGTGTCATGTATCCGTGCGCGCAAACGAAGACGCTTTGCCGTGGGTGTAATGGGGACTTCATTGCTTTTTTGTTTTTTTTTAACCCTTTACCTATATGAGATAACGACACTTGCAAAAAAAAATTCTTGAACACCTATTATTTTAAATTTTTGTCTCAAAAACATAGGTTATGACCCCCTCATTGGAACGAGCTCGCAGAGCTCGTTCCAACGAGGGGTCATAACCTATGTTTTTGAGACAAAAAATGAAAAAATATTGAAAATTAATTGGGAATAGCGCTGGCCGTTACGTTAGGTAAAGGGTTAAATACGACTTGCTAGTCTCTCCTTTGATGACGCAATTAAGAAACGGTCGACGTTATTTCAAATATTTCGCGTTGTGACGTCAGACGGTAACATTTCCTACTGGAGTCGTAAACATAAAAGAAAAAAACTACGCCAACTCTCATCCAATCAGAGCCCAAGCATTTTACTCTTATTGAAACATATGGAATTCAAAACTCTCCGGCATTCGTAGGGTTTCGAATAATGGTTTCTACTTGGTTTCGAATTAGTGAAAAGATTCGAAACCAAAGTGAATCTCGAGCGTGCGCTGGACCCTAGGTTAATAATATAATTATCGTTGATAATGAAAACTAATAAACAGAGTAATCGCTTGGCTGGACGGGTTACGTGAAATAATTCATTCAAGGCGAGGGACTATATTGTAAAACACTCGTGCGCATTCGCGCACTCGTGTTTGCAGAACGTCCCTCACCTCTCGTGAATTATTTCACGTAACCAGTCCAGTCAAGCGATTACTATCTATATATTTCCATAAATTCAATAATAACAAACTGCTTCACTTAATCATTTCAATTTTGAAGTTTAACATAGCTGATCTTGAACACTTGTTGTGTTTGTCCTTTGTCTGTGCAGCCGAAACTTCAAGTCGAAAAATCAACTTCGTTCTTGTGAATCAGTCTACCTTTTACAGACTGAAATACGAGAGATCGTTTGAGGTGTTGAAACTGGAAACCTCGTCAGTTGTTGAATATGACCGATGTCCCGTGGAGTCACTGGAGACCTCATATAAGAACTGTATTGAACGGTAGAATTGTAGTGAGAATCTCGGGGCCAGGCTGCGCGTGGTGGGAAGGTCCGGAACACGATTGCATGAAGTGGGAAGATTCAAACCAGGGTTGAGACATGGCTGTTTGACCAACAGCAGACATGATCATCTCCTTCATTTCAAACTAATGGTGTCTCTCCTAACGTTTCAGGCGATCCTCCGACTTAAGCCTTGCTTTTTCAAGATCTGGTCTCTTGTTCTCCAAGTCAACTTTTAGTTGCTTCAGATCAACAAATTTGTCCTCTGCCTTTGCACGCCTCTTACCGAAAACACCTATCACAGATTTCAGGGCGACTTTAAGTCTAGTCTTTCGTACTCTTCGTATTTTGGTTGGGTTATCTAATTTCCCTTCAGCTCCCTCCTTCGTCTTCTTTTCCTTTTCCTGAGTCTTCTTTGTACTAGGTCTTTGTCTTTCCTCTTCATCCAACTCTTCCGCATCTTGATTATCCTCTGTTGGCATGGTTCCTGTCGAAACAACACCACTCGTTTCATCATTCCCATTTTTAAAGATTGCACATCAGTTTTTTCACTTTCGCTACCATCGGTTTCTTCATTTCCCCTTTGCGCCACTTTTCCCCAAAATAACGCTGATTCCATTACCTTCTCTGGAGACGATGCCGGTCAATTTCTCTTAAAAAACTTGCAAGTATTCTTGCCCTTCCCGCCTTTCTTCAAATTCGATTTACTTTCCCGGTACGACCTTTTGAGTGTGTGAATTCTGATCTTGTATTGTTTTATAAAATCCTCTCTCTGCCATTTCCATGGCCATTGTTTTGTAGGGGCTAGTGTTGTTAACAGTTGGGCTTTCGAACTGTTCCTTGACGCTGTTCTCCTCTCAAATACTAAACAACATTCTTGTTTCTTCATCACTCAAGGGCACTCCAAGACTTTCCCTACAGCTTTAACCCTTGACGCCTTTGCGTAGACTGTATACTGACTGTTGAGAATCTGAAAAAAAATGTTCCACAGTGCAACCTAGGATTTTATATTTAGCGATGATGCAACTGAAAGGGATAAAATACTCACGTGTGTAAATTTGCTGAGCGTTTATATGGCGAATTTACAAAAATACACACACCCAAATACTTTTACATATGGGTAAAAGTAAATTTGCATCTTGTACCTACCAGATGCTAACTTGCACACGGAGTATTTTTACTCACGCATGCAAAAGCGTCCAAATGCCGAGATAAGCGCACGTGTGTATATTTGTGTATATGCAAAAAAAAAAAAACAAACTAATACTTATGTGCAAATCTCAGCATGTAGACGGAGTTTAAATTATAAAGCCCCGTTTGAATCCCGAGATTTGCACAGAAGTATATTAGTCGTTCGGAAAGAGATGGACCTTTCTCTTCTTTCTGAGATGTTGCGCAATTTAATCAACCAATGACGCTGTGTGGAAATTTCAGCATGGAGCCCTGCATAGACCTGGTGTGCTACGTGCTTTGGTTAATTACAACCGTATAGGACGGGGTTCTCATGCATTGCTATTCAAATTAGTCCAAGCTATAGCTTTGAATGTAAAAGAGTTGGGATATTTTTTGTTGTTGTTGTTGTAGTTGTTCTTAGTATTACAGTTATGACATCTCACCAGGCCGTTATCTCAGCAACGATTGATTCCATCAGGGAATTGACTAGGTATCGCCAAACAGGCGAAGAAAAATACATATATTATATTGTGTAAAGTAGCGATCTCCATGATCGCTTCAAATGACATTTTTAAGAATTTGCAGGCAAAGTTTGTTTTATCCAGTTAGGTTGGATACAGTTAATCTCGTTCCTCACAAAAACTGCAGGATGATTTATCATCTTCCGAAAAACTGAGAATAAAGAAACATTATAAGTTATCTTGATGAGTTGACGGGAATATGGGCTGAGGTTTGCGGCTCGGAGCGTATGTTCAACCGAGACGCGATGCGTCGAGGTTGACTATACCCTCCGAGCCGCAAACATCAACTCATCACAATAACGTATATGTTCCAATAGGACACTACCCATAGCCCAAAACCTACATTGTGAAACATGAGAGGCTTATTTACTAAACTTGTGATCGTTAAAAGTTGCCTTGTTCAAGGCAACTTTTAACGATCACAGGTTTAGTAAATAAACCTCTCGTGTACCCCACGTCGCCATTGAATAAATAATCAATAAACTAGATAAACTCATTCCATCTCAGTTCAAATCGCAACACTTCATCCGAAACACCATCTGCTGCACGTGTGAAAAAATTGAGAAAAAAGAAACGGCTTGCTAGTCTCTCCGTTGATGAAGCAATTAAGAAATGGTCGATGTTATTTCAAATATTTCGCGCTGTGACGTCAGACAGTAACATTTCCTACTGGAGTCGTAACCATAAAAGAAAAACTACTCCAGCTCTTATCCAATCAGATCCCCGTGATTTTACTCTTATTGAAACATATGGAATTCAAAACTCTCCGGGATTCGAAGGTTTTCGAATAATGTTTTCTAGTTGGTTTCGAATTTGTGAAAAGATTCGAAACCAAAGAGAATCTCGAGCGTGCGCTGGACCGTAGGTTAACTCTTTCAGATTTGGTGGCTTGGACGTCTCGTCCTTCATACTATTACTGACTTCGGCAAAATGACGAATCCATCCTACATTTGTAGGGAGGTTACGTAAGGATTTTATCCTACTGCTGGACACGCTGTGCAGAACGATGCATGCCAATGGGTAACAGGATCGAGTAATGCCGCAGCACTAGAAGTAATCAGAGGTTAGCTTGGGTGGATGAAGATCAAGAACAGGATAGACTTTATGAAACTCTTTTATCAATCTCCCCGACAGCAGATGGTGTAAACTAATATTCCAGAATATTGGAAATCCAAATACAAAGACAGGGTGGATGGAACAAGTGTGGGAGTTAACTATTCAATGGAGACATCGGACTTAGAAGTGTGTACAACTCAGCGTAACAAAGCGTCGGAGAAAAAGTCATTGATGATTGTAAACGGAATTGGAGAGAGGGTGTTGAAGCAAAGGTCTTTAGGTGGCCTGCGTGAAAAAGATAAGACAGGTTTTGAAGATTACAGTTGTCGCATTTGATGGAACTTGGAGGAAACATTGGGTAGCACATTGAAAAGTGGTGCTGAGTGTGTAATTGAGGAGAAGTGGAGGCACTGGACACTTTTTACATGTATTAGAATGTCCAAAATACCAGGCTAACAGAATAAGATTCGCTGAGGGTATAATAGGGTGGTTAGTATGCGACAAAGAAGAGGGTTAGTATCCTTATTGGAGAGATTGAGAGGGACTGGGTGCGGGATTTCATCAAACAGTTCGTTTCCGCGTGTTGGGAGGAGAGAAGAGGCTTGGAGAAAGGAACGTGCGGGCGTTAGTGTGTTTGAGAGTGTTGGGACGGTTTTTCGATCAAAAGCTTATTTTTCAATATGTGGTTACATTTCCATCGTTCTCCAGAGTCATATTGGTATGAGAAGACCCCCGTGTCACAACTAAATGTCCGATTCTGTGTCAGGAAACTTCCTTGCTTGGCCGATTGAAGGGACGTAAATAGCGGTTGCGTTTACGTTTTTGTAGCACTCCCATCACCCTTAAAAAGTTTTCCCAGACGAGATGAGGCTGGCAGTGAAAGTGGACCACCAACAGTTTTGATTTACAAAGGGGCTTCTACACCTCACGTGTAAAACTGAAGAAATTGTTAGGTTGTTACTGTTATTGACCCCACCACCCACCAACCCATTGTATCAAATTGATAAACATTGCCATGCAGTAGTGCCCAATACGCGACTCATTCTGTTGACTGATGCCACGTATGCAATACTCATGCTGCTAAACAGGTGACGATCTGCGGATCTGCAAGGTTGACTTTCGTTGCGGTAAGTTGTGCGACCCGAGTTTTGGTTAATTGTACGCCAGTAAATTTTCAAGAGCAACCAGGGACGGGGAGCAATTGTGGGCTCGGGGTAGAAACTCCGTGGTCCGAAACTCTGGGGAGCGGGTTTGGGCCAAGATTCTTGGGTTAGGCCTCCCCCAGTCCAAACATGACCTGGAAGACTGTATTTTATTTTTTTGTTTTGGTTCGCTAATTCAACGGACGTATCAAACCAAAAAATTAAAATACCGGCTTTCAGGCCGTGTTTGGATTTGGGCGTCCCCAAGGTTCTGACTGCTGTGCCAACAGTTAAGAAGGGAGCTGCATCGTGAATGGAGCTCTGCACTTGACCAATGGTTGTAGTTTTGGATTGCGTGATTCTTGAAGTTATAACTTTATTAAATCAGCTTTACGTAATAAAGTTATCACTTCAAGAACTGTGCAGTCAAAAGCTGAGGGTTACTGTATACTCACAGATTAACTTGGAAATTTGAAACGTGCTGCTAAAAAACGTCCTTTTGACGGCCAAAAAATAACGTGATTTCTATCCCAAACCGCCAGAAGTCTCCATTTAATAAGTGATTTCAATTTTATTTATTTATTTATTTATTTATTTATTTATTTATTTATTTATTTTTATTTATTTATTTATTTATTTAGTCTTTTTAGGGGGGAACACTCCAAACCACCCTCTCTGCATCTACGTCAGTATCCCGGCATTTAAGAAAGGGGGCAGGCAACAGAATTAACAGAACTTGATCCGAATTTCCTCTCCCCGGCCCTGAAAGCACTGAATGTTCAATTATAATCGCTACCTTCCAACCTTCCAACTGGAAAATAAAAACACGTTTTTGTTTCTATCAACCATTGAGCTTCATACAAAGGGACTGAATAATTATGTCCAACATACTTCAGTTATTACTGACCAAAAAAGAAGAGCCGTGATTAAATGGTTCATATCGTGATACAACTTTTCAGGCTGGGTGTAACAGCCACAGAGTAACAGCTTCCTCGCCATCAAACGTCATTAGAAGGAGAGGGATGGAACGTGTCTCATTGGGTTGACATGGGCGCGGACTCACAAAGTTACGTCATAATCACGCGTCCCAGCGAGGTAATGTGTGGCTGTTATAGTAGCGCACGTGAGCGGCCATGTTGTGTCGTCATCGCTATGGTGGTACGCGGTGTCAGTGTACATGTTCAGCGCGGGTGGTTAGGGTGACATTTCTTTCCTTCGTCCATTTTGTTCACTGTAATCCGCCATCTTGGTTTATTGGTGGCAAGTAACTGAACAGAATAGGATGGGAGTACATTCGGGGGGAGTGTTCGATTTGAGATGAGTAAATTTTATTACCGATATAGACCTCAGAACTTCACGTAAACTTCCCAAATTCTCGTTTCTTCCTCCCTACTTTGATGGCACTTGGTTAGTGTGAGAATGAAACGTATCTTATAGGAAAGTGGTATCTTCGGAAAGCATATTCGATCAGGGTGAAGTACAGTTAAAACTAGAAGTCCTGTCATGAAATGTGCATAAATAGCACGTCCATCTGCGCATTATGACCATAGTAAGGCAATCAAATTGTGTACATATGGCCTGTGCACAAGCAATGTTTCAGCCAATTGACCTCCGGGTAACCTGGAGGTCCATTGGCAGAAACATTACATGCGTTTGCTATGGGTAACCATGACAACCTGCCGTGCTTTGGGTGCCATTCGATATGGCAATTGCGCGCAATTCCTACTCGCAATTAAGCCTAGATAAGCGCACAGTCCGTGACAGGACTTCTAGTTTTAAGTGTATATGGAATTACCTCAAACAACCAGGCAATTACCGTAAACGACCAAATATCACTGAATATCCTCCGATATCTACCTATTCCTCTCCTTATTCTCTCCATTCTTTGACCTGTTCTATTTATCGTATAACTTAACTGGTCTTTGTACCATATTCTTCATTTTTCCGGTGAAATCGAATCCATATTTTGACCACCTTTTTGAAGTTATCCTATTACCTTCAACTGGATAGTCTTCGCTCTGTTCATCTCAGTTCGACAAGAATACAGGTCTTGTACGATTATCGACAGCAGTTGGCAGTAAAAATAAGGGCATGTACATGTATCAACCCATGTCACATGCTAGAAGGTAGGGCCTCAGACAAATCTTCCCGGTTTCTTGAATGTGGAATGAAAATTTAATGTGAATGAAAGTCAATGTTCAATCGATTGTGTCATTGTAATCTACTTTTTAGTCCATTGCCGATTCGCCATGTTTAACATTAATGATATGCAAGGCCAGAGATCGATCAGCCGATCTGCCAAGACTGTCATACACGCGATAACAACAAATAATTTTTTTCGTTTGAAATGAGAAAATGTTCGTTTTCTATTTAAAACTGATAAAGATAGAAAAAATAACACACTTTCAACCCATCACTCAACCGACAGCCTGAAAATAAGCAGTCTGACATTTGCAGAATGAGGTTCCCAGAGGGCGAATTTGATGATGCTATCCCATAAAGTGGGCCAAATTATCCTCTGGATACTTCTTTCTGTTTAGTTTTGAGACCCTGACACAGATTGAGGTTCACATGGGGTAAATTTAGTGATGCTACCCTGCTTATTTTCTGGCTTGCCGACAGGTCAAAATAATATTGATTTTTTCGTCAAATGAACACCTCCAGGAACCCCTTCCCATAAGTGGAGGCAGACTCGGCATCATGTTTTGTTTTTGTGGTGACGAGTGACAAAATGGCAGATAGATCGCTCAAACGACACAAAGATGATTGCATGAGTGAACATTGAAACCCTGGGTGTCCAAACAACAAGTCAATACAAATAGTTCACGCATAACACACAGATGTTCCAGCTGGAAGAGGTTGGACAGGGGGCGTGGTCCATAAAAGGTGAAAATCGTCTGCTAGTAGCAGTGTCGCGTGTCCAAATAATATTTTGTTCATATAACAGTACATGTCAAAATGAGTTGAAGAATAACCACTACCGGTATAAACTATAGATGTAATGTTTCTTATACCAATAACAGAAGAATCGGACATGTTTTTTGTGAATCTCTAATAAAGAGCTTCCCAGAAAACGACGCAAGATTCTTGTATTATCAGTGCAGAAACAGAAGCACCAGGATTCTTAACTCTTTACCCAACGCAGACGATATCAAAATTTATTATTTTAAATATCATTTTTTTTCTAAATTTTTCAAAACATTTCAACGAAACCATATCATTGGACCCAACGTTGGAACGAGCTCGACGAGCTCGTTCCAACGAGGGGTCACATGATATGGTTTTGTTGAAATGTTTTGAAAAATAATATGTTTTCAACCGCTGAATTTGAATAGTACACGGGCGGATGCGGCCGATTCGTTGGGTAAAGGGTTAATTTATTCAATTATTGTAGTTATGTTGCAACCCATTTTTACTGAACATGTAGTCTGTCTGTAACTCTTTTACGTGTTTTGGGTTTATACACCGCACTTAAGAGTGTTAATTGCATTGAAATTCCTATTACTGTAAAAATTTCCAGTGCATAGAAACTCAAAATGTTATTTATAATTTATAATTTAAAATTTCCACGAAAGGATATTACTTCGGGAAAACTCATTTTTTTGTAGCTTTGATATTCCAAAAAAATCTACCCCGTGAGTGGTGGGAATTTACCCTTCTGGTACTGTCAAGTGTTTTGTTTGGTTTTTTTTCAAACATTGAAAAATGGATTGATAAGAACCTCCATAATCCACACACCTCACTTCCTAACCCTTTACCTAACAAATTAACTGCTACTACACACATAATTCATGAATTTAGCAGGTAAAAATGTTTTTATTAAAGATGTATACAAACCACATGATGTGATCTATTGTTGGAACAAGAATGTTTCCCAAGGGTCACATGATTCGATTTGCTTGAAGACTGTGCAAGTTTGAAAAAAATTAAATTAAAATTTCCAGTTTTGATGTTCCCTGTGGGTAAATGTTTAAGTAGCAAAGTACAAATGTACTGTACTGCTTTTTTGTGGTCAGATCATCAGAGTACTGCAACTGTACAGTGGGTAGTGTAAGAGAAAATGTTCAGGTATTTCGACCAATCCACATTGGCACAGGGGAGAAAGTGATAAATGGTTGTCACATATCATATAAGTGGGCATTTAGGTTACTCTAACGCAATCGCAACCTACAATGGTGCATCTGGGCTATACGAGGTTTATTGCCGATATAAAATAGGGGTGGGCGAAGGTTGCCATTGTTGAGGAAATCTTTGAAATAAATTAGAGAATTCTTTCGGATAGACAAGGGTAGGCTTGATTGATGACGTGGGAATGAATGAGCACTGGTACAAGTTTGTGCGACAAAACAGAACTCAATGGAGGTTGTGCCGTTGGTAAGGTGAGGGGATAAGCTGGGGTAATTTGTTAGCAAACAATGAGAGTTACGTGGTGGTACATTTTAAAGAACTGCACTAGTTCGTGTTTGCGACGTGTTTCTAGAAGAGGGTCCCAGTCGGTCTCGGAGTAGAGTAAAGACTTACTTGCACTAATGGTCACACCACAAATGATCCTTGCCGCAGATATCTGCATTGTCTCCAGATCTGCGGCCTTAGACTCCGAGCTGTTGTTCCGTACGGTATCAACATACTCTAGGATGGGGTGTATGGGGAGGGGGGGGGGGTGGGGGGGGGGGGCTTGATGAAAGCATAGTAGTTTTTTTCTAAAATTTTACTATCGAAATTAAATTTATGTTTCCAAATAAATGCCCCCCCCCCCCCCCCTCCACAACCCCCTATATAGATTCCATGTTATGAGGCATGCACCTGTATATGTACTCCCCTTTCACCGACACCAAATATTGTATAAGTAATGTCTCTATGAGAGAAATCTACAATAGGCGAATGTTCATGTTTAAAACATGCTAGCTATAGAATATACGTAATTTTTGTAACACATCTCCCCCCACCGGCCGCCCCACTAACACAAACTGAGATTATTTATATTTATTGGGGTTTAAGGTCTCATATTTCTGCACAATGGCTAATCATGACCATGACAGTTTTACGAGTGGAGGAAGCCGGAGTACCCGGAGAGAACCACCGAGCAACGGCGAGCAACTGTCAGCTCCCTTACATAGTAACTCCACACAAGCAGGGTTGAAGATAAGTGCACCATAAACGTGCAGTACGCCTTAGTACATGACGTCACCGTGCCCCCACATGGGCAATGGGGGTGATGTGTCTTGCCCAAGGACACAACGCGGTTGCCGCAGGTGGGATTCGAACCGAGGACCTCTCGGCTTGCAGCCTGCACCTCTACCTACTGAGCCACCGCGCCCCCACAAACTGAGATAAAACATTAATAACTATATAACATATATAACTATTGTAACACATCACTTTTCAACCTCTCCATGTATAAATAATGCCTTTATGAGACACTCCTGCAAAGGGTGAATGTACATGTTTAAAACATGCTGGTGATAGAATATATGTAACTTTTGTAACACATCTTCTTACTAACACAAACTGAGATAACAATTTAATAACTACAGAATATAAATAACTATTGCTAACACATCTCCCCTACCCCTCCAGCTCTAGGCAATGCTTATATATAATACCACACTTGAAGTGTTGTGTATAATACTTGCGCCGTGTTCTGAGTTCAACATTTATCCAAGTGTTAGTGCAGTACATTCCCGCCCATTCTACGTACCCCTCCCGCTTTTCCATCCCTTAATTTTGAGATCACCTTTCGCACCTCCTCCGTTTTAATTTCGCTGCACACGAAGTTCGATAGATTTTCTCGACCTGCTTCGGACGCTCAGGTGAGCTCCCCATGCCCCATCGCTTATCGTTTACCTTTTCCCAGTGCTTCACTAGTTCTGGTGCGATTTGATCTTGCTCGTCTGTAACTGTGCCATCTACTCTAATACGTTTATTCACCCATTTCCAAAATACGTTCGAACTCGACCCCCCTGTCGTTCTTATCGTCATAATAAGACTGCTATTTCGCACTCTCCGATTATCGTCTTTAATCTTATTTACTTTATTTCGTGCTTGTTGGTACTCTTCCTTTGCTACTGTGACCTCGTTGCTTTCCGCCCCCTTAAGTTTTCTAGTTCTCCTGTATGCAGCACATTTAGCTTTTCTACCCTTTATGGTCCTTTTCAGTTCTTCGTTCACTCTGTACCCAAGTTCCCGTGTTGGCACCCTGATCTTTCCTACACTTTCCTTCCCTGCCTCCACTAGTCTCGCAACTATGGCGTCGGCCATCTTCTGGACACTGCCCCCCTTGTGTACGGTTGCAAGCTTTAGTTTCAGTTTTTCTTCGAACTTCGCCCAGTTAGCATCCTTTCTCAAATCTCCTTGAAGCTTCCTTTGCTTTTTACTGGGTTTTTGGCCCTGATCGTCACTGTAATCAAGTTGTGATCACTCTCCACCTCCATTTTACCCTCATCGTCCACTTCTACCCCTATCACCCCCTCCATAAATTAATATCTGTGAGAATGTAGTCGATTATTGATTTTCTGTCGTTCCTCTCCCGGGTCCATTTCCCCTTACACCTCGCGTCCTTGTTCAGAATCTTCAGACCGAGCTCATTTGTGAAGTTCAACAGCTTTCTTCCATTCCTGTTGACTTTCTTGTCCCCACCCTCTATACCTTCTTCCTTATCACCTATGTGTCCATTAAAGTCACCCATCAGAATTATACCTAACCCCCTGCTTTCTAGTTCTGTGATATTGGACCTTATTGATGAGTATATCGAGTCATTCCACTCGGGTTTGCTTCCCTCCACCACACAGTACACAATCCTAAGGGCAATCAATACTTTTGTTTCTCAGATTGATCTTTACCCATCCAATTTCTTTCGATACCTCAGCCGAGGTGCTGACATCTTCCAGGTCTGTAATCAGCGACGGTTTTAAATCCTCTTTAATGTACATGCCTACCCCCCCCCCCCCCCACACCTTTTTTTCTGGCCTTCCGTTCGCCCTACACCTATCCACACGCACCTCCTTACTTGGTCTACCCGTTCCTCGTTTCTTACCCATGTCTCGCTTAAGCCCATGGCATCGTACTCCTCTGCCTCGATCAGTGTAGCAATTTCACTTACTTTCCGGTGGAGACTCTGGATGTTGCTATAACCCACTTTCAGGGTACCGAGATTCATTGGCTTCCGTCTACTGGTCCCGTTGTTATCTAGTCCCTGTATGTTTGTATATCCTATTTTGTATACCTGGCCTTTTCTTGGGATGCTATTCCTATTGAAGTGATTTTTTGGTCCCTTTTCCTTGTCCCCCTTATCCCATTTTTTACCACTATGGTTCATAATACATTTCCTGTGTTCATTCCCCCTTCTCTGTTCCCCCCTCCCCTCCCTATACCAAAAAAGGCTCCACCACCTGCAACATATTTCTTTCTAAAACCTCTGTACCCCTTGGGCTAAGATGGAGATCATCCCTTCCATATAGGTCCCTTCTCCCCCAAAATGATCCCCAATCGTCTACAAAAGGTATCCCAAGTTCCTTACAAAACTCCCCCAATTCCTCGTTGACCCCAGTGATCGGCGAATTAACCTCGCCCCCCCCCCCCCCCCCCACTCCCTAGTACTGGGAGAAGCCCCGAAACCACTACCTGTGCATTCTTAGCATTCAGTTGAGTTATTAAGTCCTTGTAAGTCTCAATAAGCTGAACTGATTTCCTCTCCATGATGTTGTTTGTGCCAACGTGTACAACAACCATTGGGTCTGGGCCTGACCCTTTAACTAATCCACCCACTCTGTCCCTTAGGTCCTCCACCCTAGCCCCCGGAAAGCACGAATTGGTCCTGTTGACACTGTCGGGCTCACACACCACCCTATCTAACCCCCGCACTATACTACTCCCTGCAACCACCAACTGCCTCTTTCCTGTCCTACTACCCCTGTTGCCACCTCTGTTCCCACTGGACCGGCTTGCACTCCGCCACACTAACCTCCATGCCTACCTTCACCTCTTCCGATTCCACCTGCTCCTGAGAATTCTCGAAACTACCTAACACACTGAATCTATTTTGGACACTCCACTCCGCTTTTGGCCCACTCCCACTACAAGCCTCCTTGTCCTCGTTTAGCACCTTCCTAACCTTCCCTCTGACTCCTGCCCTGTCAGACGCCACATGGTCCTCGCTATCCCCCTCACTATCCGACTCAAAAGGAATACGCCTTTTGGCCCCCCGACTCACACTACTGGCCTGGGGATTTGACACTCTAGCCTCTACCTCTCCCCTACCCTCAACCCGACGCGCCTTCCTATTCCCAAAAGACCCACTATCCACATCAAAAGTCCTCTTGCTGCTACCAACCACCTTCCATCCCCCATCGAATGCCACCCTAACTGGGGTCACGTCAGACTCCCCTGCCTTCCCCAGTCCCCCCTCACCTCCTGCACCTCTTCCTCCAACTTTACCTAGGCGTCTAACAGCTGCATTAACTCTACGCAGATAGCGCACATCCCCAACTCCCCCAGCTCACGCCCATCCATATACACCATATCACAGTGCTTACACACTTCCGATTGCTTGCCGTCCGTTGACAACTCACTAGTCCCCCTTGTGCTGTCCTCAACCACTGCCCCCACCTGCACACCTATACTAACCGTCTCTACACTGCTAGTCTGAACATCTCGCGTCGAGAAACACTTACCATCCATAGCAACCATAGCCAAAATTAAAATGAGAAATTTTTAATTTAAAAAAAAAAACCGGTCGAAATCGTAAACAAAACAAAACACCGAAAAGGACCCGCGCGAAGATAGGGAACATGCTACTTTTGTCTGATAGAAAAAAAACTAAACTAAACACTAATATAACTATCTTTTATTAAAAATCACATCTATATAACACTAAAACAATATATATATCTACAATAACACCTGGAAGAAAAGTATGGATACGTGAGCTAACTTTTGACAACTGAATCGAAAAATACTCACTATTGGTTTCCGATTAATTACATTGACACTAAACAAGTGTCGTTTCAGCCCTTTCAAGTGTTAACTTTGAACTCGTTAAGTGCTAACTTACACTTTGAAGTGTCGGTAGGGAACTAACTCATTGCGTGCTATAAATATCACATCTTGCAGTGTTAGCGAGACCCGCCTCTGCCCCTTTTTGTAAGCTCAATGCGCATCTTTTTGTCCCAACCCAATAGGATTACAAGGCAGGCCTGCCCCCGAACCAGGGAAGTTCGGGTTTTCTTCTTGGTGGTCCCCGAAAGGGGTCGTTGTTGTTTCCTTCAAAGACATCCTATCAAACAGAAACAGACTGAGGCAGATTATACTTGCCAGTGATGGCCATCACTTAAAATCATCTCCGAAGTGGCAGACTATACTTGCCCGAAAATCTAGATAGACTGCACCAACTCAGATAAATACATCAGATGAGATCATGTTTTGCCATGATATTTTTATATAGACCAATCATGCGTTAAAACAAAGAATCACACAGCTGATACAGTACTATGAAATTCAGCGATTATAGTATAAATGAACAATGAATGGGGATTACGTCATGAACAGAGCAAGGACGCAATACCATGGCGTCATTATCTTCATTCACAAAAAAATCAGTTCATAGGCGTTGAAGGACTGTCAAAACAGACGCCGTTGAAAACTGTACCAAATCTCTTCATTATGCGATCACGTGAAGAACGGGATGAATATTGTAAGATAAATTGGTTATTACCGGCATTTGGGTTTCCGTAGATGTGTGTTGAAGTCGAGAACTCGTCCCTTGCATAAATTGACGAGTCTGTTATATCCAAATGTGACCCACAGGCGAGGGCAAGATATTGACGTCATTAATCCGTCCAGGGCACTGCGAAACTACGAAATTCGATGATTCCATTTCGAATCCCAATTTGCTATTCGGTTCGATTCAGAATCGGCTGCCCTTTTGTTTCTTTTTGAATACTCTCATAGGAATACATCCTCTTACAAAACGTATAGTTCAGAAGGAAATTGTACGAAAATAATACTCAAAATAAAGACTGAGTGTTATTTCCACTATATTCATATAAACAGAATCTGCACCCGTGCAACACTCCATGCTAATTCCAGTCTCACTAGTCACCACTATCACTGGCGAAAGCAAATTTAAAGTTTCCAAACAGCCGGGAGGTCCTCGGTTCGAATCCCTCCTGCGGCAACCGCGTTGTGTTCTTGGCACGGTGGCGTTGTGTACCAAGGCGTACTGCACGTCGATGGTGCACTTGTCTTCAACGAATGCTAACCCTGCTTGTGTGGAGTTAGTATGATGATGGGGGGGGGGGGGTGGGGGCTGACAGTTGCCCGCCGTTGCTCGGTGGTTCTATCCAGTTACTCCGGCTTCCTCAATCCGTAAAACTGTCGTGGTCAGGATTAGCCATAGTACAGAAATATTTGACCTTAAACACAATACATGAATAAATAAAGTTTCCAAACAATGTCAACGATGAGCTGTTGCAGTGTCTAGTTCCGTTAATTATGATACCCGTTCCTGTGTTTGACCCGACCAGCGCTATTCTCAAAAATCGCTAATTAATTTTTATTATTTTTTCATATTTTGTTTCAAAAACATAGGTTATGACCGCTCATTGGAACGAGCTCGTTCAAACGAGGGGTCATAACCTTTGTTTCTGAGACAAACAATGAAAAAAAATAGTTATTCAAGATTTTTTTCTGCAAGTGTGGTCTGCTTTTCATGTTAGGTAAAGGGTTAATGGGGAATATTCTAACTCCACCATCAAGGCATGCCTTCGGCGAAGGCATAGCTTGTTACCGGTGTTGGAATATTTTTTCAGTCGGGATCTGAGGCATCACATTCAGAACAAATCAGGTTTATAACAGCCCCTTTCAAAAAATCGGTCATCTTCAAGACGCTCCTAAATCGATTCGAGGCTCGATTAGATTTCAAATAACAGACCCGAATTGATTATAATTGAAAATATGTGATTTGCAGGGATCCATTCAGTCCCATATCATCCAACCTCCCTACAGGGACAAAAGGGATTCGACTGATTGCTGTACCCAGTAGTACATCCGACGATTTCATTTAACAATTCGGGACTGAAAGCGTAGAGGAGGCCCAATAACCGACACGGAATGCTTTTGTCATGAGAGCATTTATCAGCGTAAATTACCGACAGATAAAGAACGTTTGTTACGACCCGTAATGTAATAAATGCCCATAATGTAATACCTACCCATAATGTAATACAAAACCGACCCATAATGTAATACGAACCCATAATGTAATAAAAAACGACCCATAATGTAATAAATGTAATAACGTGTAATAAATGTTAGGTACCCATAATGTAATAAAAATTTAAAAAAATTAGATACAAATTACACTTTTCCAGGCCCGTAATGTAATAAAATTCTAAGCTTGATTTTTGTTTTTTCTCTTTACTCCAGCAGTGCGTTCGGCTACTTATGACACATCCTGCGCCTTCATCAATGCTGCCAATGGCCCCTATGCCGTACACAGCCAACATGTGTGGGTGTGTTGGGATTACGATAGGGAGTATTCCGGGTCCTGGGGCGGGTATACTCTGCTATGAGTGACAGGCATTATCCCTCTTCCATTTGTACCACCCACGCAAACGACTTCCTCGATAGCCTCTACTGCCCTGCCACAATCATATAGGTCTACCTTACAAGACATTCAATAATTTTGATTCCAGGATGGTCATTTATAACTGCAATCATCATATTCGACCGGCTGTTCACTTGCATAAAAGCAATGCGAGTAGCAGGTTCCTATACTGTTAATAAGTGCAAGCAATTCTGGCCAAAGTTGCTGAGGCAGAGGGTGTAGTGGGGTGCAGTGGGGTTTGGGTGCACAATAACCGGATAGTGGGGGGGGGGGGGGGGGGGCGTATAATGTGGGATACAAGGAAAAGATAGAACAGAAGCAAGACGTTGAGTCAACCGGCGCAGAGGAATATCGGGAGGCGATATGGTGAGTGTACTGGTATTGGAATGGGGGATATCCTATAGCTCGATGGGATTTGGATTAGGCTACTTTGCTCCAAATTAAGCGTACAATCTATCCTCTGTCTCTCTGTCTTTCCCTGTACTGTTCTACTATAAGTTCATGTCGCACCCTCCGCACCTTGAAACCAATGAGCCCGAGCCCAGGACCACACTTAATAACGACCACATCATATTCCCGGTCCTGTGATCACATGTGTCAAGTAATATTATCAAATGCTTTCCAGTCAAATAGTTTGCACTTCGCACATGCAAGAAAGACCCTACATTTTCAATAAAAATTGTATCAGTTTCAATAGTGACAGCCCTGAGTGAAATGGTTTCAACTCCTCTCAGTGTTATTTTTCTAAAACCTCAACACACCACAGATTGAACACCCTCAATTGATATGAACCGAAGCAAGTTAAACGCCTTGTAGACTGCTATCATCCACGCAGGCCAACTTTGCGAGAAGAATGGTAAAGAGTATGTCATGTTCACCTGTGGCTGTGACCAGCAACTGAGTCGAGTTAATGTGCACATCACTTGGTTGTACAAAGCAGCCTCTTTGTATTGAGCTCAGGGGATTGCATTCTCAAATAAATTTTACCAGTGGTGTGGCATCACTCATAGTATGCACAGGACGAATGCAGTTCTATAATAGAGAGTAGTTTTGGTGGTTCTTGAGATTATGTTGATTGGAAAAGCATTCCACAGCATTTTCTGAGCTGTGGGGACTACCACTTAAACCACCTACATTTCCTGTCAGTTCCTGGCGGTTGGCAGGAACTTCCTGCCAACCGCATACTCTATCACATCGACTATTTGCCAACCGCCAGGAACTGCCATGACTGTAGGTAGTTTAAGTGGAAGGCCGTGTGGTGGACTAATAATATTACTTGGACACATGTTATCACAGGATCGGGAATATGATGTGGTCGTTATTAAGTGTCATCCTGGGATCGGGCTCATTGGTTTCCAGGTGCGGTGGGTGTGACATAAACTTATAGTAGTACAGTACAGGGAAATGACTAATTTGTTCAGGTAGTGAAAACTGGAGAGACAGAGGATAGATCGTACGCTTAATTTGGAGGAAAGTAGCCTAATCCAAATCCCATCGAGCTATAGGATATCCCCTATCCCAATACCAGTACACCTACCATATCGCCTCCCGATATTCCTCTGCACCGCTTGTCTCAACGTCTTGCTTCTGTTCCATCTTGTCCTTGTATCCCACACTACCCCCCCCCCCCCCCACCCCGCCACTATCCAGTCTTGGTGCACCCAAATCCCACGGCACCCACTCCACCCTTTGCCCCAGCAACTTTGGCCAGAGTTACTTGCATTTATTAACAGTAGGAACCTGCTACCCACATTGCTTTTGTGCAAGTGAACAGCCGGTCGAATGTGATGATTGCAGTTATAAATGACCATCCTGGAATCAAAATTACTGAATGTCTGGTAAGGTAGACCTATATGGTTGTGGCAGGGCAGTAGAGGCTATTGAGGAAGACGTTTGCGCGGGTGGTACAAATAGAAGAGGGATAATGCCTGCCACTCAGAGCAGAGTATACCCGCCCCAGGTCCCGGAATACTCCCCATCATAATCCCAACACACCCACACATGTTGGCTATGTACGGCATAGGGGCCATTGGCAGCATTGATGAAGGCGTAGGATGTGTCATAAGTAGCCGAACGCACTGCTGGAGTAAAGAGAAAAAACAAAAATCAAACTTAGAATTTTATTACATTACGGGCCTGGAAAAGTGTAATTTGTATCTAATTTTTTAAAAATTTTATTACATTATGGGTACCTAACATTTATTACACGTTATTACATTTATTACATTATGGGTCGTTTTTTATTACATTATGAGTTCGTATTACATTATGGGTCGTTTTTGTATTACATTATGGGTAGGTATTGCATTATGGGCATTTATTACATTACGGGTCGTAACAAACGTTTGTATCTAACACTGCTGGCTGAAAAACAATACACCCAAATGCATCTAGGCGGTCTTTCTGAGAGCTTATATTATTATACTAATTAATTCGGAGTATACATTCGCTTGGGTGAAACAAATTCATATAATCTTACTTTATTTATTTTCCCTGGACTACTTTATTATTCTCTCCAATTTGTAAACAAATATGGTTTGCCGGCTTCGTTTTGATTGATAGAGATACCAACCAAACCCGAGGTTAATTTTTCTCGCACCATATGCCATATGGAGTCATCAAACTCCATTAAAAGCGACATCACCGGAGTGTCAGCTGTTTCAACACGCCACAGTGTGTTAACTCATCGGAGCTTGGTGGCTCAGTTGTTACGGCATTGAACTTCAAACCGAAAGGTCCACGGTTCGATCCCCACCAGGGATAACTGAGTTGTGTCCTACAGCAAGGCACTTCATCCAGATTGCCCACGTGTGGGCATGGGAGACCCGTGTACAAATGCGTACTACACGTCGATGGTGCACTTGTCTTCAACCAATGCTGAGCCTGTCTGTGTGGAGTTAGTACGTTGAGGAGACCGATACTTGCTCGCCGTTGCCCGGTGGTTCTCTCTGGGTATTCCGGCTTCCTTCACCCGTAAAACTCTCTGACATGAGGTGACCCTGGCTGTCGAAAGTGTCGTTAAACCCCAATAAATAAATAAAATAATGTTAACTCATCTCTGATGCTCCTTTTCGGAGTATTTCCATTGGTGCATGATGCTCTTTCTCAATATGCATTTTATTTTTCACTATGATCAATCGGCAGAACAGGACATTTTCCTGGCGCGAGCAGTATTTTGATTTCGATGTCATCGTGTGGGAGAAAAATCACCATTGAGTGGTGTAGGAGTGGGGTGGGTAAATTTCACCCTGTGGGAAGGATATTTTACATTTACACTCAGCAAGACTCGGGTTTGGGTTAGATATTGTAATAGAACGAACCAGTAATCCATAGTTTCCAGTGAAAAACTTTCTGTTATACCTTTCAGCCAAATTCAGGGCAATATATATTTTGTCTTATAATTTAATAGTTTCAAATTTCCATTTAAATTGCTTCTCTCAGGCGAATTATTGTTGACATTTCGTCCACTGAGTTCCAATGTGTTCTATGTGCCTACTGGCACATAGAACACATTGGAACTTTGGGGACGACTTGCATCCATTTTAGGTACAATACCGACACTGAGGAGCAAGATGAGTACTGGTTGGTTCTTTGTTTCCAATCGGATTCATCTTGTCACGCTCAGTGTCGCTACTGTTTCCAACAGTAAAAAAAACCGGTGATTTATTAATTTCGGCGTATTGGAAATCCGGTAAAACCTGTAAGGAATACCTCCACACTTTAGATTGTTTTTTCAGCCCCGTAGAAACCACGGGATGTCATGATAGTTTATTTTTGTTTCTCCAGCCTTCACCTTGAACTATGACAAGACACCCCCAACCCCTCGTGGAAAGATTGATAACTAAATTTAGAGCCAGGAAATAATGTGTGAATTAAACTCAAAGTCATTTGGGATTTGGATTAATTTTGAAAGGGACTGAAATTCGGAATTCCATTTGAAAATTATTGCAACAAAGTGCTATGAAAGTATTACTTTTTGCAATAAAAATGGGATATTTTCTTTTTGTGTTGTTTGTTATCGGGAATATCACTCGACGATACTCCACATCCCAGTGATCTGAACTTGGAAGTCCAACGCCGACTGCAAACACGGCCTACTACAATATCGCCTCGCGTGTATTTCCCCATCCCACCTCACACCAGTCGAGTCGATGATAATAATAAGAGATAAGCTGAACAAACGAATCGGGATAAAGACTGACTTAGGCCTAAGAAAGTTAAGAATCCGCTTCTCAGGCGCATGGTCCTTTTGGCTGCCGCATACACTCTTTGAATAACCAATGCAAACTTAAAAAAAATAAAAATTAAATGGTTTATGTCTGATATTTTACCAAAGTTAATAAAATTCCTAAATTTGTCCCTTGGGTGCAACAAGGCTTTGTAATGCTTTGCCATTGCAAAGTAAATGTACCCCGCTTGCATTCAAGGGACCAAAATACACCACCGCCCACGGTATTCTGCAGATTATGAGGCCTAAAACGCAAATCAAACCAAGAATATGAACTTTTGATGGCAAAGAAATAATTACAATAGTAAAGAACAAAATTTAAAAAAAAAACACAGCCCGCACTCAATTTTACAGAAATAGCCCGAGAAACAGAATATCTACTTTGTGAGGCCTAATCTATCTCATTGACACAATACACAGCACGAACAGAAGAAGACATTTGCAAAACACATTCAGTGAATAAGTAAACATTTGAATTTTGTCTTCAGAAATTTACAGTTTGTGCCCCATCATTGGAATGACCTGGTTCCTATTTCAGAAATAGTAGAAATGAAATTGTATTACCAAACAAAACTGTCAGTCGTGAAGGGTTCGAGTTGATAAACATCGGTTACTATTACCCCAGTCAGTGCTCCTTGGCCATAAGAAATGCAAGTAGTCATCACTCTCGTCACAGATTTGAAATGAGACAAATGTTTAGTATACCATCAAATATAATAATAACACCAGGTTAGATTCGAATAGGGATAAATTCTAGTGTTATTTTTTTACATTTTTCCAACTCAATGTTCAACGAAGGATTATTTCGAAACTTAACTGGTAGAGTGTTGGAAGCCCATATTTGGGCTTTAATCTGAAGTGTCAGTACCACAATTTAAAGGCTTCATATTCAGTGGATGTTCTTCAAATCACCTTTGAAGTGAAATTATTTAGTCTGTTAGGACTCTCCCATAAATTGTAACAAGGCAAAGATATGTGAATAAATTTTGATGACTAAAAATAATTCAGCACTCTACCAGTTAATTACCACACAACAACATAATGATCGATATGCAAGTATTTTTCAGAAATAGCTGCGTTAACGTCAAATATCTAAAATTTGAGTACCCATCTATGAGAGTTTCTGTCCTCTTTTTATTTGGAATTACTTGCAGATGACGTTTCTTTGCGATGTCGGTAGATATTGGGGGGGGGGGGGGGGGATTATGAGACATAACTGTACCCTGTGAGAATTACTGTAGTAGATTTTTCGTACAGCAGGGTACTTGGACCCGTGATTTTCCTATTGGAATTACTGTAGTAATTTATATTTTTGCAAAGGGGCCACTTGAGACTCAATCGTTAATTGACAAGTCCGTGGACATTTAGTACGGAAATTTGCCGATACCAATAATTTCCAGAAAACGATGGAGGTAGATGGAGGATGGAGGCAAAACGAAACAGTCTAAAAAATGACCGGGGCAAAGCATAATTCTTTGGAAGTGCACAGTTTACGTGGAGTTAGTGTTAGGCAATATGACTGCACTGTGTACCTCGATTAGGGGTAAAGGGATGAAGTGCCTTGCCCAAGAAAATAACACAGATGACGGAGGTCAGAATTGACACTACGACCTTTCGATTTGAAGCACTGATCTCTGAACAAATGGATCGCTGGAACGTCAGCGAAAAACGCCGAAACTGAATCCCGTCTCAAGTTATTTATTTATTTATTTATTTATTGGTGTTTAAGGTCACATATTTCTGCACAATGGCTAATCATGGCCATGACAGTTTTACGGGTGGAGGAAGCCGGAGTACCCGGAGAGAACCACCGAGCACCGGCGAGCAACTGCCAGGTCCCCAACATACGAACTCCACACAAGCAGGGTTAGCATTGGTTGAAGACAGGTGCACCATCGACGTGCAGTACGCCTTAGTTCACAGCGTCACCGTGCCCCCACATGGGCAATGGGGATGAAGTGTCTTGCCCAAGGACACAACGCGGTCGCCGCAGGTTGGATTCGAACCGAGGACCTCTCGGCTTGCAGCCTGCACCTCTACCAAACTGAGCCACCGCGCCCCCGCCTCAAGTTGACGTCAAGTGAATCGACGTTGTCACCCATCCCAATCCATAACGCTTGATGAAGTGAAAGCTGTTAAGGTGTGACTGTAAACACAACGTACCAGCTTTCAACATAGCACAAAAACTTCAGTACGATCGTCGTGGAATGATCAAAGTCCACGCGTGGGCTGTGTTGGCCACGGGCACTTTTCGCAATCAATAATCAGGAGATTTCAGCAAATATTAAATGAAAGAAGCACCGGGACGTACCAGGTGCTTCATTCATTGAAAATTTGAGGGTGATTCCATTGTTTCATGTTGGAGATTCGCTCTTGACGGATGCTTGGAAATATTACCCACGCGTGGATTTTGACAATTCCACGACGACCGTAGTGTATTATCACTGTTTTTGTCAATGACAACTAACATATGTTGTAAATATTCAATTTGCATTGCCAAAAACATGTACATATCATAAACATATTCATATTTCAACGTATTCTCTTTAGCATTTGATCGACGAATGCGAGATGTGGGGAACTTACAAATTTTCGAGGATTTTTTTGTTTGTTTTTGTTTATTTTTAGCAACTTCCGAGCCTCCCCTAAGATGGTGGCGGTGGAAATACTTTCTTTATATTCACTGTTGTGTACCTATTAACCCGTTACCTATCATGAAAATCAGACGACACTTTCAAAAAAATTCTTGAATAACTAATTTTTTTCATTTTTGTCTCAAAAACATAGGTTATGACCCCTCGTTGGAACGAGCTCGACGAACTCGTTCCAACGAGGGGTCATAACCTATGTTTTTGAGACAAAAAAATGTAAAAATAATGAAAATTAATTGACGATTTTTGAGAGTAGCGCTGGCCGGCTTTGGCTGTTACGTTGGGTAATGGGTTAAGAAGAGCCTTTTTAAGATGGCGGGAGTCAACAAAGCAAAAATTTAGGTTTCTCCTCCAACCCGTAAATTCAATGACTTTAATGTATATTGTTGGCATTGTATACATCCCTTTCCACGAAGTAATAATTTTTCTTCATCATGCATCTCTTCATCTCCATTGAAAGTCGTGAAACTTCTTGAAAATCACATCTGAAATCGATTGAAGGTTTGACGGTCAAATCGATAGGGAATGCGTATCAATCAGCTGGTAATATCTGACGTATTTGAGCATTGTTAACGCGTTTCGTGATGTGAAATGTTTTCTATCACGTACCTTATGATAGGGAGTCACGAATTTCCATAGAAAGATCTGTATTTTTGGAGAAAACCGGGGACGAAGGAACTGCGTGTGTTAAGGAACGGTCTCGCTTAATTTGATAAGGTTCGCATAGTTGATCCCCTGGAGTAAATCGGCGTTCGGCGGGTTCTTCTTCCAACGAGCGATACAATAAGGTTACCCCCAGGAAAAGGGCTTGACATAAGCTAAAAAAATAGACCTACAACAGCACACATACGCTAAACTGATTTTGCAGCCTTTATCCAAATATTAGTGAGTATATTTATTAATCATAAGTTACTGAATAATGTTTTATTAATTATGTGACCCATCCGTAGCAAACTGTCACTAAAAGACACGCCCTTAACCAGTTTAAGAGACCGGTCCTAACAAATTAAGCGAAATCGTTCCTTAACAGCAATTCCTTCCATTTCAGTTTTCTCCAGAAATACTGATTTGTCTATGGAAATTGTTCATTCCCTATCATAAGGAGCACGATGGTATAATATGACATCATGCAACGCGTTAACAATGCTCAAGTAAGTTGAATATAACCAGCTGATTCCACTTCGATTTGAGGTACATTCCCACTAGACCAATTCCCTGTAGACCTACTCCCGCGAGGCCAATTCACAAAAGACCAATTCCCCCCAGACCAACTGGTGTGTTCTACTTTAAAAATAATTCTATATCAATAATTTGATATATTTATAAATATTTAAAAATGTATTTAATGTTATTGATATTCAAGCCTGAAAATAAGCAGTCTGTCATTTGCAGAATGAGGTCCCCAGAGGGTGAATTTGCTGTTGCTATCCCATACAGTGGGTCAGGGTACCGCTTGCTGTTTATGTTTGAGACCTTGATTCAGGTTCAGGTTCACAGAGGGTAAATTTAGTGATGCTGCCCTGCTGTGCAGGGTAGCATCTCCAAATTCACCCTCTGGGGGCCTCATTTTTCAGATGATAGTCTGCTCATTTTCTGGCTTGTCGATATTTTATAGATGTTGGGCAGATTTTTATAAATAATTCTTTTCCTAATTATCCTTAATCACCCTAAATCAGAAACACTGTGTAGTTGGTCTAAGGGGAATTGGTCTGATGGGAAGATACCTTCGATTTGGCTGTCAAAGTTTCAACAGTTTTCACATTTGATTTTTAAGAAGTTACAATATTAACACTGTCGCTGGAGCTGAAGAGATGTATGGTAAAGATGAATTAATTGTCCCTCCATCAAAAGGGATATAAACAACGCAAACAATATACAGTTGAAACTAAAAGTCCTGTCACTGTACTGTGCACTATTTTAAACTGATAAAATACTGAGTATAAGAGCACTTTGTTGTCCCTATCAAACTCAAACTCCCCCATTACCGTAACTCAATTCCAATAGGAAAACAGGGCGCCCAATAATTCTATACGAGAAAATAGAGATCGTTGTTTTTTTTTTTATTATTAGGGTTCACCAACACATTAACAGCCAGGGTCATATCATGTCGGTGACAGTTTTACAGGTGGAGGAAGCCGGAGTACCCGCGGAGAACCACCGAGCAACGACAAGCAGCTGTCAGCTCTCTGACATCGTAACTCTGAACTCTACACCGCGGCACAGGCAGGGTTAGATTGGTTGAAGACATACCCACCATCGACGTACAGTACGCCTTAGTACACAGCGTCATCGTGCCCCCTATGTAGGCAATCGGGGTCAGGTGCCTTGCCCAAGGACACAACGCGGGAGCACGAATCAGTCGCTGAAATGGTCACTCACCCAACTACTATCCGCGCTCGACGTTCCTTATCTTCTGTGATCTGACGAGAACCGGTTACCGCGACGCCACCGCGCCCCTAGAGATCGTTAATATCATTCTTAACCTCTACTGGGATACTATTAGTTACACAGTTTGTTAGTGGCCTAATATGGTATATATGGTGTCAGTTAATTTCATATTGGACGAGAGCGAAGCTCGAGTCCAATATGGAATTAACTGACACTATATATACCATATTAGGCCACCAACAAACTTTGTAACGAATATATCTTACCGATTACTGCATCGATGCACAGAGCTAATAACAACAGCGATCAAAATAAATTAAATGAGAGAATTCTCACAATGTGTTCACGTGTCTTTGCTTTGTTACAATTTATGGAAGAGTGCCTACAGGCACACTCTCCATAAATTGTAACAAGGCAAATTCATACATTGTACATACCAAACAGTTTCATTTCGAAGATAACATGACACACATCCACAGAATATGAAGCCTTTTAAGTTGCCTAATCTCCACTTCAAACCAAATATGGGCTTCCAACACTCAATCTTTCAACTTGAAGCGTTTATCGGCTGCCGCCATTTTGAATAATCAATGGACAAAGGAGAGATTACCCATAGCTGTCAGCGTATATTGATGTTGACAGGCAGTATATGGTTTTATATGCAGTCTGCATGTGACGTCTTTGAACCAATGAAATTCCCAGATACTTGTAGGAGATAAGATATATGTATATGTAATGGTATAAATAGAAATTAAAATTCGACTACATATACAGAATGAAGAGAGTAGATTAATACTTAATCACAGCGCCATATATTCTCCACTCGAAAAAATAATTGTTCATAAATGCCCAAGAAACACTTGCAAACATTCATCATATGGACCACCGGGTACCATCCGGTGGTCGTCGTGATGAACGTTTTCAAGTGCTTCTTGCTTCCTGTGTTTTGACCTCAGAAAAAGTAAATAATTACCAAGTGAAAAACTCTATCCCACAGCGATTTATTAGTAATCCTTCCTCCAGAAACTGTAGTCTCAATATATTTATTCTGTTTGATCGGTTCACTACCGACATCGCTAATAACACATTTTATTATATGCTTTTTTAAAAGACAGCGAGAAATTTTTAACCAATATTTTTCTATATCTATCGTCACGATGGATATAAGGGAATATCTCTCTGTAGATTAATCGAATTACGCAAGAAAATTAGAACGAAATTACTCCGCCGACGAACGCACATTTTATATGTCCAATACACGCAGCATCAGTAAATGTGTATTTTAGCTCGTCTCAAAAGTAACAAAGTTAGTGTTGCGATTAGTCCAAAAAGGAAGTAGAAGAAAATTCGACTCATCGATAGTGACAGTGACAGTGATTGACAAATATGCTAAAAACAATTTGAACATTTGAAAAATCCTCCTTCATCCTTCATTGAACATTTTGTGAACTGTGTCATGTTTGTGTGCATCTGCGCAGTGCACTTTTGTTATTACTTTTGAATAAATGTGCCACCCATTGTTTTGGGGGGAATGTCATAAACCACTTTCACACGCGTTCATTGATTTTGTGTGCGTAACGGACAATATAGCCATGTTCTAAGGGGATTTATGTGGACTTATTTTGTTGTGTGGTAGTTTGATTTTGAAATCGGGGCCATTAAGTAAATGGGTCAGCTGCGTCAGCTGATTTTTGTTGACATTGTCATTTCCTCCACCTCGGGATTTTGATTGCAATGAAAACACCACATTACCGCTTTTAATCGCAACAAAAACAACGCAACGCATATTATAAAAAGAATACCTACTGTTTTTGAGTGAGTATCGGAATTATCTCATTCGTGACTGCAAAGGAATTTATTTTTTCACTCGGGCTTTCAGCCGCTCGTGAAAACTAATATTCCTTTGCAGCCACTCTTGAGATAATTCCGACACTCACTCAAAAACAGTAGGTATCCTCTATATAGTTTGCATTGCACAGCACAAACGCTCTTGTTCAGACTACTACATTATTCTGCGGTTAGCAGCACATTAACCAGCGGGCATTTCCTGCACTAATTGCGACAGGACTTCTAGTTTTAACAGTAGATAAAAAATGTTAAATTTACGGTTTGAAGTGGACACCTACCTTTTTTCTTTGTTCGCATAGTTGGACCCTGAGGTAAATTTAGATTCGATGGGTTCTGGGTACGACGAACGATGCTATAAGGTGACCCACAGGGAAAGGGTTCGAATAAAGCAAAACCTACACAAGCACTCAACGGCCAAATTAATGCTGCAGCCTCCAACTAAATCTTAGTGAGTATATTGAATAATAATTAGTTACTGAATAATATTTTAATAATTATGTGACCCATCTTTAGCACATTTCACGAAAAGACACATCCTTAACTAATTTAAGAGACCCGTCATTAACAAACTAAGCGAGACCGTTCCTTAACAGACGCAGTTCCATCCTTCGCAGTTTACTCCCAAAATACTGATTTTTCTTTGGAAATCGCTGACTCCTTATCATGAGGTGCACGATAGTATATATATGACATGGCGAAACGTGTTGACAATGCTCAAATAAGTAGATATAACCAGCTGATTCCGCTTTGATTTGGCAGCCAAACTTTCAATCGTTTTCACGAATGATTTTTAATAAGTTTCAACATCAACACTGTTGCTGGAGATGAAGAGATGTACGATAAAAAAAACTGTTTGTTCATCGAAAGGGATAAAAACAATGCCCACAATATAGATGAAAAGTTTTGAATTTACGATTTGAAGTGCACACCTACCTTTATTACCTACTGTTCTCTGAGTAGGTATCTGGTTTATTTCATGAATCTGTGGAAAGAAATATATGTTCAGGCGAGTGGTTTCGGACCTTGAAGATATCAAATTAACTCTTTACCCAACGTAACGGCCAAAACCGCCCAGCGCTATTCTCAAAAATTGCCAATTAATTTTCAATATTTTTTCCATTTTTTGTCTCAAACACATAGGTTATGACCCCTCATTGGAACGAGCTCGTCGAGCTCTTTCCAATGAGAAGTCATAACCTATGTTTTTGAGACAAACAATGAAAAAAAGTAGTTTTTCAAGAATTTGTTTTGCAAGTGTCGTCTGCTTTTCGTGTTAGGTAAAGGGTTAATGGGTCACGAGTTAAAACGAAAGTTCCTGACTCATTTCACCGCAATCGAGGTTTATCGAGACTCATGTCGATTTTACTGAACAATGTTCAGAAGCACCATATGAATCCTGACGAATTTCTTTTTATCACATGATGTGTGATTCATTCCTTTGTCTAACGAAACTATAAAACAAAGCAAAATCCACCAAAGCAATTTTATTATTTTTTCAACTTTTGCTGCAACAAAATAACTTATGGCCCCATCACTGGAACGAAAGATATCTTTACGAGGCAAACATTTTTAGTAATTCAGGAAATATTAATATCCAACTAAATACACCATAACCTATATATTTTACTAGCCCTCCGGTTAACTTTTAACAAAAACATATTTAGTTTAAGCAATATTTATTGGAACATATTACATTTGCTGTATACACAATGGAATGCTTGTACAAAACTTAGTATTATACAATATTACACAGCATAAGAATAGAGAAGATACATTTTAAAGGAGGGATTCGACAGAAAGCTTAGAGCTTATTTGGGTCGTCTCCCTAAGCTTATTTGGGTCGTCTCCCTAAGAACATATTTGCAGACCTATCGTTCGACTTTTTTGTGTTTTCAGAGTGTACTTTTCTCTTTTTCAACCCTACATCTTGTTCCGGAACTATTCATTGTTCAACTGGTCGATCCTTACACGTATGTTTCTGTTTATAAACTAAACGTCTGCTTCGGATGATGCAAGGATGCTAACTCACTTGAGGTATACATTGCCGATTGGTTTATAAATAGCTCAAGCCTGCATTTACCGGCGAGGTATTTCAACGTCGTGTATATTTGTTGTAGATGAAGCGACAATATTTATTGGAAATCCAAAATGGCGTCTATTCACCCCTTATGGAGCCTTATTATGCCAGTAATTATCATTGACCAATCAGCTTCAATATCTAGTGACCGTATATGAGAATGTGTATCATGGAGCTGGTCGTATATAGAGCTTATATATGGTCAGTTCCGACGTTTTGTTTTTGACATCCAACACTCGCGTCGATGTTTTTCCTAATTTCGCGTGTTCAACGAACAACAAATAATTTCGCGTGTGTGTCTGGTGAGCAACGTACAACTATAATACGTTTCGTCCAGTCTTTGAGAAAATTTAATAAACAAATGTAAACAAATACAATAAATAAACCAATAAAGCGACATGTATAGAAGCCAACTGGCACTGTCTGAGACGAACTCAAGCGATAATCCTTACCCGAATAATCTGCCCTTCTCCGTTCATGCAAATATTTTCGAGTTGCTCCCCCGGACTGTAAATTTTATCGTCTGTTTTGTTTTGATTTGAATGATTGAACTTGAAGGTTGATCGATATCGAACATAAATTACACTTATGGTTGTGTCTCTTTCAAAGGACTGGCATAATAAATACGTTATGGGGCTTTCAGGCGGCGGATATGGTGTGATATAAGGCGAAGTGAGATCAATATTAGGCGAGGCCGAAGGCCTCGTCTAATATTGATCTCGCTGAGGCCTCGCCTTATATTGATCTCGCTGAGCCTTATACCACACCATATCCGCCTCGCCTAATATTGATCTCGTTGAGCCTTATATCACACCATATCCGCCTCGCCTAATATTGATCTCGCTGAGCCTTATATCCAACCATATCCGCCTCGTCGCCTAATATTGATCTCGCTGAGCCTTAAACTTATAATATGAGTGATTTCACCGTGAGATGACAGTATGTGGCGCAGTTTTGAGCGAATAATACTTTACGCTGATTGGTTAAAGAAGCTTCCTGGTAAAATAATTGTTCATATGTTGTCTGCAAGGCATGTTGAATAAATAGTTAATGAAATAGATGATTAAAAAGAACAGAGGATTAATTCAATTTTACTTCGGAAGCCACCTGACTCGCATTCTGACGACGTCGCATCGCCGTCTGGTCTCACGTGTTTAATGCGCATTCAAGACGATATCTCCGCAATGGGCTATTCAATCGCGATTATGTGACAACAAAAAATATAAATGTAATGATTGCAAGCCTAGAAATAAGCAGAGCCATCTGCAATATGGGGTTCACAGCATGGTAGCGTCACTAGAGTTACCCTCATTGAACCTCAATCTGAATCAATGTCTCAAGCCTTAACAGACAGAGGTACCCAGAGGATAAAAATGGCCCACAGTATGGGATAACACATCATCAAATTCACCCTCTGCGGACCTCATTCTACAAATGACAGATTGGATATTTCCAGGCTTGAATGATTGATATACTGGTCTTTGATTCCTTCATTTAAACACAGGAATCTCAATTACTGGGATATCCACGGAGAAGCAACGGTCTGCTTTTGTTTTTAAGTTCATATCTCCCATGTCAAGCTGGAAATCCAACAGGCACTGCGCCAAGTTCTAGACTGAACTAAATACTCTACACTTTCCTGAAGTCGGCCCCGCCAGGAATCGATCGCGGCCATGCGGAACCGAATCGGCTAGTACTCAAGTTTCTGCCACCATTCCGACTGAGCTACCAACAACCCCTCAAAAATTGTTGGAATTAACTATGCCAGTATGTAACTTCGCATCCACAATCCGCCCCTCGACCAATATACGAGAACTGACAACTTCTACTGAATGTAGAATTACTTTTTGTGATGATTCGTAAACTTGTCCAGGATAGCGCGTGTATTTATTGTGAGATTTACGGATAGGTCGTTTGCCTTAACATTCCATGCAACTGGAACAGATCACTATAACATTGGTCTTTGGTCTCAGCTTTGAACACAAATCGTAATTAAGCACGTGCATGTAATGAGCGATATAGTATGTTCCAATAAGAGTATAATCGTCGCCCTCTGATTGGATAAGAACTGGGGTAGTTTCTTTTATGTTTACGCGTGCAGCAGACGGTGTTCCGGGTGAAGTGTTGTTTAAATTACAAACCGATTTACGATTTGAACTGAGATGGAATTAATTTATCTGGTTTTTGATTATTTATCCAGTGCCGTCGTGGGGTACACGAGAGGTTTATTTATTAAACCTGTGATCGTTAAAAGTTGTCCTGGACAAGGCAACTTTTTAACGATCACAAGTTTAGTAAATAAGCCTCTCGTGTTTCACGATGTAGGTTTTGGGCTATGGGGAGTGCCTTATTGGAACATATACGTTATTGTGATGAATTGACGATAAATGGTCTGAGGTTTGTGGCTCGGAGCGTAAGTTCACACTCGACGCTTTGCCATCATACCGTCAATTCATCACAATAACTTATATTGTTTATGTACAAAATGTTGTTCAGAGTCGATTCTTAGCCCATATTTCGAAGAATCTAAGACGAATCGAGATATTGCATCAGAAACAAGCCCGAGACTCTGACACAACATTTTGCACAGAAACATAACGATGATGATATATTTATCATGCATTTCCTAACTGTAGTGGCAGTAGTTCGATTAACCAGCATTTTAAATTCCAAATCATTTTCTGTCTCATGTTAGTGTTTGCTGATGCTTGTGCTTTCCCGAATGACGTAATTAGCGCATTTATTTGAAATTGGCCGTTGTTTCAACTTGAATGCTTCCAACCGTTCAGTTTGAAAAACACCAAACAATATGGTGTCATAATTTATTACTTATATTTCTTAGAAGAACGTTTTATTACACATCCATTTAACTTTAAACCATTGATTTTAATGGAATAGCCGCTATGACATAAATGATTCTGTATTCAATGGGTGATGTACAAGTCGGAACTTTTTTCCCAGCACTGATCATACTAGTTCCTTTCCCATCGAGTCATTAGTTACGCTTCGAAAAGTTTCAAAATTTCGTTATACAATTATCGCAGTCTGTCGCATAGTGTGGAAATGAAAACGTCCAAAGCAAAATAAAGTCGGTTCACAAAAAAATTAGTTAATCAAAAATGAGATAATATTTTTAAAAAAAACCCCAATCATTCCAACCAGAACATTAACCCAGTCCCATGGCCGTCTCGTTTTGTGGGTCCGTTATATCTAAATTGGTCAAGTTTATTTCGGTAAATCTTCGTACATCTTGACATGCTTCGAACTTCTTTTAAAAATGTTTCTCCCATCTGTTTTGCTAATCTGCACAACTTTGTACTTATATTTTTACTAACAGTAATAGCCACCAAATGGTTAGGCGTGAATAGGCATCAGCCGAAGAGAAACAGCGATAGGAATTTCAACAAACAGTGGTTCCGAAAAGGTTATTTTGATTTGTTTTCGATCCATTTGGTCAGTACAGCTTCATTCAACACAAACAGACTCTCACCTTTGGGTTTAAAAATCGGAATTAAAATTTGTTTATTTAACTAACATGGGAAGCAGACGATACATGCAAAAAGAATTCTTGAATAACTATTTTTTTCATTTTCTGTCTCAAAAACAGAGGTTATGACCCCTCGTTGGAACGAGCCCGTTCCAACGAGAGGTCATAACCTATGTTTTTGAGACAAAAAATGAAAAAATAATGAAAATTAATTGGCGATTTTTGAGAATAGCGCTGACCGTTTTTGACCGTTACGTTGGGAAAAGGGGTAAATTCATTTTAATGCATGGGTTGTGTAATAAACACAGAACGCGACGTGGGTTTAAATGAATGAGTGTTTTAATTAACTCGTTGGAATGGCGTAGTCATATTTCGCTCGAGTTTACGGCTCTCGCAAAATATGACTACGCCATTCCAACTCGTTATGTAAAACACCCACCGATTCAAACACACATCACGTTCTGTCTATATATTTCTTAGAAGAACGTTTTCTTCTTTTCATAATACAGAAGCGTGTAGGTCTCTCGTAAACGACATTCAAAAGCTTGCAATGTTCTGTAAAGAGGAACGCAAAAATCGTAACTAGACACGCGGTTCTATACTGCAATTGTAGGACAGAGAATGTGTACCCCCCCCCCCCCCTCCCACCCCCCCCCCCCCGACATAAGATGCATTTGTATAATTAGAGACTCAATACATAATGATTGTAAGATAAATTATTTCGTCGAATCTCATAGTTTTAGAAAGGTTCGGAGAGCCCTTTGCAACAATACGTAACAGGAGAGCATTTCCTCGTCGGAACAAAAAAAAAACATCACCGAGTTTAACGATCGGTATAACATAAGTTGTAGTTCTGAAACGTTACCATTTAGAGTAAATTTGGATGCTATAAATCATAGTTATTGCGTTGGAGGTGAACGAAGAATCGGCGGTACTCTTTTTAGATTCGAATCTGTGAACGGAACAGTAGGAGACATCAGTTGCCTTATTCTTCGTTATCTGTTTGTAACCTCTTGGCATGTTTTCAGTGAATGGTAAAAACGAACTGGCATCCGTTTGGAATTCAGCCTACAGCAATTTTAAAAAATAAATAAAATTTAATATTTTAGAAAAATTCTCAAAGGTATAACTCAATGAAATCATGCAAATATGAATATCATTGGAACCGGCTTGTTCAGCCGGTTCCAATGATATCCATATTCGCATGATTTTGTTGCAAAACAGTTAAAAATTTTATCAAGTTAAGGAGAGGACCCCCCCCCCCCCCCCGAAACTCACCCCAACTCGGCGCTGCACAATCCCCAACTGTACCCGCTCACTTTTGTAACTCTGGCGCCGCCACTGGCTATTTTGTGTTTCAGGATTCCTCCTAAAGTAGTTTCGATGAATCAAGTACTGCCTTCCGTCATGATGACGAACAAAGTCTTGGAAACGGTTTGGCTTTTTGTAGTATTTCTTCATGTGGTAAGTTATGAATAGAATGAAGGTCCACAAATAACTCTCTCTAAAGTAGACTAACTAACTCGCTAAGG
This sequence comes from Pictodentalium vernedei, assembly GCA_031216915.1. Lineage (NCBI taxonomy): Eukaryota > Metazoa > Mollusca > Scaphopoda > Dentaliida > Dentaliidae > Pictodentalium > Pictodentalium vernedei. The sequence continues at coordinate 658,711,577 of CM062295.1, forward strand.
AGAAATGAGCTCCGTGTGAATCAGTAAAACAACATGTCTATGATCCCTTTCGTTCCGATCGAGTTCCGGAGTGATCCGATTTTTTACAAGGGTTTTCAAAACAAGTTTAAAATATTGCAGAAAAATTAGTTCTATCGATTGTTCAATCTTACTATTAATCCTGTTTGTAACCTTGCTTCACATTAATAGTCGATTAGATGTGTGTTTCCCGTTGATTATCACTTCCTTGTGGTGCCATAGGGATTTGTGTGTATTTTCCATTGTGAACTTTGGAAGACATTCTAACCTTCCTGATTTACAGACAAACTAAGATGAAATACTAAATAAAATGTCGCTTTCCGTAAGGAAAGAAGGTTGGTTTATTTTCGACCCATAAGGAGATAGCTAATCAATACTTTGATCATGTGATATCACTTGCATGCACATACTCTCTTTTAGACCTCAAAAATATCCGTAAGTAGAATATTTAACGCCAACTGAGCTCTCTCTACATTCTTAACTTGAATTTTCCAGACGTGGAAGAAACGTGTATAGTGGTTTGTTTAACGTATGTGACATTTAATGTCCACAAAAACTGCTGCTCTAGATATGCACAGCATGTTGTTATTTGTATAATTGAATGTTTTAGCAGGAGTTTACGTGATATTATTAGTATTTGGAGCGAGAGGGCAAATCACTCAAAGCGGGCGACTTGCACGACGCAAATTGGGCTGGGTTCGATGTTTGGCTATCAGTAAGTCCCGATTTCGGACCCGAAGACAAACTTATTGTGTTTCCCGGAAACTCAATCAATTCAATACAGAAAAGTACGCATATTATTGTCAATAATCAATCCTATCTCTGCAGGTTCAGACTGAATCTAAACCATTCATGCACGCAAGAAACCCGAAGAACTGATAATCGCCTATTTTTTTCTGATGGTAGTCTTGTTTTATTTTCATAATAAGATTTTACCAACAACTATGTTATACGTATGGTTCTGCTGGAAAACGACCGGCAATAGTAATTGTTGAAGTCGGTTCATGTGTAGAAACCTACCTATAGTACGATCGCCGTGGTCTGGTCACTTTCCATGGGGTGGGCAGTATTTCCACGGACGCAATAATATAGATTGCAAACACTAATTACAGGAATAATTATCAAATTTTTAATTAATGAAGCACCGGGTACAACCCGGTGCTTCATTAATTAAAATTTTGCAGATGATGAGTTTTATTACCTGGTAAGTGCATGCGCGGACCTCACTACCCACGCGTGGATTACTACCAGTCCACGGCGACTGTACTGTAACAAGTAGAACAGCGAACCTGCAGATCAATTCGCAGAATCTTCCATCTTCTGTCGCGCTTTTCATTCCCACTCTTCCCATTAACAATATCTCCACGATATCAATATTATGACATCAGAGAGGAAGCCTTCCTAATGTATCCTGCCATTGGGTCAGTAGCATCGTAGCCTGGCAAGATATCAGATTTTCGATTCGACTCTAGGCCATAATCCTTTGGCAGTGGCCTATACTTATTATTTATTTATTTATTTATTTAATTGTTTATTTATTTATTGGTGTTTAAGGTCACATACTTATGCACAATGGCTGATCATGACCGTGACAGTTTTACGGGCGGAGGAAGCCGGAGTACCCGGAGAGAACCACCGAGCAACAACGAGCAGCTGCCAGCTCCCCAATATCGTAACTCCGCACTGCGGCACAGACAGGGTTAGATTGGCTGAAGACATCTGCATCATCAACGTGCAGTACGCCTTAGTACACCGCGTCATCGTGCCCCCATGTGGACAATCGGGGTTAAGTGTCATGCCCAGGGACACAGCGCGGGAGTCCGAATCGATCGCTCAAACGGTCACCCATCCGAGGACTAACCTGGATCGACGTTGCTTTACTTCGGTGATCTGACGAGAACCGGTTACCGCAACGCCACCGCGCCCCCTGCCTATACTTATCGATCCAGAAATAAGAATGCCCATGTTTGGTTGGACGCCGTCACCTCACCTAATATTTGGATGGATTGGGTTTTGTTTTGTAGTTTAACGACACCTTCTTCAACAGCCAGGATCGCATCGTGTCAGACGATTTTAGGAATGGAGGAGGCCGGAGTTCCCGAAGGGAACACCCGACTAAAGGCGACCAAACATCAGACTCCCCAACTTAGTTTAAACAATATTTATTCAGAATTGAACATGATATAATACATACAAAAGATTGATAATGTTACATTAACTGTACAAAATTTATAATAAAAGGTATGCAGTACAGCAAGACATGTAAAATAGCAGACAATATCAAAGGAGCAGTGGCGGCGCTACGGGGGGGGGGGGGGGCATAGGGGGCATTTGCCCCCCCCCACCCCAAACGAAGGCTTTGCCCCCCACCCAGTTGCCCCCCAACCATCTCGCATGCAATTCCATCCACCCTCACACACAAACACATTCAGTCACTCTCTTTCACACACACACCTACCCTTCTCTTTTTTTATTCCCACCAATAATTTCTCATACACACTTAGCCCAAAGCCCCAGGCTAGCTGATGAACACATCCAGGCAGTAGAGATTTAAAGACTCGGATGCAGATACTTATAAGTTATAATTAAGTTATGAGCCAACAAAGGCATGTCTATCCATATCCCTTGTCTAAAAAAAATCATGGATTTCGCATTATGACAGACGGGCATTATGAGTCTCTCTCTCTCTCTCTCTCTCTCTCTCTCTCTCTCTCTCTCTCTCTCTCTCTCTCTCTCTCACGCACAGACCCACCAGACGCGGATCCAGGATTTTTTGAAAGGAGGACCGCTAATTACCATTACATTTAGTCGAAACTTGGACCCAAAGTCCATAATATAATTTTTGGGTTTGGTACGTCCACAGGACGTACCAAACCAAAAAAGTATATTACGGACTTTGGGTCCAAGTTTGGACTACCTCATAACAAAGTAATGATATGATCCTTTACGTATTTGCCCCCCTTCATGGGAGTCTGCCCCCCTAGTTGCCCCCCCCCCCCCCCACAAAAAAATTTCTGGCGCCGCCACTGCAATGGAGAGGATTCGGCAAAAGGCACTTAGCTTATATAAGCCGTCTCCTGGAACATTTCTAAAATAGCAAAGTATATAGGTGGTTGCTAAAACTGAGTGAAATATTATTTGAACTCATTGTCGCTGTTGGATAGAAAGAGAAAAGTGAGAGAACTAGGGAAAAACAGGGGAAAAAATGAAGAAACAACAAGAAAAGCACAAGAGAAGAAGAAAACAAAATTAACCCTTTACCCAACGTAACGGCCCAAACCGGCCAGCGCTATTCTCAAAAATCGCCAATTAATTTTCAAAATATTTTCATTTTTTGTCTCAAAAACATAGGTTATGACCCCTCGTTGGAACGAGCTCGTCGAGCTCGTTCCAACGAGGGGTCATAACCTATGTTTTTGAGACAAAAAATGAACAAAATTAGTTATTCAAGAAATTTTTTTGCAAGTGTCGTCTGCTTTTCATGTTAGGTAAAGGGTTAAAAGAACAAAAAAGAAAGAAAAGAAAATCAAGAAAGGAAAAACAAACAGACTAATGGAAACAAAGACGCAGAATAATCTGCAGATGAAACCAACTTGAAAGCAGTATCACATACCAGAAGCGATCACGTGAGTGTAGTCTATGACTCTATTAATGAACAGTACCATCGTCGCAAGCAGACAAGAGAAGAGTCAAGAGTCCGCGCCTGGACTGTTCTCACCACTCTTCCAGCTCAGAGGAGTTAAAAATTAGTTTCAACAGGATACTGTTGGTACGGAGAGACAGTCCAGGGGCGGACTCCGGGCAGTCCGCGGTATACTTCCCCAGGAAGGTTAGTGTCCAAAATGTTATTGTGATGTATTAACTGATGCATATACACCTGTCGATACACCATAATGAAATAAGTCTACATGTATACTGCAACTCAGTGAAAGCGCCCACTTTGTATGATATATGCTTGCACGACTCTGAAGACAAGATAGTTGTCAGTGATGCTCAAATGCTCAGACCCAAACAGGAGCATAGAAAGATCAAAGATAAACGGCAATGTATTAATTGTTAGATTACGTACATCTGTATAGTTTGTACAGTACAGAAGAAAGTGTTCAGTTGTTTGTATGCCACCACACAGACACAGAGGTGAAGTCGAGAGGTGATTATCATACAGATGGGCGTTAACTCCGCTACAGTGCAGACGCAACCTACAATGATAAATTTGAGCTGCTCGAGATTTGGCCCTGGCATAGAATGTGGGCGGACGTTGATTCCCGCCATTTAGGAACCTTCTGAAATTTATGATGGAACAATTTTCCCTAACCGAGACGGGCAACATATTCCATTGTTTGGTAACATCTGGGAGAAACGAAGACTGGTACAAACTAGTATGATAAAACGGAACTTCCTGGGTTTTATTTGATCGAGTATTGTGGTGAAGACTGATGGACGAAGTAACTGGCGGTACTTTGTTTGAAAGGTATGGAGGAAAAAGATTATGATACATCTTGAAGAATTGAAATAGCTTGTGCTTTCGGCGCCTTTACTGCAGTGAATCCCATCGAGTTTCCGCGTAGAGTAAACTTTTACTGGCACTAGTTGTAGCACCAGTAACAATTCTCGCTGCAGCTACTTGAATTTTTCTAGATTCGCAGCCTGTGTACTTGAACAGTTGTCCCAAACACAGTCTGCATATTCCAGAAGTGGCCTAAAAAATGCGAAGTATATCTTTTCTAAGACCGTGCGATCAAGAGTGAACTTGTGAGATCTCAACATGTCTATACGAGTCCACGCATTGGCGCAGATATGATCAATATGCTCCTTCCAAGTACAGGATTTATTTAGGGTCACAACCAGATGGTTGTGAGTAGTTACTTCGGTAATTCGAGGACCACTTAGATATAAAGGTGGGTGCGTAGGAGCATTGATCTTACGCGAAATTAACATAGTCTCTGTTTTTTTTTAGGATTAAACTCAATCAACCATGATTTGGCCCAATGTTCTATCTTGGTCAAATCATGGTTGATTAATGCTGCAGCTTGGTCGGGGTTCTCTACATTGAGATAAAGAGATGTATCATCAGCAAATAGCCGTATACTACTCTGTAAGTTTTCGGTAATGTCGTTGATGTATATTAAAAATAACAGCGGACCTAGAATGGATCCTTGTGCAACTCAGGAAATTACTGATCTCCAAGGAGATGCCTCGGAGGCTATCAAAACCCGTTGAGACCTATTCGAAAGCTAAGACTTTAGGAAGGAAAGCAAGTCGCCTGTTATTCCTATGTTTTCAAGCTTGTGGATAAGACCAGTGTGCCAAACCTTATCAAATGCCTTACTCACGTCTTAAAACCAACCCTAACTTCTTTCCCTTCATCAAGAACATGGCAGAATTCATCATAGATGTCTGTCAGTTGTAAGACCGTTGAATCACCCGGGGTAAAACCAGATTGGAACTGACTAAGGATATTATTATCGCAAATGAAACGCCATAACCGTTTGAACACACATTTTTCGAATAGTTTCCCAACACAACTAATCAGCGATATCGGGCGATAATTGGTAACTAAGCTGGGAGGATTCTTTTTTTAAAACTGGTGTCACGTTGGCTTTTTCCATAAGGCTGGGAAATAGTTGTTACTCAGAAGTATGTTAAAAATTACTGTAAGTGGTTCGCACAGAGAGCGACCACATTCCTTTAGTAGTCGGGGACTTACAAGGTCAGGACCGGATGCTTTCGATGCCTTGATACTCTTGATTGCTTCAAAGACCTCACTACTGTGTAATATTATTCCATCGAAGGACTGGTGCGCATGGAAGGGATAATTTGGCAAAGAAGTATTAGTGTCACCCAAGGAAGAAATAGAACAAAAGTATTCGTTGAGGATTTCTGCCTTTTCGTGGTTAGTGGAGTATAATTTATTCAAATTGGTGATAGTAGGGATTCCCGATGTATTATTAAAAATAAATGTTTTCAGGGTTTTCCACCACTCAGAAGAGGGTGTCTCGGGGCAACCTAATTTTGCTTGAACTTTTGATGTGTGCGTTGCTTTTGCCTTCCTGACCGATGCGACAACTTCATTTCGTTTACACTTGTATTTCGCCCAGTCACGAAGTAGGCCTTGTCTTAGTAACAGCCGTATTTGATTATGCGTCCATTTGGGCTGATTGGTCCTAGAAGTTATGATTTTGTTGGGAATGAAATTAGATGCAGTGTCGAGTAGTTGATCGGTGAATTTAGAAACTAGGGTATCAGGGCATAAAATATCAAGTAGGTTTTCCCAATTTAAATTTTTGTACGCTGTGTTAAGCTCCTCGTAATTCCCTTCTGCATACAACCATATGCGTCTCTTAAATTTATGAGATCGGGGTTTTGTAAACTGGACATCGATAGTGATCGGACTGTGATAGCGAGTCATGTCAGGTATAACTGGCTCAAGAACTTCGCATCCTACAACTTGGACAGTACTACTGACGGCAAAAAGATCGAGGAGTGTAGCAGATGATTCAGTGAGGCACGTTGGTCCAATCACTAGCTGTCTAAGGTTACAGTAGTTACAAATTTCATGGAAATGACCCCTTGGGGAGCCCATTTGATTTTCATCAAATGGGCGGGCGGTAAAATACCCCGAGCAATAGGGACTTGTGGTGTTTCGTGAACACTTCGACCCGTAGACATACGATGCCATTCACCTCAAGATCGCTTCTCCGCCGAAAGCACAAGCCATTCTTCACATAGACAGTAACGCCACCTCCTCTTGTCATGCGGTCAGACCGGAGGGGTTCCTGGAATCCGTGAATCATGATGTCAGACGTCAAATCAGTGCTTTGTAGCCAGGTCTCCGTGAGAGCTAATACATCATGGATAGTGATTCATATTGCATAACGTCTAATTTGGGCTTTAGGCTTTGGATATTCAAATGGAAAATTTTTAATGTATTTAGGGTATTTTCAGTGGACAGAGAGTCCGGTCCTGTGTTTGATTCTATGTCTCCTGACATAAGCAGAATCATCTCTCTGGCCAAGGTCAAAAAGGCTGCAGAATACCAAGTAGGGAAAGCAGTCAATATACCAGTTTGGAGAGGCGGTGTCAGTAGAATCGTATCATTTTTGTGAACAAATTGGGTTTTTTGGACTTTCGCACAATTATCAGGTTTTTTCTGACAACCTGAGATAACTTGTTTTGACAAGAGATGAAACAATGCTGTCATGACAGTAAAGCTTTTCAGTAAGTCAATACCGATATACCTCATATATACATATGTCAGGACGCACAGGGACTGTTGCTTTTGTAATTTATGTTTTAGTCCACAAACATAAACTACGGTATTGAATGTACCAATTCGGGCACGGTACGAGTCAAGGCTACACATCAGGTGATCGGTGGATGTAAAATAAGCAGGGAGCCCGAGCGTCAGTAGCATTCAATAGCAGAAATGTTCTGTACTGGTAAGAGCTGAAATCAAGTTGGTCTTTGTGAGAAAATGGTTTCATAGTAAAGGAAATAGAAAAACAAAAATCAAGCGAACAAATGGAAAATATGATACAATGTAATATCATAATGGAGTTTTTATCAAGTTATGATGGAACGAATTGCTTATTTAAAGTCGAACGTCATGGATTGTTAGGTGGATCTTACAGTTAAGTGAGTATGATTACCGGGCCTTGATAAAATTCTGGACGAGAGTCGGTCAGAAGATGATAAGTGAGGGAACATGATATTCAAATGGGATTCAAATGGGACATTGTGCCACGTCGAGCACATCTTGACCCTCTCCGATGTTGAGCAACGTTATTGGGACGTAGAACATCAAATAAGGGCTACTCTTGGCTGTACAAAATTCAAATTGAGGGTCACACTCGACTGAACCAAATTCATCAGGTTAATGTATCACTGGCAAACTCAATGGAACATTAACAGTTGAGAGACTCCCCAACTTGCTATCAGGGTTAGCTGTGGTTGAAGGCAAGTGCGCCTTCGTACAACCTGCCACCATACCCCCCCCCCCCCCCCACCAGCCACCCACGCGAAGATGTGTATTGCCCAAGGATACAACGCAGCTACCACTGGTGAGGATCGAATTGTGGACCTTTCGGATTGATGTCTAATCACTTAGCCACATTTGGATGGATATCTGATTGGCAAATTAAGTTATGTCACATGCAGATACCATACGTGTTCAGTGCCTCAGACTATTTTTATTAACCCTTTTCCAACATGAAAAGCAAACGACACTGGCAAAAAAATTCTTGAATAACTAATTTATTTCATTTTTTTGTCTCAAAAACATAGGTTAGGACCCCTCATTGGAACGAGCTCGTTCCAATGAGGGGTCATAACCTATGTTTTAGAGACAAAAAATTAAAAAATAATGAAAATTAATTGGCAATTTTTGAGAATAGCGCTCGTCGGTTTTGATCGTTACGTTAGGTAAAGGGTTAACTATGGCTAATCGATGAACAGAAACGCGTGACTGTTGATCAATCGACGAGCTAATATTTGAGTACCACATGCAACTATGCCGGCTGTATTTGGTAACATCGCAATAACATTGAGAATTTCCCTAAAACACATCAAATTTGGAAGGATAGCTGCATCAATATGATTTTAATAAGACGCCCCCTCCTCTAAACGCCATTCAATGACGCTGAAATCATGCACAAATCTGAATATCAGAAGAACATTCAAACATCTCTCCTTACTCTGAAGAATGGTTGTAGTGTTGACTGGTTCGGTGGGGATATGACTGCGGCTCCTATCGAGTGGGTAGTAGGTGCCTCTACCCCATGCAATTTGAGTCTGAGGGGAGTTTATTTTCTCAAATGTTTCCTCTCCTTCTCCAATGCAATAGGGTCGATAACAACGAGATCTCAATTCATCCGCGAATTTGGAAGTTACAGGGACGTGACAATAGTTACTTATTTCCAGTTCCTTATTCGACATTCGTTATCAACCGATAAAAGCGGTTGATAACGAATGTCGAATAAGGAACTCGGAATAAGTAACGACTGTCACGTCCGTGAAATTACAAACTGTCCGTGACTTTACCAACCATAATTCGTTGGAATAATCCGATCAAAGTGCGGAGAATATTGTTGTGTCTGTTTCTTTTTATTTCAGATTGCACTTCGGGCTTCTTTAAGGTTTTCTCCTTACTGTGGAGGATTCCACGTTTCTGTTCATTTTATCTCTTGAGCTCGGTAATATGACCATCGAGACGGCACCGACAGGCCGAGTACCGGTGTTTTATTTATTTAGCAGAATGCGTTGATAAATTTCGACGCGGGGGTGGGGAGGGGTGGGGGTGGAATATAAGTCAAGGAACGAGTGCCCGAAGAAAGTAGCACTGGAAAATGTCTCCATCAATTGCTATCGGTAACTTTACCTGAATGCGAGTCAGTCAAATCAAAAGGGGCAAATATCCATCTTCCGGTTACAATCTACGGTAGCTTAAAGACATTGGTACTCCAACAACACAATAATTCAATAACGGGTTTGAAAAACATTTTACATCAAACATTATACTGAACATTATGCACATCAACAGTGGATAACTATTGATAATCGGTCAGAAATTGAACTATATCACGTAGACGTGCTCCGGTGTCCACTTTTGTGAATGCAGTTGTATTAATACGCATCAGCTCTGTTCCTTCCTTTCGGAAAATGAAAAGCCGGATCGGGTATGATTTCGATACGTGCAAACCCTGGGTTCCGTCCGTATAAACTGGAGCCCACGCGGTCCTGTATGTTTCTGTTTTATCTACTATAAATCGTACTCGAGGGAAATTAGGGTTACCCAGTGAGGACGCTATGTAATGAAGATATAAAAATGCTGATTTAGCCATATCCCCATACATAGCGCTTGGATGTTAAATTTCGTGGTAAATCTGTTCTCTTAAAAAATCCACCACTTTTCCCTTTGATTCGTTCAGTTCTATACGCATTCGCAGTGTTTAACTGGTAGAGTGCTGGAAGCCCATATTTGAGCTTTATTCTGAAGTGCCGGTACCACAGCTGGATGGCTCACATTCAGTGGATGTGCTTTGTATTATCTTTGAAGTGATATTATTTAGTCTGTGAGGGTTTGCCTTGTTACAATTTATGGGAGAGTGTCCATAGGCGCTCTCCCATAAATTGTAACAAGGCAAAGACCCGTGTTGAAGTTGTGATGATAATTTAGCACTCGACCAGTTAAACACAGCACAGTCGACGAATTTCAATGTATTACACGTCTGTTCTATCAAATCCCCGTCTACAACAACACTAAACCATGCGGAAAATGAAAATCTGTTCCGCACATATGTGCGGAACGGAAATAGTTGACGGACTCTTTTTAAACAGAAGAGAAAAACCACTGGAATTTTCTGCAAATCGTGCACCGCAATTACAGTATGAATCGCTAGCAATAGCTAAAAATCGTCCACTGAGTTCCAATGTGTTCTATGTGCCAGTAGGCTGCCAGTAGGCACATAGAACACATTGGAACTCAGGGGACGAAATAGTAACACGGGTTCCCTTCGCAAATTTGGTTGGCGATAAAATGTGTTCTTTTTGTTGATAGTTGACAAATGAATTACTGAGAGTCCTTCTGATAGTGTTTTTATAGACGTGAAGACATGTAATAAACACAGAACGACACGCGTGTGTGAATGGGTTAATCGATATGGCACTTGTGCCATACCGGAAGGATAAAACTCGAGGCCTACGGCCTCTCGTTCTATCCTTCCGCGCTGCCACTCGTGCCATATCGATTAACCCATTCACACGGCCTCGGGTTTTATCCTTCCGCGATGGCACAAGTGCCATATCGATTAACCCATTCAGACACCCGTGTCGTTCTGCGCATGTATTCCTCTCACACCAGTACAAAGAGGAAGCTAATAAAATATTATTTATTCTAACTAAACTCATCATTTTCTTGATGATTTTCCCATCTTCCGTGATCAATCGAGCGTAAACAAAATCAGTTCCGATCGGGGCCAAACACGTTGACATACCTCATGAAAGTTGATACCGAGGCTGCAGCCTATCTATTGGTCACGGTGTTTAGTGCATTTGAACCACATATCTCTATACAACTGGATTGCCGGAACGTCAGTTAAAAATGTTGCAACTCAGTCTGCCTCTCATAGACGACATCAGGGCAATTAATGCTATGTTGTAACCCCTCCCATCGATGATCATTTCAAGTTCCACCCTGTTTGTTCTAAAACATGGTTGCCTTTGTTGTATATTTTAATAGCTGTTTATAGTAAGCACAATGTATATATACCAAGTCATTAATGCAAAACGGAGAAGTTTGGAAATACCAATTTGTACGGTAAGTATTGTGAGAATAAATTGTGTTTTAATTGTAACAAGAGAATTAGTCGTATTTCATAGTTTCAATTCTGGTAGAACATTTTTAGTGACCGACGGCCTGGTTACAATTGGTCGGGGCAATGGCGTCTTTTTAGCTCACTATGGAACTGAGAGAAAAGCGAGTGCATTAAAAGGAAGCACCACCATGGAAAGCCTAATTTACTTCAAGTGGAAAACTATGAAACCCGCCTTACATTAACGCGGAGGAAACTATGGACGGATATTAGAAAATACAAATCAAAATCAAAACTTAGGTCAAGACAGAAGACGGTTGGAACATTTAATTTCAAGGAAACAACCATTAATAATGCAGAAAATAACACGGAACTGTGCAATTCCCCTCCTAAAATGGGAGTAGTATGTCTCGCACGTTTGAGGTACAGGTTGCCGGACCCCGGTGCCGGACCCCGGAAGTGACGTCATGTCACGTGACCTAGTGGCGCCATGTTGTGTTGTCATGGTAACCCGCGTGAGCGGCCATGTTGTGACGTCATCTCCATGGTGATACGTGGTTTGAGTGCGCATGCGCAGCGCGTGTTGTTAGGGTGATACGTGTTTCCGTCGTCCATTTTGTATACTGGAGGCCGCCATCTTGGTTTCTATAGCAGCACGTGGTTGCTATGATACCCATTTTTTCTGCAATAGGACGGGGTATGTTTTGAGGGTGTTTTCCTATGTAGAAGAGTAAATCTAATTACCACAAACAACGCGACAATCTCTCTAAATCACCAAAAGCCACCCCAAATCATCGAAATTCACTGTATTGCCCCAATTTATCTGCTTAGCACGTAGTGCTATAGTACCAAGGGGGTACCGGGGTGCGTTCGATTGAACAAGAGTAGTGTTCTGGCTAAGAATTCTCCCCGAATACCTTTTTGGATCCCTATCCCATGACGTTTTTCCCATTAAAAGACACGTTCCTTTGGTCATTACCCAGAATTCTCTGCTTCTATCTATATATGCAATACTTTTAGTCTATCTGACTCTGTTCCTTTATCCTGGAGTATACTCCAGTAGCGTAGAAGAGCCTATTATTTGGAACAGCTTTGCTTATTATTACTATATTTAGCTATTTCTGGTCTATTCTTGTTAGTTCTGACCCTATTCCAAGTACTCTTGTTGTTTCATTTATCTAGATCATTTATAACCAATCAGATAGCTTGATTTCCCATAATCTGTATGCAGAGTTATCTCCCTTCTGTATAATAAAAGCCTATATCCAATGGCTATATTCCCAGGCACCCCAATTTCGGCACCCCTTTTTGGAAAACATATGGCCTTCGGCACCCTTTTTTTGTCATATGTGCTTATGCGAAAAAGCACAATGTGACACAATGTGCCCTAGCACATAACACATGCTTTATGTGCCGATATGTGCTTATGTGAAAAGGCACAATGTGCCCTAGCACATAGGCACATGCGGGTATTTGAGGATACCTATGGCCTGGTATTGTATTATTTGAGGATACCTATCTAGGATATCTTCTGGAGAATCCCTTTTTGTCATATGTGCTTATGTGAAAAAGCACAATGTGCTCTAGCACATAGTCACATACGACCAAAATGGGATTCCATAGCCACAGGTGTTTTCCAAAAGGGATTCTTTAAAAGGGATTCCGTAAAATGAGATTCCTAGCCGATTCCATTTAAATTTGGATTCCATGTTTTAACATCGACACTCGAGGGTATGGAAAAGGGACTGATAACACCCAATCATCGACACTCGAGGGTATGGAAAAGGGATTGATAACACCCAATTCAACAATGACTACAAGACTCTGAACAGATAAAACCAACCACTACAAAACAATAAAGGTACAGAACGAAGATCCAACAGAACCAAGATCGAAGTGAACAGAACAAATTGAAGAAAATCGAACTGACTCAATGAAGGTATCGAAGTGAATTGACCATAACAAAGTTTTCAACTGAATGAACTATAACCATAAATATAACCCAACGTTAACCCTTTGAACTCTTTGAATGAACTTTATGTAATTAAAACACCCTTTGAACTCTTTGAATGAACTATAACCCCAATGAATGTATACATAGTTAACCCCTTTGAACTGAACGAACTTTATGTAATTAAACTGTTTGAACTGTTTGAATGAACCATTAACACCGTTTGAACTGAACGACGAATTAATTTTTGAAGCATAATTCCAATGAAGGTATTATCACCCAATTGAACTGAATTCTTCTAATAGGGAAGGGGAATACCCTCGAGTGTCGATGTTAAAACACGGAATCCAAATTTAAACAGAATCGGCTAGGAATCTCATTTTACGGAATCCCTTTTAAAGAATTCCGTTTGGAAAACACCTGTGGCTATGGAATCCCATTTTGGTCGCATGTGCCTATGTGCTAGAGCACATTGTGCCTTTTCACATAAGCACATATCGGCACATAAAGCATGTGCTTATGTTCTAGGGCACATTGTGTCACTTTGTGCTTTTCAACATAAGCACATATGACAAAAAGGGATTCTCCAGAAGGTACCCTAGATAGGTATCCTCAAATAATACAATACTAGGCCATAGGTATCCTCAAATACCCGCATGTGCCTATGTGCTAGGTCACATTGTGTCACATTGTGCCTTCTTACATAAGCACAGGTCGGCACATAAAGCATGTACTTATGTGCTAGGGCACATTGTGCTTTTTCACATAAGCACATATGACAAAAAGGAATTCTCCAGAAGCTATCCTAGATATGTATCCTCAAATAATACAATACCAGGCCATAAGTATCCTCAAATACCCGCATGTGCCTATGTGCTAGGGCACATTGTGCCTTTGAACATAAGCACATATCGGCACATAAAGCATGTGCTTATGTGATAGGGCACATTGTGCCTTAGCAAATAAGCACATATGACAAAAAGGGATTCTCCGGAAGGTATCCTAGATAGGTATCCTCAAATAATACGATACCAGGCAATAGGTATCCTCAAATACCCGTATGTGCCTATGTGCTAGGGCACATTGTGTCACATTGTACTTTTTCACATAAGCACATTGTTGTGTTCTGTATTATACTGTATATAGTCATCCATAGGTTAGGGTTAATTATAGTCTCCAGTGGACAGCAACACTATTGGGAAGTGAATACTATTCAAGTATTTTGATTGGACACACTGCTTCAGGTGTGAACACATTGTAAGCTAGGGTCAGAATGATATTGATTTTTTCTAACAGTTTGATATGAATAAATTTTGGTTTAGAAGCATTATTATGTTCTCCTGTATGATTTCTTACTAAATACACTACACACATATAAGCACATATCGTCACATAAAGCATGTGCCTATTTGCTGTGGCACATTGTGTCAAATTGAGTCTTTTCACGGAATCCAACTTTACGGAATCGACTAAGAATCTCAATTACGGAATGCCTTTAATAGCTTGTCTATATGTATACAAAGGCCGCAGTGGAAGAAGACTGCTGTAGAAGCTAATGATAGGACAGATAGACCATAGACAAGTAGTGGCCTTTGGAGATAAGATGGAAGCCGATGGTAAGACTACATTAGGCCTCATTGGGGGATTTAACAGCCATATCCCGTGGCACCCCAATTTCAGCACCTCTTTTTGAAAAACAGCTGACCTTTGGCACCCCTTTTTTTCCTGAAATGAGGCTAAGTGTCGTATGTGCGAGTCACTCGAACGAGCAATTGCTCGATAGCTCATTTGCTCGATGGACTTTGAGTCGTTCGAGCAGTTTTTGCGAGTCACTCGATGTAAGACAGAATCCCACTTATGGAATCCCTTTTTGGAATCCCATTTGTGGAATCCCTTTTTTTCAAAACATATGGCCTTCGGTACCCCTTTTTCTGAAATGAGTCGAAGAGCAGTATGTGCGAGTCACTCGAACGAGCAATTGCTCTATGGCCCATTTGCTCGATGGGATTCGAGTCGTTCGAGCAGTATTTGCGAGTCACTCGATCGAGCAATTGCTCATTTGCTCGATGGGCTTCGAGTCGTTCGAGCATTGACTTTTCAATAACTGCTCGATGGCTTATAGGGGGACTTTGGGATAGGTATTCCTTGGGTGGCCTAGAAGGCTGAGGCAAACAATTAATATTCCCCTTAGGTAGGTATCCTATAAAAGGTATCCTCAAATAATAATACAATACCAGGCCATAGGTATCCTCAAATACCGAAATGAGTCGAAGAGCAGTATGTGCGAGTCACTCGAACGAGCAATTGCTATATGGCTCATTTGCTCGATGGGATTCGAGTCGCTCGAGCAATATGTGGAATCACTCGATCGAGCAATTGCTCTAAAGCTCATTTGCTCGATGGGCTTAGAGTCGTTCGAGCAATGACTTTTCAGTAACTGCTCGATAGCTTATTGGCTTTGGGAATGATATAGGCTTTTGTTGGACAGAAGGGAGGTAACTTTGCATACAGATTATGGGAAATCAAGCAATCTGATTGGTTAGGTTAGTTATAATCTATATAAATGATCTAGATAAATGAAACAACAAGAGTACTTGGAATAGGGTCAGAACTAACAAGAATAGACCAGAAATAGATAAATATAGTAATAATGAACAAAGCTGTTACAAATAATAGGCTCTTCTACGCTACTGGAGTATACTCCAGGATAAAGGAACAGGGTCAGATAGACGAAAAGTATTGCATAAACAGATAGAAGCAGAGAATTATGGGTAATGACCAAAGGAACGTGTCTTTTAATGGGAAAAACGTCATGGGATAGGGATTCAAAAAGGGATTCTGGGAGAATTCTAAGCCAGAACACTACTCCTGTTCGATCGAACGCATCCTGGTACCCCCTTGGTACTATAGCACTACGTGCTAAGCAGATAAATTGGGGCAATACAGTGAATTTCGGTGATTTGGGGTGGATTTTGGTGATTTAGAGAGATTGTCGGGTTGTTTGTGGTAATTAGATTTACTCTTCTACAAAGGAACACACCCTCAAAACACACCCCGTCCTATTGCAGAAAAAATGGGTAACATAGCAACCACGTGCTACCATAGAAACCAAGATGGCGGCCTCCAGTATACAAAATGGACGACGGAAACACGTATTACCCTAACAACACGCGCTGCGCATGCGCACTCACACCACGTATCACCATGGAGATGACGTCACAACATGGCCGCTCACGCGTGTTACCATGACAACACAACATGGCGCCACTAGGTCACGTGACATGACGCCACTTCCGGGGTCCGGCAACGGGGTTCGGCAAACTGTACCTCAAACGTGCGAGACATACTACTAATGGGGAACAGGAAAGAAAGGGCATGTTTTAATTTTAGTCATTGTAAGGGAATGGAAGGTATTTTTAAGGTAAATGAAAGGTAGGTAAGAGCATTTTGTTTTCATTTTCTGGGCATCTTTGACAGCCCTACCCCTCCCCCACCCCAACAAAATTCTCTCGAATACACCCATGAGGTCAAAACCATCACGACGGGAGTGAACTATACAGCCATCCACGCGATCGACAGTGCTTGTGGAAGTCCTGCAAAAAATTGTTACTGACATACTTTAGATGTCCATTTCACCTTAACCCTTTACCCAACGAATCGGCCGCATGCGCCCGCGTAAAATGCAAATTCAGCAGTTGAAAAAATATTATGTTTCAAAAAATTTCAACAAAACCATATCATGTGACCCCTCGTCGAGCTCGTTCCAACGAGGGGTCACATGGTATGGTTTTGTTGAAATGTTTTGAAAAATTTGAAAAAATGTTATTTAAAATAATAAATTTTGGTATCGTCGGCGTTGGGTAAAAGGTTAAAATGACGTATTGCTTTGACAGCGTACGACTTCCGACTTAACACTTTACCCAACGTAACGGCCAAAACTGGCCAGCCCTATTCTCAAAAATCGCCAGTTAATTTTCATTTTTTGTCTCAAAAACATAGGTTATGACCCCTCGTTGGAACGAGCTCGTCGAGCTCGTTCCAACGAGGGGTCATAACCTATGTTTTTGAGACAAAAAATGAAAACAATTAGTTATTCAAGAATTATTTTTGCAAGTGTCGTCTGCTTTTCATGTTAGGTAAAGGGTTAAGAGTAATCACGTAGCAGTTATGAAAATAAGAGGCGATTGTTTCGTAGTCACAGTTGCAGGGACAGTGATGATTAAAACTCTCAGCACAATCCAGTTCTAACTCTCAAACCACCAGTCTAATTATGTAACGAATTCGACGCTGTTATGGCCTGGAACCAGTCAGGTCCTTGAATAATTCATCATCTACGTTTAGCTTTAATCGTCAAGAATATTAGAATATTTCAGTTTGTCAGAAGGCGAGAATATTCCAGACGATTTAATCTTATATATGTCATAACAAACATTCATTTTCTTTGGATCAACGCTGGAAATGATTCTTAATCGCCACTTTATTTGACTGAATGCTTAATGACTTTAGCAGTACCATACACCATGTATGTTTAGTGAATAATTTTGAATGAAGACTCAACAGATGAAGTTTTATAAGGGCATCAACAAATGTTTGAGTTCGCGATCGTAAGCAATTCTAAGGCGTCCAAACAGATCGATACAGGGTTTTCTTATCACGCGAGAAAGTTTTCTTTCATCTCTATTCATGACAATAGATCGTGTCCATAATGCTCTTTCAGTGTATCCAACACAGACAGGGAAGAGATTAATAAAGAATGTGTTTAAGTATCGACATCCCTATAAATGTTAAATAACAGAAAACAGACCACGATTTAACCCTTTACCTTACACGAAAGGCAGACGACACTTTCAAATATAATTCTTGAATTACTACGTTTTTCATTTTTGCGTCAAAAACATAGCTTATGACCCCCTCATTGGAATGAGCCCGTTAAGCTCGTTCCAATGAGGGGTCATAAGCTATGTTTTTGAGACATTTTCATGTCATATCGTGACGAATTTGAGATTTTTTTTTCTCACTCGATATGCAATTTAAAGTTTGTACCTAACGCAGCCGACTAAAACTGACCAGCGCTGTTCATAAAATATCGCCAGCCAAATTTTATTTTTTTTCAATTTGTGCCATAAAAACATAGGTTATGACCCCTCACTGATACGGGTTCCTCCAGCTCGTGTCCATAAGGGGTCATAAGCTATGTTTTTAGAGACAAAAAAAGAAAATATTTAGTTATTGTGGTCGGAAATGTATCCTGGAAATATCATCTTCTGTTTGTATTAGGTAATCAGTAAATGTAATATAAGAGAAGATTAATTCAGGTACACTTCCGAAATCAAGTCAATCACAACGTTGACGCCTGACGTCGTGCCTGAAATAGACATGTTGTGAACGATATTGTCGTAATGAACTATTCGATGGTGTTCATGTAATAATTAGCAATCTCAGATGCAATGTTCTGGCATTTATTTTTTGATGTGTTTTGAATTCAATTACGTTTTTTTTTTTATTTCTACTTTTCACCTCGAATAAGGTTTACAACGTAACTTGTCCCTATATCCCGATAATATTTTGATTGGTCAGAATGCCTTGGACAAATAGTCAATGGCAAAGGGTGTGCCCAACATCCAAGGTATATGAGAGCGTACAACATCCAGGGTATAAGCGCACGCGAAACATCGGGGGTATATGGTTTCAATGAAAGTTTTTCGCTTCCGCTCGCCTCATTATAAAACACGAACCAAAAAACTCGAAAATAGTCACAAATATCATCAAATTTCCGACAATAACATAAAAAAAATAAAATAGGAGCAAATAATTCTGCCCTTGAGTACCAATGTGCCAGTAGGCACATACAACACATTGGAACTCAGGGGACGATATGTCAATAAAATACTGTTCACTCGTTTCTTAACGACCCAAGGGATGTAACTCTATCTGTTGTCTTCTGTAATTACAAAAACAAAATAATTATCACGAATTTGGTCCAAGTGATTGTGGAGCTGAGAAATGTGTCCACAAATTTATTTCCACTATGTTTGTATTGTGTTTCAAACGGGACAAAAACGTTATCTCCGCAAAAATGTATGGTATATGGAGATTTAATAAATGGATGTCTCATTTAAACACCTCGCCTGCGGCTCGGTGTGTAAAAACCGACATCCGGGTATTAAATCCCCATATACCATACATGTTGGCGGAGTTAACTTAAAATATATTTTACATTAAATGTCATACATGCCTAGGGTAGTCGTAAAATATAATTATTATGTCTCAAAGTTAGTTTGTCCAATCAAAATGCTGGAATACCTTCTAAAGATTCCACCGTATCGGGTTACTCACCTGATATTAATTAATATCAGGTGAGTAGCCGCCATTACTATTTTGATGCAATTCCCCTCACTTCGAATTTTCAAAATCTGAATTAAAACAAAATAAGAGAATTTAGGTTCCGAAAATATTTTCAAGTATACCGTATTTTGTGATTTAAAACATTAAATATGTAAAAAGATGGGCAGAAGATAATATTTGTAGTCTGAAAAGTTCTTTGTTTTACGACTCCTTCAGTCACTGTTTGGATCGGGTTTTTGAGGTGAATAGAAAATTTGTCCAGCTCATCAATGCCAATGGGTGCTCCTATTTTCAGAAATTGCAAAATCGGCAACATCAACATCACTATAAATAATAAATGAACAAACTTGTTTTTGAAACATTCCGATCAAACAGAATTAACAGAAAGTCGGTGTGCGTTTCAGATTCAACTTCAAAGTTCAAGTTGCGTTATTGTTATTGTTTGCTCTACAGTAAAAAAGTGATTTTTAATGTTCAAAACTGCTTTATTAGTCCTTTTTAGGTAGTAACAACAGTAAATGTACGCAAGGGGCCTCCAGATTATGCCGAGTTGGCAAGCAGCACTGATCTCAGTGGCAAGCAGCGATTCGTTTCATTTGGAAACAAGTACGGCAATCGCCCTTCGCAAAGTGATGATTTGTTTACAATTACCATGGTTACACGTACCGGTGCCTGTTACTGTTCATGATTCTGCGCGGTGCTATCAATAGTGGTTCCTGAAAAATAAATTCCGGGCCGTTGTTTGTTTATGGAGAAAATTATTAATCGCTTGATTTACATGGACTTTCGACATAATAAATATGTTACATGGCGTGTAGCTGGCTGATACATTTCCATACAAGGCTCTGAGTGTTCATATCAGGTTCGGCTTCGCCTCACCTGATATGAACACTCATCGCCTTGTATGGAAATGTATCAGCCAGCTACACGCCATGTAACTTATAATATAAGAGTAGTGCGTTTCGTCTCTCTCTCTCTCTCTTTCCCTCCGTGCATCGCACGAAATTTCGGTAAGGGAGACTAAGCCCCTATACCTACTCGATAAAAAGAAATTATTTTAGAAATAACCTACACATTCGTTATTTCGATGAAAAGATACAGGACAATAATCCTACCGACGAAAAGAAGGCGGGGGAGAAGGGTAGGACGTTGAGCGGTAAGAGTGAATATGCGCGCTGTGATACAAGGACAGACAATCGGGAATACTAGGCGTCTGTGTTGCGGGGAGGACAGCGGACAGAAATTTCGACCCGATCTCATTCACGGTCACGTCAATGTTGAGGGTATTTCATTTACTTAGACACTTCGGACCATTCGATTTGAAAATAAGGCAAAGATTTGACACGGCTCGAAACCTTGCACCAAGACTCCGTCTATCGAATGCACGCAGTAGGCCGGAAATGTAATTATAAGAATTGAATGCAATTTTTATAATCTTTATTGGAGTCGGTTTTAGCAGTAGAAATGAATTAATTTTCTTTATTTTTTAAGTTATGTATTTCATTTAAGAATTGAATGCAATTTTTATAATCTTTATTGGAGTATAAACGTGTGGGAATGAGTACAAATTGTGTGAATCCCTACGGGATTCATACATAATCTGTACCCATTCCCACACGTTCATCAAATAAAGATTATAAAAATTGTATTCAATTCTTAAATGAAATACATAACTTAAAAATAAAGAAAATTAATTCATTTCTACTGCTAAAACCGACTCACCCATAATGTTACGACATAACGTTGACGTCACTGATTTATAAGATGACATTTCCGTAATCATATGCGGATTCGAGGGGGGGGGGGGGGCGCACCCATCGCGCGCCTCTCCTATTTTTTTGTAATTCTTTTACAAACACCGATACCAAGGGACACTATATTACCGGTGATAACACAAGGACATTCACTACCTTGGTAGTGGATGTCCGTGTCTTATCGCCGATAATACCGTACCCCGTGAATACGCGGGTCTCGTGTGAGCCGATTTTTAGCTTCTATTCGTTAAAATTTAAAAGCTGGAATATTTTGACTGGGAAAGCTTTTTGCGGTCACATGCCAAGAAGCCAGCGGAGGGCCACACCGGCGGTCCATGTTCCACCATTTTCCCACGAGATCCCACGAACCCCAGTGATAAGAGTGGAATTTCTCCCCCACTATACGTGAAACATACGCATGTCCCGGGTGAGACAGCAGGGTGGGATATTTCTATCCCACCCTCCCAACGTGACATACTCATTTGCATATTTTATTAGGTCGCCGGAACTATTTCATCGTCGTCTGCACAATTGTAAATAAACAAAAATGGCATACTGTTCCTTGTTGATATAGACTCAATATTTAATTATTATTCAAATATTAAACTTGGTTTGTTTCAACCCCATGTTTCTCTGCAGATTTAATAATATCACTGCGCGAATTTATCGATCGATCAATAATCTCGCAATGCCCTTTACATTAGAGTTTGGCACGCGCAAATTCATTAACCCCTAACGGGCAGTGTTACAAATCAATTTTTTAGTATATACCTATGGAATATACTTAACTTTTGTACGATCTTTCTGATGAACTTGTTCGTTTTTCGAAAGGACTACGACTTGATAAATTGGGTTTGTCAGCACGTGACCGCCAGTTATCAATAATGACGTAATCCTCGTGTGTGGGGAGAAAAATCATCCTCGGTGAGTCTGAAGGTGGGAATGGGGAAATCTCACCCTCGGGGCAAGATTTTTGAACCAGAGTTGTGCGCGTTGTATTTTGTGTGAGGGTGGTGTTTCGCCTCGATCGTTCGTACATGTTTTATTTCGTCTTTCTGCTTTGTTGTTTGGTAAAATGTAGTTTAAACACTTACGAAATGTAATTCTAAGAATTGAATGCAATCAAGTTTTATAATCTTTTAAGGAGTATGAACGTGTGGGAATGAATACAAATTGTATGAATCCCTTCGGGATTCATACATAATTTGTAACCATTCCCACACGTCCATACTCCAATAAAGATTATAAAAATTGCATTCAATTCTTAATTGACTCGACCCATTTTTTTTTTTTTTTTTTTTTTGGATTTGCCGGGTATTAGATCCTGTGTTGTGATATGTCTTCATGCTCAGTTCTCTCTTATGATGCAGTGCAGAGCATATATAGAGGATATCTACGCTGTTTTAGTAAATATCGGGAATTATCTCATGAGTGTGGACCTGAAAGTTTTATTTTTCACGAGCGCTTGTGCGAGGGAAAAATAATACTTCAAGGTCCACACGAATTAGATAAAATTCCCGATATTCACTAACGCATCGTAGATTTTCTTTTTATTATATGCTACGTGACATTCTACTGCGCAATATTCAGCCCAATTCGACAGCAAGCAGTTTCAAGAAAATAACAATAGAACAATAAAAGCTGCTGATCGTTCCCTCAAGGCGACGTCTTGCGCAGACGTCATTAGGAAGCTACTGAAATAAATTATCGTGTGTACCTGAAAATATTAGTTTTCACTCCCATAAACGCTCGTAGAAAATAGAACTTTCAGGTCCACACTCATGAGATAATTCCAGATACTGACTAAAATATAGTTCTTTTTTATTACATGCTACGAGACAATTTTTTGCACAATATTTAGCCCAACTCGACGAGAAATGCGTACGTTTCAAAACAAAAACAAAGATCAGCTGATCGTTTCTTGAAGGCGACGTAATGCGGAGCAGCATGACGTCATTTAGGAAGCCACAGAGGAATATTTCTCGATATCTATAGAGTCGATAGATATCGAGAAATATCTTTTGGATAATCTGCGATAATTCACAGGTTACCATATAATAAAAGTAAATGAAAGCACTCTTTTGGAGGGTCGGTACTATTACAAACATAACACTGTCGTAGGGACCGGCGAACGTTCCAGATTCGATTCGGTTTCCCATCTTTTTACTGATCCCACTCGACCCGATACCTTCCACTTCGATTTACTAAAATATCAAGTTTCTCATTTCATACATTTCTCTATTTTCGACTTTATGAAGATGATAACTCATGTTGTAGTTTCGTGGAACGAGATTCGCCGTATCCTCTCTAACAAGATAACAAAAGTTTTGTCGGAAAATTCCAAAAATGTCATTTAGAGCGATAATGGAGAACGCCTAGTCTGCGCTGGCGCCTTGTTCCTTTCAATGGACGAATGCTAGAGACTTCCGATTCGGGAGTGGGGTGGAGGGTAGTGATTTTTTCTCGGTAGTGAATTTCCAACTAGGGGGAGGGACCGGGGGGGTCCCCTTCCCGGCCCCTCTCCCTAGTTGAAAATTCACTACCGAGAAAAATTAAGAAAATGAAGCCATAAAAGGGGGTATAAAATTTATTCTAGTGACTGAAATGCCAACACATTTATGATAGAATTATCAGGTTATTATTATTTGATATTATTCTGGGAATTGAATATGTGCTAAACAAATGCTCAAGCTGCGAACTTTGAGCAATTCGCATTGTCCTAACATTAAATCAGATCTTACGTAGGAATGATCCATTTTGGATTGTCCATCATTTTGTAACTGTGAATGATGGAATTAACTCAGGATAACGATTTTACAAGATGTGATTTTCTTGAAGTGCATTTAGAGGATTTTTTTTTATTACCAGAAGTAAACGTACTATAGAAATCTCGTACCGATTGACAAAATGCATACATATGAAGCTCCATATTGCGTACACTACAGTTGTAAGTAGTAATAGTCGGAATTTTTGCCGATTTGAAACCGAGTTGGAATTTCAGGAAGTAAAGGAGACATCACCAAAGAAACTCTAAAATCCAGATAGATGGAATTTCCAACTACTCATGACTTGCCCTCCGAATTTCCAACTATAGGAAATTTGAAATTTTGTCAAGGATTGTGTGGGGGTGGGGGGGTGACACCCCCACCTCCACCCACCCACTGTCGCCACGTCCCTGGGGACGATATGTGTTTTTTTTATTCCTGGTCAGTTCTCGTTTCAGTCTAGTGTTGTTGCTAAGATAACTGTGAGGTGAATTGTCATCACTAGAATATCAAGAACGGAAACAACACTCAACGGGATAGTTTCGAGTAATTTGAATAGCAATGCATCAGAATGCCGCCCTGCGGGGGTCACCAATACTATAATGGTTTTACAGTTGTATTTTTTTCAAAATTGTATTTTCTATTTATGCAAATAACTTTTTGAAAAAAAACCTCAGCATTTTCAAAGAAATGGCAATTTGCCAACTGGCAAATTGCCAAATCTTCTGAAATGCAAATTATTCATTTCCGTCATTTATTTATACTTCTAGAGAATACAATTCGGGAAAATACAATTGTAAAAGTTTTACAGTATTTGTCTCTGAACGGTTCTAATTAACGAACGTGCGTTGCACATCGGGTCTCTGCACTGGTCCGTGTTGACATTTCGTCGCCTGAGTGCTAGAATGTCCTATGTCCCCTACGGGACATAGGACATTCTAGCACACAGGCGACGATTTCTACGGGGGGTACTTTTGGATGCTATATGAATATATTACTGAATATTTCACAAAGAAGTGATAAGTCCATCTCTTTGTAATTGTGGTTCGATGGTACGATATAGTCTAATCAGTACGTACAGTTAAAACTAGAAGTCCTGTCATGAAATGTGCACAAATAGCACGTTGATCTGCGCGTTAATCTACGCGTTATGACCATAGTAAGGTCATCAAATTATGTACATATCGCCTGTGCACAAGCAATGTTTCAGCCAATGGACCTCCGGGTAACCCGGAGGTCCATTGGCCGAAACATTGCATGTGTTTGCTATGAGTAACCAGGAGAACCTGCCATGCTTTGGATGCCATTTGATATACATATATATATATTAAGCCTAGATAAGCGCGCATTTCGTGACAGGACTTCTATTTTTAACTGTATATTCATACTGGGTACACACGGGAGACAGACAACACTAGTTAGACAGTCGTAGAATCATAACAATAATATTGGAGATGGATTATATTGGAGATTTGATCGTGACATCGTGATTTGCCGGACACTGTTCTGTCGGTCTTCTCTTCTGGAACACGTGGTTATAATTTAATCGACACCGGGGCTCGAGAAAGATAAAAACATCAGAATATCAATATGCGAAACGCGGTTTGCGGTTACTATACACTAAATGGAGGCAAAAGCGCCCTCTAAGATTTTACCTCTACATTTAATAGAGCATAAAACGAAGGAGATCAGATGATTGGAGTAATATTTATTGATTTTGAAACCCTCAGTAAAAATGCCACAGTGTCTATTTTAGAAAAGACTGAAAATATTGGCACTGGCTGTTCTTTCAAAATTGTGAGAGCTGAAATATAAGGTGAGGGGGGAAAGTAAAATATGCCTTTTCAGTTGAGCATGAAACTGGACGGCAGTTGGGAAATCGTCAAATTTGTACACAGAAAACACACGGTGACATATATTTTTATCCTGTTCATTTTTTAATGAGATGATACAGTAAGCGCATTCAGGATTGTTTTCCCCCAATGACCTTGATGAGCTTAGGAGACAGGAAATTGTGAACACTGTCGCCAATGCAAATCTTTTAGTGTATTGCAACCTAGCAATATTTTTCATGATTTATGTCGATTGACATTTTTTGATAGGTGTATTATGCTCAATCTACCGGTATGAATAATTTTACAACTAAAGCCGAGTCGGTTTGTGTATCGGTTGAAATTTTGGAGAAAATGTTATTTTGCGTGTGCAGGATGTCCAGATTCATCAAGCAGTGTCTAATTTCGAATGCTGGTATGCATAATATGGTGGTCAAATAAACAGATGCTCCCAGGTGGAAGGAAAGATTGATCATTTCATAATTTATTATATTTCCTGTCAATCAGCGTTCCACCTGTATGAAATGGCAGTATTAAGTATGTCAAATGCTGCTACTTGTATGAAATAAGTCTCTTTTAACCCCCTCTGATTAGCACCTGAATGAAGCCAATTGCCATTTTGAAGCACACTAAATCAAATTTATGATTGATGTCCACTTACCAGCTAACCCACACCTCACATTTAGTCAACACAAGTATCCTGTTGTCCAGTGCCAGACTTTAACCACCTTCTGTCCAAAGCAATTTGCTGAAAGTGTGGATGTTAACATGCTGGGATACTAGAAACTGGAATAAAACAGGGAGTTTTCTTTTTTTGCCGGTGTGATGGTGAAAATAATGTGAAATATTCTTTTTAAGCCTGTTATTTGAATAACATGTGGTCTTGATGAGATGTACAGTAGGTTTGTAGTACATGAGGGCAATTTGTGTTGTGCTACTTGAATTCTCTTTGTTGAAATAACTGTTTTCCTTCATTTTGAACAGAACTGTAATTGCATTATATACCCCTGTTTACTGGATACCTGTGGGAAGTTTTTTAATTTCATGTTGGAGGAAAACTGCCTGCTTTGAAGTTGATTTGCACACAAGATTTCAACTACAGTTAAAACTAGAAGTCCTGTCACGAAATGTGCCCTTATCTAGGCTTAATTGCGCGTAGGAATTGTGCGCAATTGCAATATCGAATGGCATACAAAGTATGGCAGGTTCTCTTGGTTACTCATAGCAAATACGGGCAATATTTCGGCCTATGGACCTCCGGGTTATCCGGAGGTCCATAGGCTGAAACATTGCTTGTGCACAGGCCATATGTATAGAATTTGACAGCCTTACTATAGTCATAACGCGTTGGTTAACGCGCATATCGACGTGCTGTTTGTGCGCATTTCATGACAGGACTTCTCGTTTTAACTGTACCACTGTTTCGGCATTTACTAGATGTCAAAACCCAAAACTTTGTAAGTTACTTCCGGCTTTCCAGTGGCCTCATAAATCTCCATTCACCATCGTTAACATTTTCTCCTTCACACCCACAGATTCAGCTCCACTGGTGTCAAATAGCCATTACTTGTTCCACCGTAGACAGTGTGGTCCTCATAATGAGTAGCTTTCAACAAAATATGGAAATATGCCTCAAACTTGCATTTTGTTTGCTCTCTATGTCTTTGGTCATCCATTTATTGTTGTTCTTACAAAATACTCTCACAAGAATTAGCATCATGTTCATGTAAAAGATGATATGCCATGTTTTGTAATAAACCAGCAACTAGGCACACATAACAGTTCTTAAGACAAGTCAGTTGGGTATATTTCAGTTAAAATAAGTTGATGGATCTCTTTGGAATCAAGACACTATGATGATTCCAGCAAGGTTCAACAAATGAATATTTTTTTTGAAAAAGTGGAGAGAGGGCCAATTTGGTACAGGGTTGACAGTACTATATACACTTGATATTTGTGAATGATAGTTAAAGGAAGAATTGTGATATTGCACATAAATGTGTGGCTCAAAACTTAATCGTGGATTCATTTGTGAAAGTTCATCATGGTGACCACTCCCCACCCCACCCCTAATCTCTCCTTATGATTTTAATTTCAAATTTTGGCAACAGTGGGAAGTATAGAAGTCATTATGCGGTTAGTGCGCATCCAACTCTTTATGACATTCAAGAACACTTCTTTGAGTGGAGTGCACGGCAGTCCCTAATCGCTGTGTTCGGTAGGAAACTGTACTACCTGAAAGTATGATATATTGAATTTTCAAGTTGCTTGCTGTCTCTGTGTACTGTTTATGGAGAAAACACTTTGAGCTTCCGTCAATGATACTAAAATGGAAGGACCAAAATAGATTAAGTGTAAGGGCTTTCACAAAATTGGTGGCAGGAGTTGGGTTCATATAGCCATCATTGCTTATTCAGTTGTTTCTATTTTTATTGAAGTTATTGGTTATCTCAAGGCAGGGTACTATTATAATATTACAACGTTTCTTTTCATGTTCTGTCTATCAATAGTTCCTGAGTTTGTGTGATTTCTGAAATAAAACCTAAGCAGCGAAGCTACTGAAGGTTTTATTTCAGAAATCACACAAACTCAGGTACTATCGACCGATAGAACATGAAAAGAAACGTTCTGATTATTTTATTTTACCGAACAAAAATATCTGTCATTGTTAAGCGTTAACTACAAGATGCCATCAATCTTGTAATAATAATAACTCTTTGGCCAGCCGCCGATTTGTCGCGGTCCTCATAAGAGAAGGCCATCATTCCCCCTGCACCCCACCCCCTCTTCCCCTCCTCTCCGCCCAGCATTCAGATATAAACTGCTTAATAGTGTCCCTCACTTCCTCTTTTTCCATTTCTTCAATAAGCATTCCTACCCTCTCCCTCGTGTCCCCCTTCAGCCATCTATCCTTTGTTTCTTCACCCCACTTCTGCATTATTCTTCCAGTAAATTTTATTCTATGAGGTATATACTGTGGGCATTCCAAGAGAAAATGTTCCAGGGTCTCCACTACTCCAGAGTGGCACATTTGGCATCCCTTTTCCCCATCGCTCCCAATTTTTCCCCGAAGCTCCAGTGATCTTGATCTCAGTTTGAACAGCAGTGACCCTCCAAAGGTGCCATCTAGGTACTTCTCAAAAGCTGGCTTTTCTTTATATTGTAACCCCTGCAGTGATCTTTTCACGCTTACCCCTGCTCGCCAGTTTCGATTGCAATCTTCCACGACTCTCTCTTTGACAAACCTTTTGCCTTCTTTCATTCCTACTTCTATGTTTGTGACCTCTATAGAGTAATTGTCCATTAGTTCCCTCACATGTTTTGACCACCCCGTTTCTATATTAGAATTCCAAATGGTATCGGGCATCAATTTGCACCACCGGTTGTCAGGCAGGTTTCTCAAATAGTTAAAGTAACACAGTTTTCCCAAATCTACCCTGTCCTTGATTATCATCCACCCAAGCTCTCCCCTTACTGCTTCCAAAGCTGCAGCATTACTACTTTCCAACTTCTTAATAACGGTTTGGTTTAATGGAATCACGTCCGTGCCATACGTTATACTTGGTAAACCCACCCTCTCCCACAGTGTTTTCCCCACAAAGACCTTATTGAAACTATTTTTCCCTAAAAGTTTTAGTTGGTTCAGAATTCTTTTCCCCTTCAGAATCAGTTTGGCTGAGTACTTTCTGTACACCCCTCTTCCCGTTATATTTATGCTTACCCCTAGATACTCATACTCTCCCGTTTCTCCTACAGTGATTTGTTTGCTTTCCCCTTCGGGGATTGAGAACTCCCCCACTCTCCATCTCTTCGTCATATCTACCTTGCGTCCAACGGGTATTACCTTGCTTTTATTTTCATTTAGTTCGAGCCGCCAAGTGTTCCCATATCTACCAACAATTTCCAGCAGTTTCTCTAGCCCCTGTTCAGTTCTAGACATTAACACCATGTCGTCCGCAAAGAATAAACCTGGTATCTTTATGTCTCCAACATTTACCCCCTCCGCACTCTGAATTAGTTCGTCCCCTAAATCTTTAACATACAATGCAAACAAAATCGGTGAAAAGATACACCCCTGCTTGAGGCCTATATCCATAGGGACTCGTTTTGTAGTGATACTCCCTAGACTGAGTTGGCTTTGCACATCTGTATACAGTGCTTTCATGATTCCCACAAAGTCACCCCCCAGTCCGATGCCCTCGAGCTTTCGCCACATACCTTCCCTCCACACTCGGTCGTACGCGTTTTTCACATCTAGAAATGCCAGAAACATCTTTTTCTTTTCAGCCTTTGTTGATTCTATCAGTTGGGTGAGTGTAAATAGGTGATCAGTGACTCTTCGTCCTTTCCTGAAACCATTTTGAATTTCTCCTAAAAAAACCTTTCTCTTCAATAACTTCCTCTAGTCTACCGTATATGACCTTACAGAATACTTTTCCGATGTTACTACTAACTGATATCCCCCTATAGTTATCTAGAACTTCCTTATCCCCCTTTTTGTGTATGAACGACACCTTACTTTCCCTCCACTCTCTGGGGACCTCTTGCTTTCGCAGAGCCAGGTGGAAAAGGTTTGTCAGGACTTCAATAAGTGCCTCCCCTCCATTTTTGAGGAATTCGTTCGGAATTTCATCAGTCCCTCCCGCTTTACCATTTTTTAATTTCGAGACCACGTTCCGCACTTCTTCTGCCGTTATTTCGCTACATACACGATTGAATAGGTTCTCCTCCACCAGTGTATTTCTTTTTGGTGGGGACCCACTGCCCCATCGCCTATCGTTTATCTTTTCCCAGTGCTTGACTAACTCTGAAGCGATACGGCCTTTATCTTCTGTACTTTCCCCATCCACTTTTATACTCTGCACACTACTTTTCCCCCGTTTATTTACCCAGTTCCAAAATACGTTTGAGCTCGAACCCCCCGTTTTCTTTATTGTTCTGGCAAGACTGCAATTGCGCTCCTTCCTATTATTATTCTTTATCTCATTCACCTTTGTCCGTGCCAGTTCATATTCTCCTTTCATTAGTCTCGTGTCATTTTTATCCACCCCTTTAAGCTTCCTACTTCTTCTGTAAGCAGCGCATTTTACCTTCCTTTCTTTTATAGCATTTTTCAGTCCCTCGTTAACCCTGTATCCAAGCTCTCTCGTTGGGACCCTCACCCTTCCTATACAATCCTTCCCTGCCTCTGTTAGGCTATTTACTATGCCATCTGAACTACTCTGGACATTTGCATCCCTAGGAAAACATTCAAGATTTGGTTTTAGTTTTTCCCGAAACTGCTTCCAGTCGGCTCCTTGTTTTAGTCCCCAAACTTCCTTGAAGGTATTTCTGTCTCTATTCGTCTTTTTGCCCATAATCTTAACTGTTATCAGGTTGTGATCACTACCCAAGTCATTTTTTCCCTCGTCATCTATTTCTACATCTATAACCTCCCTCCATACGCTAATGTCAGTGAGTATATAATCAATTATTGTTTTCTTATCGTTCCTCTCCCAGGTCCATTTACCCTTACATTTCGCATCCCTGTTCAGGATCATTAAACCAAGCTCTTTTGATAGGTCCAACATCTTCCTCCCATTCGTGTTAATTTTCCTATCACCTCCCTGTATGCCCTCCTCCTTATCCCCGATGTGCCCATTGAAGTTCCCCATGAGGACAATACTGAACCCTCTGCTTCCAAGCTCTGTGATATTC
Source organism: Pictodentalium vernedei (assembly GCA_031216915.1). Taxonomy (NCBI): domain Eukaryota; kingdom Metazoa; phylum Mollusca; class Scaphopoda; order Dentaliida; family Dentaliidae; genus Pictodentalium; species Pictodentalium vernedei. The sequence goes on from CM062295.1 coordinate 658,743,248, forward strand.
GATCTAAGATTTGTATATATTGAATCATTCCACTCGGGCTTACTTCCCTCCACTGCTAAGTATACAACACCAACGGCAACACTCCTGCTTCCTAACCTGATTTTTGCCCAGACTATTTCGTTGGATACTGGAATCTGAGTCCTTGCTTCTGTGAGATCTGTAATCAATGAGGGCTGTAATTCCTCTTTAGCGTAGATGCCAACACCCCCACCCCGTTTCTGACCCTCAGTTCGCCCAGCTCCTATCCACACGCAACCCTTCATCTGATCAACCCGCTCATCCCGTCGTATCCACGTCTCACTTAGACCCATTATATCGAAGTCTCCTTCGTCCATCATTGTTGATATTTCGCTTACTTTCTTGTGCAGACCCTGGATGTTGCAGTACCCAAACTTAATGAATCTTTGTTTTTTGTCATCACTGGCACATTATTATAACCCTGGTATGTCCCTGTATTGTGCATGTTTGTTGTTCTTCCTATGTTCCCAGCATTTGTGCCCCTCTGGGTTATCGGCTGTGGTCCCCTACCCCTCTTTTCTCCAAAAAAGGCCCAGTCACCTGTAAAATTTTTTGGCCCAACAGGTCTGTACCCATCCTACTTAAATGCAATCCGTCTCGCCCATACAACTCTCCTTGTCCCCAGAATGAATCCCAGTGGTCAATGAAATGTATTCCCAAGTCTTTGCAGTGCTCTTCCAGCTCCTCGTTTAGTGCCATAATCCGCGAGTTCCTCTCATTCCCACCACCCATAACGGGGAGCACCCCTGAAACGATGATCCGGGCATTCCTGCTAAGTAGCTTACTAATTAGGTCCTTGTACGTGTCCACCAAACGAACTGATTTCCTCTCCCTGATGTTATTGGACCCCACATGTAATACCACTACCGGATCAGGCCCCGACCCAGCTACAATACCGTCCACTCTATCCCTCAGGTCCTCCACTTTAGCCCCCGGAAAGCACAGAACTGTTCTATTTTCACTGTCCGGACCACAGACAACCTTGTCGATCCCCCGAACTATGCTACTTCCCGCAACCACCAACTTACTTTTGGCCCTCGCCCTATTTATCTCCTCTAGTCTCCTATTGTTTACAGCGTCCTCTTCCTCTCCAACAGCCCCACTCGGAATCAATACCGGTATCGGTATCTTTGACCTAGGATTACTCCTATCCTTGTCCCTCCGTCTCTTTCCAGGCCCTGAACTACCTGGACTACTCCCCTGGTCTTCTCCCGGATCCCTCCTCCTTTTTCCTGGCCTAGACCCCAAGCTACTATCTGTTGCAACTACCTCCATCTCCCCCTCTGTCTCTTCCGAATCGAGCACATCAAATCTGTTTCTGGTGCTGCACTCCCCACTGCCTTTGGACTTTACATCCCTATCTACCTGCTTCTCTGGCCCCCTTTTCCTACCACTTTTGATAGTCCACGCCAAACGCTTTACAGCATTGCTCCGGCCTGGGCCCCCCTCATCTGTCCTACGTACTTTTCTAGCAGCCCCCACCTCATCACCTACCTCATTCACATCAAAGGTTCTACCCCCATGTTTCCTCTTGGAACCACCGAAAAACTTCCATCCTTCTCGGAAAGCTACTTTCACGGGCGTAACTCCAGACAGCCCCGCCCTACCAAGTTTTCCCTTCAGCTCAGCAATCTCCCCCTCAAACTTAACAATTGTCTCGTAACCAAGGAGACTTCTTCTGTATACTTGCGGATCCAATTGTAATAACAATGTAGTCGAATCCAAAAACATGACGTCATTTCGAACGAATGGTGTCTCTTTAGGTGGTTCCAGATCACCAAATTCGAAAATGAGTTGTCACAAATGCCGTCGCTTTGGGGGTTTCTATATCACCAAATGCCAGTGTTAACAACTGTATCATGCTGTTCATGTTATAATTCATTATTAATGCTTGTTTGATAAGTGGTATAAATTAATGGAATATAAATTCATCTTTCTTAGACGACGACAGTTGTTAGAATTAAGCGGAGTGAAACAATTTATTGTGAACTTGAGGCGGAAGCTCAGTGAGGTCGAGGAGTACTAAACTTGTGGAAATATAAATGATTGAAGTCATGAGTCATATTCAGGATTCACTGAAGTGGTGAAAACACGTGAGTTTTTAATATTTCTGATTCTTTTGAATTCATTGTTTGTAGTTGAAATTGAAACCACACCCACTGAAGATGACAAATTTGTTGGTAAGTTTGTGTCTATCGGTGACGAAAAAAGCTAAACGGACACGGCGCCAGTGTTTGGTGTTGAAAAATCCCAATCAGAGCGTGCGTAATCGACGCTGATCAATGGACGTGGAGCTTACATTTTCTTTGTTCTTTTGTCTCCAGGGAAGAACGTTCCGATAGTACACGTGTTTTGCCCCAAAACTCCAGTACTGTGACTTTTAGAAGGAGTCAAACTAACCTATCACGGCTGATGTTGCAAACGTGAGGCATAACGTACCCTATTCAATCTAGCCATAGAAAATCAAGAGGTCCCAAAGGAGTGGAGAGAAAGTAAAGTGACATTTATTCACAAAAAGGAGGAAAAAGACGTTTTGGATAACTATCGAGGTATCTCTGTCAGTAGCAACATTGGAAAGGTTTTCTGTAAAGTCCTGTATGGGAGATTAGAGGAGGTGATTGAGGAGAAGGGTTTTTTGGGAGAAATCCAGAATGGCTTCAGGAAGGGAAGGAGAGTTACTGACCATCTTTTCACACTATCCCAAATGATAGAATCCGCGAAAGCAAAAAAGAAAAAGATGTTTATGGCCTTTTGGGATATCAAAAAGGCATACGATGGAGTATGGAGGGAAGGTATGTGGCGCAAGCTGGAGGCTATGGGCTTAGGAGGCGAGTTTGTTGGAATTATGAAAGCATTATATAAAGATGTACAGCGTGATCTTAGCCTGGGAAACATTACAACGAAACGTGTGCCTATGGAGATAGGCCTAAAACAGGGGTGTATCCTTTCGCCGATCCTGTTTGCATTGTACATCAAAGGTTTGGGAGATGAACTCCTGCGTAGCGAGGAGGGGGTAGCAGTTGGGGACTTGAAGATCCCAGGGCTATTTTTTGCAGACGATATGGTTCTAGTGTCAGAAAGCGAAGAGGGGCTAACGAAAATGCTGGAAATTGTTGGGAAATATGGGAGCAAATGGAGACTCGAACTTAATGAAAGCAAGAGCAAAATTATACCTGTGGGTCGCAAAGTGGACCCCACTCGAAGGTGGAGAGTGGGTGAGTTCAGCATTCCGGAAGGGAGCAGCAAACTTCTCAGTGTGGGAGAGACAGGTGATTACGAGTATTTGGGGGTAAATATAAACATTACAGGAAGAGGCATCTACCGGAACCTCTCAAATAAATTGATTCTGAAGGGGAAGCGAATCCTTAACCAAATTAAACTTATAGGGAGAAACAGTTTCAATAAGGTTTTCGTGGGGAAAACCATTTGGGAAATGGTGGGACTGCCAAGTATAACATACGGTACGGAAGTGGTACCCCTAAACAAGACGGCAGTAAAGAGCTTGGAAATCCTGCAGAACGATGCAGGCCGATTGATAACGGGGTCGAGTAATGCCGCAGCGCTAGAAGCAATCATGGGTGAGCTTGGGTGGATGAGGATCAAGGACAGGATAGACCTGTTGAAGCTCGGTTATCTTAATTATTTGGTAAATCTCCCCGACAGCCGATGGTGTAAAGCAATGTTCCTGAGAATGTTCAACTCAAATATCAAAACGGGGTGGATGGTCCAAGTGAGGGAGCTAGTAGAGAACTACTCATTGGAGATCTCGGACCTGGACGTTGGGGCAACCCAGGGTAAAGAAATCGTCAGAGAAATGGCCATGGAGGATTGTAACCGTAATTGGCGAGAGGGGGTCAAATCAAAGAGGTCTTTGGGTGGCCTGCGTGATAAAGAGAAGCCAGGTTTTGAAGAGTACCGTGATGGCACCTTTGAGGGGGTCACTGTTGTTCAAGCTGAGGTCGCGGTCCCTGGAAATGAGGGGGGAAATTGGGAAAGACGGTGAAAGGGAGTGCCAGATGTGTAACTTGGACATGGTGGAGACCCTGGAACACTTTCTTCTAGAATGCCCAAAGTATCAGTCTAAAAGAATGAGATTCACTGGGAGTATAATGGGGAAGTGGGATGGGAGAATGAAGGACATGTGGTTAGAGGGAGACTCAAAGGAGAAGGTTAATATGCTAATCGTAGAGATTGGGAAGAATGGGACAAGGGATGTCATCAAGCAGTTCGTCTCCGAGTGTTGGGAGGAGAGGAGAAGCGTGGGAATAGGGAGGCAGTTGGGAGCACAGGGGTAACCATGGCCTTCTCGTCCGAGAACCGCGACAAATCAGCGGCTGGCCAAAGTGTTATTATTATAATAATCTTCCATATGCTGCTCCTCTATAATACATAATACTTTATTCGAACAGTTTTTTAAACAAAAGTAATCTTTTTTACACTTTTATTTTGAGAAAAAGAAAGGGTTAATGTTTCTGCTCTCATTTTCATCTGACTACCTTTTTCCCTTCAGGAGTTTATGTGGCCAGTCTGTTAATGTATTAATACAAGAAGATGGCAGTTTGGGGAATATTTTTTCAATAAATTTGTTGCTTGGAGAATTTATATACAAAGAAATAGTAAAAGGGATAGATATTTTTTTTTTATCTCAAAGAGGGTGGGTTAATTGTAATGTTAATAGATCAGGAAAAGGGCATTGAGATTTAAAACGAATATTTCAAATCAATTAGGAAATATTTTTCTCTTTAATTTGAACCCAAAGGTACAAATATTTCTATCAATTTTGAAACAACTTTAGGTTACAATACACTAAATAGAGGCAAAAAGCGTCCTCTAAGATTTTTCCTCAACATTTAATAGAGCATAAAATGAAGGAGATCAGCTGATTGGGGCAATATTTATTGATTCTGAAGCCCTCAATAAAAATGCCACAGTGTCTATTTTTAGAAAAGACTGACAATATTGGCACTGGCTGTCCTCTTAGAAATTGTGAGAGTAGAAATATAAGGCGAGGGGGGCAAGTAAAATATGCTTTTTCAATTGAGCGTGAAACTGGATGGTAGTTGGGAAATCGTCAAATTTGAACACAGAAAACACACGGTGACATAATATGTTTACCCTGTTCATTTTTTTTAATGAGATGATACACGAAGTGGATTCAGGACTGTTTCCCCCCCCCCCCCCCCCCCAAATGACCTTGATGAGATTAGGAGACAGGAAATTGTTAACGCTGTCGCCAATGCAAATCTTTTAGTGTATTGCAACCATGCGTTCAAGAATATTTGCTGAACAATTCATTTTCATATTGATTCCATTCAACTCGACGGGAAGAATGCCCTTCGTTGACAAGAAATAAAACAAAGTGGTTGGTCTTACATTCCTTTAAAAAAGCATGTATATACATATTTTGTACTATATGTATCCCGCACTGTCAGCAAACGCATGAATCAGTTGTCTTGTTTTAAGCGTGAGATATGGATTCCAGGTCACTGTCCCGACTGTTATGTCTCAAGTGCCGACAGATAAATTATTCCAACTACTTCACAAGAAAACGATTTGTGCAAGCACAAGCGCGCGAGAAAATGCCCATGAAACACTCATATTTTGTGCATACATCATGCAATTTCTCCGTATTAGAACAAAAACCAGAAACGGTTTGTGAACAAAGTTGAATCTCTCTCACTGAAAGGAGGTGACTACCACATCTCAAAGAATTGTGACTGGTGATTCACAAGGAATTAGTTTTAAAATAAGTACAAGTATTTTGGACAGGATTCCAGTCTATGCGTGTTAATATCTTCTTTCGAAAAAACGTGAACCCCCTTCCGCCCCACACACACACACCTATGACGCCCACTTTTGTAGTAATTACCACTTTTGTGGTAGCTCACCACTTTTGTAGTTGAAAACGCTCACTTTTGTGGTAGCTCACCACTTTTGTAGTAATGTCGCCCACTTTTGTAGTAAAATGAGGTCTCCACTTTTGTAGTCACCGTCGCCCACCTTTGTCATAAAAAAACAAAGTCACCACTTTTGTAGTAACGTTTTTACCACTTTTGTAGCAAAATATTTCCCAGTTTTCAAAGGCTAAAATTATTCGCGCGATATGATCAGATTTAAATCAAAGAATTTGCCCTTTCTCACTGATGGAACTTTGTATAATTCGACCCAAACTTATATTGACCAATTGCTTTGGGAAATCCATGCAAAAAAATTTGGCACTTTAACCCTTTACCTAACACGGCACTTATTGATATTATTAAATTTCGTATTTTTTCCAATATAAGTTCCACCTATTTTCAATGAAACTACACATTGTATACACATTTGGATATTATTAGAACCCAAAAAGCCGATTCTGATAATATCCAAATTTCAATAGGTCTGCGAGAAATTTTGGAGATATTTAAGGCTATTTTAGGCTTAATGTGGTCAATGTTCGGACCGTTTTCGTCTTTATGTTGGGTAAGTGGTCAGCGTTTGACGCCTTCAGTCCGGTGGCAGCTGACCGCACATATCCATTCTATAAAACGCATTTTCAATCGGTATATTCCTCCCAGTCAGTCTGCAAGTATGCATGAATACTTGAATATTGCATTATACTATAAATATTGCTTGTGCGGATATTTTAAGGGCAACTCTGTTTTATGCGTCTTGTTATGGCTTCTGTAAATAGATTGTGGGGGGGGGGGGGGGGGATCTTGAGGCTTGCGATTTTAGAATACGGTTTTAGCTACTCTTTAAGCTCATCTAAAAATTATTAAAATCTTCGAATTTATCATTTTCCCGTTCCTTCAGGGGTGGGGGGGGGGGGGGTTAGGAAAACATTTGCAGACACCGATGCCGATTTTTTGTTTTTGAACGGTCGGAGGACCCACCCACCCACCCCATGTAATTTGTTTCCAGTTTTACAATTTTTTTCCGGGGTTATCTGAACCACCCACCCCCACTAAATACATGCTTCTGCGTCACCCTTCCCACCATACTGCACCATAACCAATTTGATCATACAGTATTGAGTGATTGACCTTGTACAGTAGGACAGGTCTTGAAAGAACATCCGTTTTATCAGACCAAAGTGGTCTCTTAAACCTAATAAACCAACAACATTCAAAGTGGATTATGTATCCAAATATATCCCACAATAAAGCCACACAAATATGGATAACATTAGCCCTGACTCTTCGAGCCAGTTCTAATGTTAGCCATACATGTGTTTATTTCAAGTAACCTTATTGAACAGTAATGGTTATATGAGAATTTTAAATTTTTTTGTATTTTAGAAAAGAATGTTAGGTAAAGGGTTAAATATCATAAATTACTCAACCCATCAGAACCCATTGCGTTCTCCATTCATATATACAGTGGAACTTCTCTTGAGAGACCACCTTTTTGAGGAATCACCTCTTTTGTGCTAGAGCGTGTTTTATGTGGACAACACAGGACAACATACCATTTCGGCCAGACAAAAATGGTCTTTCAAGACAGGTGGTCTGGTACATGATTTTGTTGACACCTGTGTTCTCAGATGTGTTTGAAATAAATTAGCAGTTCAATCAGGTTCAATGTTTAGGAGTTTTTGCGTTACATACTTCCTACAATGACAATAAGAGTCATTGGTGTTTTCGTAATAGGTCTGGATACATTGTTGTACAGAATTGTTCATGCAGCTGAAATCTGTAACTGTTCCTGACTTCACATAATTGTCTTTGCTCCTCATCTAAGCCAGCTGATCTCACCAGGGTGAACATATTAGAAATTTAATCAAACGGAACGCCCTCAAGATAACTTAACTTAATAATAATAACTCTTTGGCCAGCCGCTGATTTGTCGCGGTCCTCATAAGAGAAGGCCATCATTCCCCCTGCACCCCACCCCCTCTTCCCCTCCTCTCCTCCCAGCATTCAGATATAAACTGCTTAATAGTGTCCCTCACTTCCTCTTTTTCAATTTCTTCAATAAGCATTCCTACCCTCTCCCTCGTGTCCCCCTTCAGCCATCTATCCTTTGTTTCTTCACCCCACTTCTGCATTATTCTTCCAGTAAATTTTATTCTATGAGGTATATACTGTGGGCATTCCAAGAGAAAATGTTCCAGGGTCTCCACTACTCCAGAGTGGCACATTTGGCATCCCTTTTCTCCATCTCTCCCAACTTTTCCCCGAAGCTCCAGTGATCTTGATCTCAGTTTGAACAGCAGTGACCCTCCAAAGGTGCCATATAGGTACTTCTCAAAAGCTGGCTTTTCTTTATATTGTAACCCCTGCAGTGATCTTTTCACGCTAACCCCTGCTCGCCAGTTTCGATTGCAATCTTCCATGACTCTCTCTTTGACAAACCTTTTGCCTTCTTTCATTCCTACTTCTATGTTTGTGACCTCTATAGAGTAATTGTAACTTATCCTTACAGTGCAGTGTTTGATAATTGCAATTAGTGATGCATTTTAACTTGCATTATTCAATATGTCATACATTGTATCACTATAAGCCGAATCAAAGCTCAGCCGCAATAACAGTTTTATAATAGTATATAACCCATGGTAGGTACCCCCTGATAACTTGAGTGTCTTTTTATTGGTTCTTGAATGATACTTCACTGATTATGTATGGTATACAATTTTGCCCAAAAGTGTCTGAGAAAAAAAATTGCAAGCATCGGAATTTTTTTTTTTTGTCCTCCTTGACCACCCACCCACCCCGGCATCAGTGTTTTGCAATTCCCCCCCCCCCCCCCCCCCCACCTGGTTCCTTACACAAATGTCGACAAAGGAATACACATTGTGAGTACGCATCGCTGGCTGGCTGAACTCTCTTGCTCATGTGGGTCACAATGGCACCGTGCATTAAGGCGCACTGCACGTCGATTGTGTACGTCTTGATGGAGAGCTGATAGCTGCTCGTCCTTGCTCACCACGACGTTGTCTGTGAGGTTGGGATGGGAAGAGAGGCTTGGGGGACCCCGGTTTCTCCAGCCTGTAGAGCTTTTATCGACACTGAACGATTCTGCTGTTGAAGTGTCTTTAAATTCAGACAGGTTTCTCTATTATAAAACAAAGTTTTTTTTCTGAAATCACTACCTGATGGCCCTACATACAAATCCCAAGTTTCGGCCTGATCGCCCCAGTAGTTTCCGAGATCGTTACTGCGCATGCGCGAAGACGGACCCCCCACCCCAGGTCCGATGGATGGAAAACCTCTCCAGGACCGAACTACATACGCATGCTAAGTTTCGTCCCGATCGGCCCGCCGTTTTCGAGTCTATAACGAACACACACACACACACAGCGGCATATTAAAAGGAAAAAAAAAACGTTTCAGTCAGTTTCAGTAGGAAATGTCTGTGCCAGTGCGATTTTTTAACATCAAACACACACCCTCACACACACATACACATACACACACACCCTCACACACACACACACACAGTCTTGTCTACCCTACATACCGAGGTGCCCCATTGTTTGTCCTTTGTGTGGACTAACGGTTTCTACCTCGTTTTGCCGGTACAGTTCTGGGAAAACAACCGAGGTGAAGGGTTTCTTTTGTCTTTTGTACCTCGGTAAGGCGAAACACGCAAACTCTTTTGTCTAGTTACCTCGTCAAGTTGGTAAGACAAACCCACACACACACACACACACACACACACCCTGACACACACACACACACACACACACACACACACTGACACACACACACAACCTCACAGGCACACACACATTCACACAGAGACACACAAGCTCAAATATATAGTAGACTAGCTGGGGTGCCCGACTTCGTCCGGGCTACAGAGATCGTCACTGCGCATGCGCAAAGATTGGCTAACACGCCATAGCCGACGGTGGCAAATCACTACCCGGTGGAACGTACATACAAATTCTAGGTTTCGTCCCAGTCGGATTTGTAGTTTCCGAGATCGTCACCGCGCATGCACAAAGATAGGCTGTCACCTCATAGCCGACAGAGGCCAGTGAATTCCCGACATACAAATCCCAGGTTTCACTCAAATCGGCCAGTAGTTACCGAGATCGTCATAGCGCATACACGAGGATAGATCCCCCACTCCGGAGCCGATGGTGGCAAACCACTACCCGATAGACCATAGATACAAATCCCAAGTTTTGTCCTGATCGGCCCAGTAGTTTCCGAGATCGTTACTACGCATGCGCGAAGACAGGTCCCCCACCCCATACCCGACGGTGGCAAATAATTAACCGATGACCCTACATACAAACACCAAGTTTTGTGCCGATCGGCCCAGTAGTTTTCGCGATCAGTACTGTGCATGTACGAAGATGGCCCCCACCACACCCCGGGAAGGTTTTAATCTATTCGGACATGTGGGTGGGGCCATCTTAGCGCAGGCGCAGTGATAATCACGAAAACTACTGTGCTGATTGGCTTAAAACCTGAGATTTGTATGTAAGTTACATCCGGCAATGTCCTGGGCCACTCAAATTGCTCATGCTCGGCTCAGCTGTCCATGTAAATCATTCCTGTACGGAGTAGGGCCTCGAGCTAGTCTATTAAACATTTGAGTTAATTTGTCTGTGTCTGTGTGTGTGTCTGTCTGTGGGTTTGCTATAGACTCAAAAGCGTCTGGACATATCGGGACGAAACTTGGCATGCACATGTAGTTTGGTCCTGGGAAGGTATCCACTCATTGGACCTGGGGTGGGGGCCCGTCTTCACATATCTGTCTGTCTGCCCGTGTGTTCGCTATAGACTCGAAATCGAATGGGTTGATTGGGTCGGAACTTGGCAGGCGTATATATTCCTGTCCCGGGAAGCTTTTCCACCCATCGGACCCAGGGTGGGGGCCCGCCTTCGCGCATGTGCAATGACAATCTCGGAACTACTTTTGCGATCGGGACAAAACCTGGGATTTGTATGTAAGTTCCATCAGGTAGTGATTTGCCACCGGCGGCTATAGGGTATTAACCAATCTTTGCGCATGCATATTTGAGTAATCTTGCTTGTCTATTTGTCTGTCTGTAGGTATAGACTCGAAAACGTCCGGGTTGATCTGGGAAGAAATTTGGCATGGGTGTGTGATCCGGGCCCGGGAAGGTTCTGCGCCACTCGGACGTAGGGTGGGGGCCCGTCTTCGCTCATCCGCAGTGACGATCTCGGAAACTACAGGGCCGATCGGGACGAAACCTTGGATTTGTATGTAGGGTCCATCGTGTAATCATTTGCCATTGTCGGGTGTGGAGTGGTGCCCGGCTTCGCGCATGCGCAGTGACGATCTCGGAAACTACTGGACCGATCGGGACGAAAACTGGCATTTGTATGTATGGTTTTTCGGCTATGGGGTGGGAGCCAATCTTTGCGCATGCGCAGATGCGCAGTGACAAAAGCACGGACAAAGTCGGGCACCCAGCTAGTGTAATATATATTTGAGCTTGCCTGCCTGCCTGCCTGCCTGCCTGTCTCTGTTTTGCCGGTACAGTTCTGGGAAAACAAACGAGGTGAAGGGTTTCTTTTGTCTTTTGTACCTCGGTAAGGCGAAACACGCAAACTCTTTTGTCTAGTTACCTCGTCAAGTTGGTAAGACAAACCCACACACACACACACACACACACACACACACACACACACCCTGACACACACACACAACCTCACACGCACACACACATTCACACAGAGACACACAAGCTCAAATATATAGTAGACTAGCTGGGGTGCCCGACTTCGTCCGGGCTACAGAGATCGTCACCGCGCATGCACAAAGATAGGCTGTCACCTCATAGCCGACAGAGGCCAGTGAATTCCCGACATACAAATCCCAGGTTTCACTCAAATCGGGCCAGTAGTTACCGAGATCGTCATAGCGCATACACGAAGATAGATCCCCCACTCCGGAGCCGATGGTGGCAAACCACTACCCGATAGACCATAGATACAAATCCCAAGTTTTGTCCTGATCGGCCCAGTAGTTTCCAGTAGTTTCCGAGATCGTTACTACGCATGCGCGAAGACAGGTCCCCCACCCCATACCCGACGGTGGCAAATAATTAACCGATGACCCTACATACAAACATACAATATCGAAAAATTCAATAAGATCTTAAAATTTCTCCTCGATCACATTACCAAAAAACAATTGAAATATTTAACAGCTAAGCTCAGTGCTCAAACAAGACAATTTTATATCCTACCAAAGATCCACAAGGACCGTTCTTCATGGACGGATGACTTAACTCCACCCGGGAGGCCAATTGTATCAGATTGTAATTCGGAATCTTATGCGATCTCGGAATTACTTGATTATCATCTGAAACCTATAGCAAATAGACATCCGAGCTATCTAAAAAATACACAGGATTTCCTGTCAAAAATTTCGAAATTGAAAATATCGAAAAATGCAATTCTGGCTACTTTGGATATCGACAGTATGTATACGAACATTGATATTGATAAAGGTGTTAAATCAGTTAAAAATGCATTTGAAAAATATCCGGATGCGAAACGCCCGGATGAACAAATTTTGGATCTTTTAGAGCTGAGCTTAAAAGGTAATGACTTTCAATTCAATGGAGAAAATTTTCTACAAATAATGGGTTGTCCTATGGGTAAAAGATTCAGTCCTAATTTTGCAAGCATTTATGTAGCGGAATGGGAGGAAAATGCCTTAAGCAAATGTGCGAAGCATCCTCTCATATATCTCAGGTATTTAGATGACATTTTTATGATTTGGGAACATTCAAAAGAAGATTTTGATGAATTTTTAGAAATGTTGAACAATCACGATCCAAATATTAAATTGAAAGCTACTATCAGTGAAAATTCTGTTGATTTTCTCGATGTGACCGTGTATAAAGGCAAGCAATTTCAGGCGTCCGGTCATTTAGATTATAAAGTATATTTTAAACCAACTGATTCACATCAATTGTTGCACACAAAATCATTTCATCCTAAACATACATTTAAAGGTATCATCAAATCACAGCTCATTCGTTTCCACCGCAATTCAAGTGATAAGGTAAATTTCAATGAGGCTTGTTCTACTCTATTTGGCGCCCTCAGATCGAGAGGGTACTCGCTGCGCCTTTTGCGTAGCCTGAAATCCCAAACCCTGAAAAAGCTCGAAAGTCCAGCTGAAACTACCGATTTCGAACCACTGAAGATTGAACACAACAGACCGTTGCAAAATGGTAGTGGCGCGGTATTTAATTGCAAAAAGCCTCGTTGTAGACTGCATACTTTTATGCCTGATCAGAAAGATGAATTTTCCTCCGAACAAACGAAAAATCATTATCAGATCCGTAACCCCCGCCATTGTGATTCACCAAACATTATTTACCTTATCACTTGTTAGCGATGTCGGAAACAGTATGTTGGTCAAAGTCAAAATCATTTCCAAGAACGTGCTACTAGACACAAACAGGATATAAAACATAATGATGATGCCCCAGTAGCACAACATTTTAACCTTCCTGGCCATTCTTTGGACGATTTCGAAATCCATCCTATTGAACAACCACCAATTAAAGGCACATTAGAAGAAACGGATGAATTTAGAAAAAAACGTGAAGCTTTTTGGATCAATACGCTTCAAACCCTCTGGCCATTTGGTATGAACATATCAGAGGGCGAATGCGAAAGGAGGTCCATCATTCCTTTCACTTTAACGTACAACAGAATGAATATCGAAATAGCAAAAATGTTAAAAGATGAATTCAATTTTACCAATGCTAAATTAAATGAACCTTTGAATCTTCGACCTGTCATCGCCTATAAGAAAAACAAAAGCTTGCGTAACATCCTTGTAAGGACTAAATTAGAGCCCATCAATGAATAACATCAATTTTTGCCAGTCAGTTTAACCAGTTCCTAAGCTCATCACTTAGTTTAAATCAATTTTGTGTAATTTTTTGTCATGTTTGAAACCCATCAGGGTTCAGTAAATGAAAACAATTTTTCGGCGGCATATTAAAAGAAACAAACGTTTCAGTATGAAATGTCTGTGCCAGTGCGATTTTTTAACCTCAAACACACACAGGCGAGTGCCAGAGTTCATATATGCCCAAAAACAAAATAGGTTCTAATTTCAATCATGTGTATGTATTTCTTTATATTTATATATTTATTTATTGATTATTTTTAAATTATTTATTTATTTATTTATTTATTTATTTATTTATATTTATTTATTTATTTATTTATTTATTTATTTATTTATTTATTTATTTATTTATTTATTTATTTATTTGGTTGATTCATTTATTTAAATAATTTTTTTTTTTTTTTTATACCTTTCACACAATGTAGAGGCTCGGAAGGTAAAACACTCAATTTCTACGTGGTGTAAAATATTTTCCGTCATAAACCTCCGTCGGGGGATATTCATTCCAACTGATAGCATTCGTGAGGCATCATGATCTTTGGCGTTATTTTTTCATTTATTTCTTTAGTCTCAATATATTTTATCAAACCATTTTTTCATATTATTTTCACATACTTCTGAAGCCAGTAAAGCAAACCGCTCCCGATTGGTTTTACTTAAATCAAAGCCAACCAATAGGGCTTCATGGGGTCAGTAAAGCAAACCACTCACTGGCTGATTAAAATTCAATGGAAGCCAATCAATAGGGCTTCATCTAATTTGTTTGGACGACACAAACTGAGTTGTGAAAAACAAACTTGGGACATCTCAGATTGAAAAGAATTAATTAGATGAGTGACATTTGACAGCTTGTTAAAGAGTTTAATTATGTACTGAGCTGTGAAAAACACCCCCAGCCCAGATATGGATATATACCATGCATGCCCTCCCATATTTATGGCGATTGACAGTCACATTTATGGCGATTGACAGTCATACTGATCGGACGTGTCTGTGAAAGCTCCTGACTGAACACATCTCAAAGCTTGGATATTAACAAAGCCTATTGTTCTCTGTACCACTTCTGTGCACTCTAGTGTAATTTTGTAAGTGTTTATCTTTAACTCTATCTATTTTCTGTCTACTTTTCTCTGTTAAAATTAAAAACGAATATTTAAGTCAATACAATTAAATTAAAATCTTTAATAACTTAAAAAATTAAATTTAGAATTTTAGAATTATTTACAAATAAAAATAATGGATAAACAAAGTCAAGCTAAGTTAAACAGTTCTGCCTTTAATTCTGGTAGTCTGAGCAACAGTGGAAATTCCACTAATACTGATATGACATCGATGATGTCGATGATGTCTGGCTTCCAGAAAGAAATAGCCAGATTAAATGACACCATAGAGGGGTTGCAGTCAGAGCTCCAAGCCCAGAAGCGACAGGCAGATAAAGAAAAGGCTGAATTGAGAAGGGAATTGGAAAAGGCAATTCTGAAAGCCAAACCAGGTAAGGAGGACCATGCTCCTCCAGTTCCTGATTTACCATGTATTGACGCTGCTACAGAAATGAGAAGACCTGCGTCCGCCGGCTCACTGGCGGGGATATCTGAAATAGATTCAGATCTAATTACCCTAATTACCCCCAGCCAGGATAACTGGCTGCGTTCTATAGTAGAAGAAGCTACCAACGCGGTCGCAGTTTCCCCGGCCGTGGCGGTTGAAATTCAATTGGATAAAAATTCAGCTAAAGTCCCCAAATCGCAGAGACCTAAAAAATCACCAAACCAAAATCGATCGAAAAGGAAACTCTCCAATGAGTTCCGTGAAAATGATGAAACCGTGGACGTCGAAGACGAAAATGGTTTCTGTATGACTATTGATCGGCATGTCAAGAAGACAAAAATCATCAAGAAAAATTCACAGAGCACCGCTACTGAAAAGGACTCGGTGGTCACACCAAGAAATGGGGACTCTATTAACGCAACAGAGTCTACATCACCGGAAATAGTGAATGCGACAGCTAGCCCAACCGATAGAGCGACGTACTCCGATAAAGTAAAAGCCAAAACGCCCCCTAAGGTGACCAATAAAACCAACAAGACACAGGGCCACCCGCAACCAAACCCCTGTGTCGTAATCACACGCGTCCACCCCAAAACGGAAAAAAAACTCGATTGATAAAGCCCTTCCAGGATGCTCGTGGGAGAGACTAATCTCCAAAGCCACGGGTAACCATACTTGGAAAATAAAAGTAAAATGCCCTAATAGAGCAACGAAATTAAATCTGATAAGCAAATGGGTAATTATTAATGGCAAAAAATACGAAACCGAGGAATATCGTGTTCTTCCGCAAACCGTTCAGTGTCACAAGTGTCAGAAATTTGGGCACTTGTCACACAAATGCAACGGGGAGCAATGATGTATGAAATGCGGTGACAAACACATCGCGAAGGCATGTAGTGCTAAAACCCTGAAATGCCCGAATTGCGGTGGTCAACACCCCAGCAACTACCGGGGTTGAAGCCACTTCAAAAAAGTTAAAACAAACATCCAGCTTAAAGCTCTAAATGTAAGTAATGTCGAGAACTCATCTTCCCCTTATTCCACGTGTACTCTAATGGCTGGCTATATTTTCAGCATAATGAAGAAACACTTGGATACCAGTCTTTCGGACGTTTGCAAAGAGATTAGTAAAACAGCCTCTAAGTTATATAATACTCAAATATCTCACACGCTATTAGAAGCGGCCGTCAACAGAATATAATTATGTAACAATATTACAAATAGTAATTAAACTTAAATAAACTTAGTACAGTTATTCCTAAACCATTCATGGATACACTAAAAATAGTCCAGTGGAACGCTCGAAGCGTTAATCAGAAAAAATTGCAAATGTCACATTATTTAAAAAATACGGACGTAATTGGAATTAGCGAAACCTGGCTTAAACCAAACAAACAATTCTCGTTATGTGGTTTTGATATTATTAGAAGAGATCGCCCCGCCCAAAAAGGCAGCGGTGTCGCTCTGCTAATAAGGCAGGAGATTAAATACAAATCAATACCATGCGACCACCTCAGTGCTGAAGTGATTGCAGCTGAAATTGAACTTGACCACAAACGCGTGGCCATCATATCATATTATAACAAGCCGCAGGCAACAGTAGACAGTAAAGTATTTGAATTTTTTACCAACAAGTACAAGCACTGCATATTCTTGGGTGATTTCAATTCCAAACACCAGGTACTCGGCTGTCATAAGACTGAGCCTAATGGTGACGCCATTTTTCACATCATTGAAGAACTCGATCTATTCGTGGTAAATAACGATCAAGACGTAACATACATAAGCAACAACCCACTCCATCAATCAGATATCCTAGACTTGATTATCACCAGCAAATCACTAACCAGCCAAATGCAAGACATATTTGTAGGAGATGATGATCTAGGCAGTGATCACCTGCCGGTTCACGCCACTCTGAAATGTAATACTGGTCCCGAAAGGTATCCTCCCGTAAATAGGAGGAACCTATCAAAAATTGACTGGAACCTCTTCAGAAACATTATCGAAGTAAAAATAAAGGCAAATGACCCCTCAAATGTTCATGAACTAGAAAAAGCCTGCACCCACCTTAACGAGGTTATCAACAGTACACTAGATGAAATCTGTCCCAAGCAAACAGTAAAGACGCGGATAAACAGAATAACCCAAACAACACTTCAAATAATCAAACAAAAGAAAAGCCTTTCGGGCTTACCAATCAGAGAATGATCAAATGAAAAGAGCAGAACTTAAAACCGCGTATAATCGCCTTCATGGGGAAGTAAAAAAGGCCATAGCTAACGACAATCGCGTGAGATGGGAAAAAACAACCGAAAACCTAAATGGGCTGAGAGAACCTAAGAGGTTCTGGGATACATTTAAAACTCTCACTGGCCAAAAGAGCAAAATTGCCAATAATAATGCGCTAAAGACTAGCGAAGGATCTATGGCCATAGACGACAAGGCAAAGGCCAGTGCTTTTGCCGAACTTCTAAAGAAAGCGCATCGTCCACAAGAAGGGAACAGATATGACAACGATTTTAAGGTACGAGTAAATAAATTTTCCAAGATAACAACTCAATCTTCAATGAACCGAACTTCGACCAAAGGCATGAAGACGGGGACGACCATGAATTAACCGAACCAATAAGCGTAGAAGAGGTCATGGGTATAATCAGAAAATGCAGGTCATCTTCGTCCCCAGGAGAAGACGAAGTCTCTTACAAAATAATGAAACAGTGCCCCAACATCTTCTTCTGCAGACTTACCAAACTCTTAAACTGCTGTCTCTCCTGTGGGCACTTTCCAAAATGCTGGAAAGTGGCCACAGGAGTCATGATACCTAAACCCGACAAAGACCTTACCAACCCTTCTAACTACCGCCCAATCAGCTTGCTTAGCTGTGTTGGGAAAATATTTGAGCGGATTCTCACTACGAGACTTCGCAGCTATCTCGAATCAAGCAACTTTTTCAACAAATGGCAAAGAGCGTATAGGAGTCAGAAAGAGGGAATCGAACACGTATATAGACTGGTCGATTATATGAAAACAGCATTTAGTCAAAACGAAATCGGAACCGCGCTTTTCTTGGATGTAGAAAAAGCGTTCGACTCGGTATGGCACAATGGTGTGAGATATAAACTAGCGAAAATGGGATTACCCACTAAAATTCTAAGGATCATATCATCATTTCTAACTGACCGAAAAATCAAGGTGAGGGTTAATCGCGAGGTGTCAGAGGGAGTAATACTCGAAGCGGGAACGCTTCTTTTCATAATATATGTGAATGATATAGAAAAAGTAGGGAAAAACTTTGTTGAACTATCGCAGTTCTCAGACGACAAAGGCATTTGGACAGCCAGCAAGTCCAGAAACATAATTAAAAATCGTCTACAGGATACCATTCGCGATCTTGAGAGCTGGTGTGCCCTGTGGCGCATCAAACTCAATGCCGCCAAAACTCAAAAAGTTACGTTCTTCAAAAAGTAAAGGAAAAAACCAGTCCCGAGTATCGATCTCCAGTTATACGATCACAAACTAGAAGCAAGCAAAGAGGCCAATTTTTTGGGATTTATCCTAGATAGCAATCTCAGTCTAAACAGTCACGTAAACTCCATTACGGTTAGAGCTACTAAACGTATCAATTTTCTGAAGATGATCAGAGGTAGAAATTGGGGAGCAAACAAAGATGTGCTTCTCAAGCTCTACAAAACGTTTATACGTCCGGTACTAGAATACGGTGCCATAATAACAAGCGACCTAAGCAAAACCAACATTCAGAAGCTACAGAGGGTTCAAAATTATGCCCTGCGAGTGGCACTATGCAAACCGAAATGGACACCGATAAAGGAACTTCACGAGCTAGCAAAAATTGAAACTATTGATACGCGATTAAAATACCTACAAAACAAAACCCACAACAGACTCCAAGATAGTGAATTAATGGTTGAGCTGAACGAACACCGATCCCTTAACAGAAAAACAAAATAAGTTTCCGGAAAAAAAAAATAATAAAATAAAATAAAATAAAAATTATACAATATAACTAAATCGCGTGGAGTCAGTGAGTATTGCCTCGCTACTCATTGGGAACTTTAGGATAGAGTCTGTGAGGACTGCCTCGCAACTCTGCTGAAGCGCGATTGAAACACGTTTAATAAGATCTATATAACAAAACCCTCCACATACTCCAGGATAGTGAATCAATGGTGAAGCTGAACGAACACCGAACCCTAAACAGAAAAACAAAATAATCCACAGTAAATTAAAATTACTCAATAGAATTAAACTGCGTGGAGTCAGTGAGGATTGCCTCGCTACTCATTGAGATCTTTAGGATTGAGTCTGTGAGGATTGCCTCGCAACTCTGCGTGTGGGGAGTGGGCTCCGAAGAAACATACCCCTTACCCCATCCATAGCAACAATCACACAGCAGGCACAATATACAATAGCGGATACCTATCTTTCTCTCTACCTATAACTTTTCTAACTGAACATTCTCAAATTTTCTTGCAACACTCTTATCAAGAAGATGCATGGAAATGGTAGACAAAGCGTAGGAGGAATTGGTGCAACCTACCTTTCTGCAACATATACAAGAAACCACCAAACGCTAGGCAAGGATTGAAACAAGCTTGTCTGGCTGGGGACGAGTGTACATTTGATATAAATAAACATTTGAATAAAGATTTAACAGCCCTTTTAAGGGCTTGAGGGTGTGTATCAGTGAGAGTTTTTTTTTTTTTTTTTTTTTGGAGGGGGGGGGGGTGGAGGAGGTCATTTGGAATTCCCGAAGGATAACCAGATACCTCAAAATCACATACGGCATCTTATCTCCCAGAAGGCTTGATGGATGACTCCCGGTTTTTCAAAACTAAACTGTTGGAGCTTTCTCCACTTCTTTTTTGTAACCGCTATGGTCATATACCGGGGCCGCTACCAAACCGGCGTTGCTGTTTGGTTTTCTTTTCTCTTCTTCCATTAAACTTGCCATTGCACAACATTACATTCTGGCTCACCACCATGGTGGGACTCAAACCTCTACCATCGCCGAACTGGAACCGAATAGAGCTCGCTCTCCAATAGTTTTAAAGGCGTTGAGGGATTGAGTATTGACCATCTAACACTCCAACGTAAACTTCCGGGTATTCTAACCGCGTGCATAGCCCCCTCAGACTCCATTTTGGGCAATAGGAAAGCTAGGCCTGTGTGATCCAAGTGAAATAAAATAAGGTTAACCGGGTCGCAAGGGATTTGTAAATCCTACATCGTCCCTGCGCGCCTTTGGCGCGCAAAAACCTTTCATTCATTCAAAGTTGGAATCATTTTTCTCAAAGTCTCTTTGAAAAAGCCAAACCAAGCGAAACGCGTCGAGACAGACGGATTATTTTCTACCTTTGCTGAAGATTGCAACCAATCCAGGTATCTTCTTTAATAGGTAATATCTAATTTTCCAATTTTATTTATTTCATCACTTTTATATTTTATTTATACTTAATTCAACTACTTTCTTTAACAATGGCAAGAAAAGGGCAGAGGCATCAGAGGCAGAGAGTTGCCCAGTCCGGAACAGGCCAGGAACAATCGTTCCAGGCTTATTCTAGGCTGGTCAAGGCTTTGTTTCAGGTGCTTCAATGTTTGCACCACATTGGGCTATTAGAGCACCATTTGGCAAATCGGGATTTCCCGAAACAGCTGGAGAAGAAAGTAGATGAGTTAGGTGGCTTTCTAAAGCCAGCTCTTCCCACCCCACACATTTTTTTCTGTTTTTCGACAGATTAGTGTGGGATGGGCCAATCAAACGTTAAATGCTTTAGTTGAGCATTATAAGGTAAATTTAAACCAGTTGAAGTCTAAGATAACTTTGGCTATGCGACCACCTCCTGGACTCGAAAAAATAGACTTCAACAGCGCTTCGGCGCGTGCCTTGATCTGGGCTAAAAAGAACTTTAAAAATAAGTTGACAGATAAGACGATTTCGGCCTATGAGTCTTACATTTCGGAACTTCGCCCAGCGTCTGGAGTAAGGAACAATACGGGAGGGAGCAAGCAAACTCCGGCCCGTGTTGTCCCTCTACCCCAACGCGAAAAGCAAAATAAGAAAAGATCAAGGCAAAGCACTTCTCCCTCTTCTTTTCCTTCTATTTCTTCTTTCTCTCAGAGTAAGCGCCTCAATTTGCAAACATCTCCGGTCCATATTGTGACTGAAGATGCTCGCAAATTGAGTAACGCTGTCTCGCCTCGTCTTGCTCCTCTACCTCCTACTCCTCCTCAGCCTTTCTTCTCTGGTTCTCCTAGTGCTCTCACTAGAACTCCTCCTCCTCCTTCTGTTTCTTCTCCCGCTTCTGTTTCCTCTCCTGCTTCTGTTTCTTCTCCCCCTTCTCCTGCCTCTAGTGTGGTTCAACCAGGTATATCGTACTCAGAGAAAGTCAAATCACCGAGCCGCAACTCGGGCCGCTCATTTGATTCTAAATTCTCCCAGTTCCGGCACAAAAGCGGAGTTAATTTTGACAAAAGGAATTGGCGCCTCCCCGATGTTTGTAAAAACATCCTTATGATTGGAAGTTCAAATTTAGGACGCATTGATCGAAATCCCCATCCGGACATCCAGGTGGAGTGTTACCCCGGCGCCAAATTCAATCATCTGCGCTCTATGTTTAAAGGGCACAGGGGCCAGTCCAGTCCCCAAAAAATATTATTAAATATTGGCGTGAATTCTCGAAACGATAATTCTGATCTCGTAGTTAAGCAGTTGCGGAATATGCTTAGCGATATCAGGGTCAAGTTTAGATCAGCAAAAATTTATTTCGCTGAACTAAACTTTTCGCAAAAACTCCCTCAGGCTGAGAGGAGAACCCTGAGCATCATCAACGAAACCATTCGGAAAGTGAAGGACGTTAACGTGATACCAAAAATTGATGACGCGAAGTTTGATGTTGCTCAGGATTTAATCCATTGGACCACGAGAACCGCCAATATTATGTACGATCACTGGTTGAACCACCTAAATTTAAACTAAGTAAAGGCAAAGGTAACAGCCGCCTAGCAGATGTGGGATTAGGAACTAATATGGTTAACCTGTCTGGCACCAATGACCTAACAAACCAAGAGAAATCTCTTTTAGATCGCGGTTTAATTTTTGTACCAGCATCAAAGCCTAAAACTGGTAACCAAACAAATTTACCATCATACAACTGTAATTTTCTTAGGCAAATGAAATTAGCCGACCGCTTTAGAAACTCCAGCGGTCGGAAACTTCCTTTTACAGAATCATCTGGTTGGTCACCTCCAGATAGTGAAGTAGATCCCGAAATTATTGAGGCTAGCAAACGAATCATCCAAAAGGTGTTCAGCATGAACATACTCTCCGACAAAGACAATTTAACAGCTGGTGAACGGAGAGCCCTCACGAAACTTCGAAAAAATAAGAAATTAGTAATTAAACCAGCCGACAAAGGTGGGTCGGTAGTTGTTCTATCTCGGGATAATTATATAAAGGAAGCCATGAGACAACTCAGCAATACTAAACATTATAAGAAAATAGATTCACTTATTTGGCCTAATAATATCGAAAAATTCAATAAGATCATAAAATTTCTCCTCGATGAAGGTCACATTACCAAAAAACAATTGAAATATTTAACAGCTAAGCTCAGTGCTCAAACAAGACAATTTTATATCCTACCAAAGATCCACAAGGACCGTTCTTCATGGACGGATGACTTAACTCCACCCGGGAGGCCAATTGTATCAGATTGTAATTCGGAATCTTATGCGATCTCGGAATTACTTGATTATCATCTGAAACCTATAGCAAATAGACATCCGAGCTATCTAAAAATACACAGGATTTCCTGTCAAAAATTTCGAAATTGAAAATATCGAAAAATGCAATTCTGGCTACTTTGGATATCGACAGTATGTATACGAACATTGATATTGATAAAGGTGTTAAATCAGTTAAAAATGCATTTGAAAAATATCCGGATGCGAAACGCCCGGATGAACAAATTTTGGATCTTTTAGAGCTGAGCTTAAAAGGTAATGACTTTCAATTCAATGGAGAATATTTTCTACAAATAATGGGTTGTCCTATTGGTAAAAGATTCAGTCCTAATTTTGCAAGCATTTATGTAGCGGAATGGGAGGAAAATGCCTTAAGCAAATGTGCGAAGCATCCTCTCGTATATCTCAGGTATTTAGATGACATTTTTATGATTTGGGAACATTTAAAAGAAGATTTTGATGAATTTTTAGAAATGTTGAACAATCACGATCCAAATATTAAATTGAAAGCTACTATCAGTGAAAATTCTGTTAATTTTCTCGATGTGACCGTATATAAAGGCAAGCAATTTCAGGCGTCCGGTCATTTAGATTATAAAGTATATTTTAAACCAACTGATTCACATCAATTGTTGCACACAAAATCATTTCATCCTAAACATACATTTAAAGGTATCATCAAATCACAGCTCATTCGTTTCCACCGCAATTCAAGTGATAAGGTAAATTTCAATGAGGCTTGTTCTACTCTATTTGGCGCCTTCAGATCGAGAGGGTACTCGCTGCGCCTTTTGCGTAGCCTGAAATCCCAGACCCTGAAAAAGCTCGAAAGTCCAGCTGAAACTACCGATTTCGAACCACTGAAAATTGAACACAACAGACCGTTGCAAAATGGTAGTGGCGCGGTATTTAATTGCAAAAAGCCTCGTTGTAGGCTGCATACTTTTATGCCTGATCAGAAAGAGGATTTTCCTCCGAACAAACGAAAAATCATTATCAGATCCGTAACCCCCTCCATTGTGATTCACCAAACATTATTTACCTTATCACTTGTAAGCGATGTCGGAAACAGTATGTTGGTCAAAGTCAAAATCCTTTCCGAGAACGTGCTACTAGACACAAACAGGATATAAAACATAATGCTGATGCCCCAGTAGCACAACATTTTAACCTTCCTGGCCATTCTTTGGACGATTTCGAAATCCATCCTATTGAACAACCACCAATTAAAGGCACATTAGAAGAAACGGATGAATTTAGAAAAAAACGTGAAGCTTTTTGGATTAATACGATTCAAACCCTCTGGCCATTTGGTATGAACATATCAGAGGGCGAATGCGAAAGGAGGTCCATCATTCCTTTCACTTTAACGTACAACAGAATGAATATCGAAATAGCAAAAATGTTAAAAGATGAATTCAATTTTACCAATGCTAAATTAAATGAACCTTTGAATCTTCGACCTGTCATCGCCTATAAGAAAAACAAAAGCTTGCGTAACATCCTTGTAAGGACTAAATTAGAGCCCATCAATGAATAACATCAATTTTTGCCAGTCAGTTTAACCAGTTCCTAAGCTCATCACTTAGTTTAAATCAATTTTGTGTAATTTTTTGTCATGTTTGAAACCCATCAGGGTTCAGTAAATGAAAACAATTTTTCGGCGGCATATTAAAAGAAAAAAACGTTTCAGTATGAAATGTCTGTGCCAGTGCGATTTTTTAACCTCAAACACACACACACCCTGACACACACACACAACCTCACACGCACACACACATTCACACAGAGACACACAAGCTCAAATATATAGTAGACTAGCTGGGGTGCCCGACTTCGTCCGGGCTACAGAGATCGTCACTGCGCATGCGCAAAGATTGGCTAACACGCCATAGCCGACGGTGGCAAATCACTACCCGGTGGAACGTACATACAAATTCTAGGTTTCGTCCCAGTCGGATTTGTAGTTTCCGAGATCGTCACCGCGCATGCACAAAGATAGGCTGTCACCTCATAGCCGACAGAGGCCAGTGAATTCCCGACATACAAATCCCAGGTTTCACTCAAATCGGGCCAGTAGTTACCGAGATCGTCATAGCGCATACACGAGGATAGATTCCCCACTCCGGAGCCGATGGTGGCAAACCACTACCCGATAGACCATAGATACAAATCCCAAGTTTTGTCCTGATCGGCCCAGTAGTTTCCGAGATCGTTACTACGCATGCGCGAAGACAGGTCCCCCACCCCATACCCGACGGTGGCAAATAATTAACCGATGACCCTACATACAAACACCAAGTTTTGTGCCGATCGGCCCAGTAGTTTTCGCGATCAGTACTGTGCATGTGCGAAGATGGCCCCCACCACACCCCGGGAAGGTTTTAATCTATTCGGACATGTGGGTGGGGCCATCTTAGCGCAGGCGCAGTGATAATCACGAAAACTACTGTGCTGATTGGCTTAAAACCTGAGATTTGTATGTAAGTTACATCCGGCAATGTCCTGGGCCACTCAAATTGCTCATGCTCGGCTCAGCTGTCCATGTAAATCATTCCTGTACGGAGTAGGGCCTCGAGCTAGTCCATTAAACATTTGAGTTAATTTGTCTGTGTCTCTGTGTGTGTCTGTCTGTGGGTTTGCTATAGACTCAAAAGCGTCTGGACATATCGGGACGAAACTTGGCATGCACATGTAGTTTGGTCTTGGGAAGGTATCCACCCATTGGACCTGGGGTGGGGGCCCGTCTTCACATATCTGTCTGTCTGCCCGTGTGTTCGCTATAGACTCGAAATCGAATGGGTTGATTGGGTCGGAACTTGGCAGGCGTATATATTCCTGTCCCGGGAAGCTTTTCCACCCATCGGACCCAGGGTGGGGGCCCGCCTTCGCGCATGTGCAATGACAATCTCGGAACTACTTTTGCGATCGGGACAAAACCTGGGATTTGTATGTAAGTTCCATCAGGTAGTGATTTGCCACCGGCGGCTATAGGGTATTAACCAATCTTTGCGCATGCATATTTGAGTAATCTTGCTTGTCTATTTGTCTGTCTGTAGGTATAGACTCGAAAACGTCCGGGTTGATCTGGGAAGAAATTTGGCATGGGTGTGTGATCCGGGCCCGGGAAGGTTCTGCGCCACTCGGACGTAGGGTGGGGGCCCGTCTTCGCTCATCCGCAGTGACGATCTCGGAAACTACAGGGCCGATCGGGACGAAACCTTGGATTTGTATGTAGGGTCCATCGTGTAATCATTTGCCATTGTCGGGTGTGGAGTGGTGCCCGGCTTCGCGCATGCGCAGTGACGATCTCGGAAACTACTGGACCGATCGGGACGAAAACTGGCATTTGTATGTATGGTTTTTCGGCTATGGGGTGGGAGCCAATCTTTGCGCATGCGCAGATGCGCAGTGACAAAAGCACGGACAAAGTCGGGCACCCAGCTAGTGTAATATATATTTGAGCTTGCCTGCCTGCCTGCCTGCCTGCCTGTCTCTGTTCGCTATAGACTCGAAAACGGCTGGGTCGATCGGGACGAAACTTGGCATGTGTATGTAGTTCGGTCCGGGGAAGGTTTTCCACCCATCGGAACGGGGGTGGGGGGAGAGCCGTCTTCGCGCATGGGCAGTAACGATTTCGGAAACTACTGGGCCTATCGGGACGAAACTTGGGCTTTGTATGTAGGGAATATCGGGTAGTGATTTGCCACCGTTGGGTGCTCATGTGGGGGTCGTCTTCGCGCATGCGCAGTGACGATTTCGGAAACTACAGGTCCGATCGGGACGAAACCTGGGATGTACGTTCCACCGGGTAGTGTTTTGCCACCGTCGGCTATGGCGTATTAGCCCATCTTTGCGCATCCGCAGCGACTATATCTGTAGCCCGGACGAAGTCGGGCACCCCCAATTAGTCTATATATATTTTTAAGTAATCTTGTTTGTTTGTTTGTTTGTTTGTTTGTTTGTTCTTTATAGACTCAAAAACGGCTGGGCTGATCGGGACGAAATTCGGCATGGTTGTGTGGTTTGGTCCAGGGAAGGTTTTAGGCTACTCGGACGTGAGGTGGGGGCCCGTCTTCGCGCATGCGCAATAACGATTTCGGAAATTACTGGGCCGATCGGGACGAAACCTGAGATTTGTATGTAGGGTCCATCGTGTAGCCATTTGCCATCAGCGGGTATGGGGTGGGTGTCCCTCTTCGCGCATGCGCAGTAACGATCTCAAAAACTACTGGGCCGATGGGATTTGTATGTACGGTCAATCGGGTAATGATCTGGGAGCCAATATTTGCGCATGCGCAGTGACAAAAGCCCGGACGAAGTCGGGCACCCAGCTAGTCTATATATATATTTGAGTGATCTTGTCTGTTTGTTTGCCTGTTTGTTTGTTCTCTATAGACTCAAAAACGGCTTGGCCGATCGGGACGAACTTTGTCATGGGTGTGTGGTTTGGGTCCGGGGAGGTTTTAGGCTACTCAGATGTGGGATGGGGCCCGTCTTCGCGCATGCGCTGATACTATCTTGGAAACTACTGGGCCGATCGGGACAAAACTTGGGTTTATATTTACGGTCCATCGTCAACGTCGGCTATGGGGTGGAAACCAATCTTTGTGCATGCGCGGGCACAAAAGCCGGAACGAAGTCGGGCACCCAGCTAATCTATATATATATATATATTTGAGTAATCTTGTCTGTCTGTTTGTTTGTTTGTCTGTTTGTCTGTTTGTTTGTTCTCTATAGATTCGAAAACGGCGGGGCCAATCGAGACGAAATTTGGCACGAGTGTGTGGGTCGGGTCCGGGGAGGTTTGGGGGGGCTATTCGAAATCGGGGTGGGGGGCTACGTCTTCGCGCATGCGCAGTGACGATATCGGAAACAACTGAACCGATCGGGACGAAACTTGGGATTTGTATGTAGGGTCCATCGGGTAGTGATTTTCCCCCGTCAGATATGGGGTGGGGCCGTCTTTGAGCATGCGCAGTGACGATCTCGAAAACTACTTTGCCGATCGGGACGAAACCTGGGATTTGTATGTATGGTCCATCGGGTAATCGTTTGCCATTATAGGGTATGGGGTGGGAGCTAATCTTTGCGCATGCGCAGTGACAAAAACTCATTCCCCATCGTCGGCTGTGTGTACGGTCAATCGGGTAATGATTTGCAGGAGTGTGAGCCAATCTTTGCGCATGCGCAGTGACAAAAGACCGGACGAAGTCGGGCACCGAGCTAGTCTAGTATGTATGTGAGTTCGTTTGTGTGTGTGTCTGTCTGTTCGCTATAGACTCAAAAACGACTCGGCCGATCGGAACGAAACTTGGCGTGCGAATGTAGTTCGGCCCCGGGAAGGTTTTTCACCCATCCGACCGGGGAGAGAGGGGGGGGGGGGCGTCTTCGCGCATGCGCAGTGACGTTCTCGGAAACTAGTGGGCCGATCCAGACGAAACTTAGGATTTGTATGTAGGGTCCATCGGGTAGTGATTTGCCATCGTCGGGTGTAAGGTGTGTTCCCGTCTTCGTGCATGGTCAGTGACGATCAAGGAAACTACTCGGCAGTTTGGACGAAACGTTGCATTACGTATAATTTTCATCAGGTAGTCTTCTGGGGCACTTAAGTTGCGCATGTTCAACACACCTGCTCATTTAATTCATTCTCTGACGAAGGCGCACCCCAGCTAGTATATATATATTAAATATAGATAGATATACTACATGGAGTGTCCGACTTTGACCGGGCTGGATTGAGTTCAGTTGGATTGTATGGAAGCAAACATGTGCCACATATAAAACAAATGCCTGACACTAAGTCCTAATTGGAGATAATAACTCATGATTAGGAGTTACTAAGTCCTAATTTAGAAATAATAACTCCTAGTTAGGACATATGCTCTCTATATTGGGAGATAATGACTTCTACTGAGGAGTAATTATATCCTAATTAGGGGACAATACTTCTAATTAGGACCTAGTATCTCCTATTTACGAGATAATAAGCCCCAACTAGGAGAAAATAAGTTCTTATTAGGGGATAATATCCCTAATTAGGAGACAATAACTCATAATTAGGACATAGTATCTCCTAATTAGGAAATAATGGGATATGTTAGTCCCTAATCTTCTCCTCGAACACAGTTTGTTGGTGTCCTGTCGGCGCTGTCCTCTGCTTGTTACCTTAACACCAGCCGCCTGGCATTCTGTATGAAACTTGCCGCTTACATTTGTACCTCTGAAATAAATTATCCCCCCCCCCCCCCAAAAAAAAAAAAAAATAGCTAAAATAAAATCATATTGGAAGCGCTCTGTTTCCATTCTATCTTTCGCTGTACAAACATTGGCTAGGCGAATTCTCATGACTCCGGGCTGACTTCAAACACCAGAGCCGACTTCTCCTGACCTCGGGACAGACATCTCACGCCATTATCAACTTCTCCTCACCTCGCAAGGCCGACTTTTGCGGGCGACTTCTTTGAAATCGATTTCTCCGGTTCCCCGGACCAACGTCTTCAGGCCGACATCTTTTATTAGGATGGGGGTTTTAAGATACAGCTCTTTAGGGCTGACCGTAGTAATGGTTTGAATTCCCTATTGACATCACGAAGTCGCTTTGCTTCCTACACCCCAGTTTGGTATAGGGGGTATGTACTAGACACAATTCAAGTACATATGAGTACGTTCCGGTAGTGTAGTAGTGCTATAAAAACCCGACCTCGCCTTATTTTCCTTACTTTGATGAAATGATGTCCGCAATATTGGTTTCCCTGGTAACCGCATTTCACATTGTGGTCAAAAGGTCTGTACTAGTACAGGCGAATGCTTTCAGGCCCCGTCCCATTAACTTCGACCACAATCAATTACCCCAAAGAGCTCAAAATTGGTTATTTTTCCGTACTTTGTCAAAGAAGAACCTACCTCCCCTTGATTTTCCCCCAAAGGACCAGCACCTCAACATCAAAGAATAGCACAGGGAATCCGGTCTGTTAGAAATGTTATGTTATCAAAATTACAAAGAATTAACCTATGAAACTTTGGGCAGAGAGTTCCGTTTCGTCGATCTGAAAATCTTTGATCTAAGTGCCTGCCAATTCACACCCTTCTCATCTGAATGAAAAAGGGTGAATCTGAAATCAAACTGCCGAAACACAGTATCGTCAAAACTTTTTGTAACGCTTGGGAAATGCCAAGGTTGATTAATTTTGGTTAAACACGTAAACAGCCAGAGTCATAGAGTGCTGGACAGTGTCACGGGGAGGAAGCCGAGGAGAACTATCGGACGGAGACGATTCAC
This sequence comes from Pictodentalium vernedei, assembly GCA_031216915.1. Taxonomy (NCBI): domain Eukaryota; kingdom Metazoa; phylum Mollusca; class Scaphopoda; order Dentaliida; family Dentaliidae; genus Pictodentalium; species Pictodentalium vernedei. Next base: position 658,773,705 of record CM062295.1, read on the forward strand.
TGTCAAACTGTTTAAAGTAACGGGTTAGCATTGGTTAAATGTACGGACATACTCAATGAGCGGCATGTCTTATCACACAACAACATACTTGAATATAAAATATACAATATGTAATCAACCTAAAATAAAAAGATGAAGATAAAAATCTGATCATTTCGTGTGGACATCTGAAATGAAATGGTTTGTTCAAATTTTTCAAAGTCTAACAGTTTTTGAAAATGTTACTACAAAAGTGGTAAAAGGGTTCCTACAAAAGTGGTGACTTTGTTTTTTTTATGACAAAAGTGGGCAATGGTTACTACAAAAGTGGAGACCTCATTTTATTACAAAAGTGGGCGACGTTACTACAAAAGTGGTGAGCTCCAAAAAAGTGGGCGTTTTCTACTACAAAAGTGGTGAGCTACTACAAAAGTGGACAGTTACTACAAAAGTGGGCGTAACACACACCCAAAACGATTAGCTTTTTTGGAAGGATCGTTCAAATACGAAACTCTTCTTTGAACTGCCACGGCCCATCTCCAAGTACCGTCAGTGGGGGGTGCTCTCGAAAATTATGTTTAAAGAATGTCAAGCTTATTGGACAAGGATGGTGGTGTTTACCCTTTGGGGGTTAATATCTCTATTCAAAAGAATTTGAGAAAAAGCACCCCAACCCCACCACACAAAATAAACAAAGCAGAATACTTAAATGTAGGCTACAGACATTTCGCGACTTGGGGGGAAATATTCACACAGACATACAGTATAATCGAGGGTGGATGTATCAAAACAAAAAATAACACAATACGAATATTGCTGACATTGCAAACGGTGTATCCCAGTTAACCCTTTACCTAGCACAATATAAAAATTTCACATTTTTCGAAAACAAATTCACAATTATTCAATAAAACCATACAAATTTGGATACCATTAGAACCAGCTCGACGAGAACATTGAAATCTATATTTGTGTGGTTTTTTATTGAGAAACTTCCTAGATATTTTAGGCTGTGGTAGGCTTATTCTGGCTAATGTTTTTACCGTTTTGCTTCTATGTTCGGTAAAGGTTTAAGTAATGACCTCCGCATATTAGTAGATCCAGTATATATACAGTTGCATATTTCATTGTTTTCCAAGTCAATTGAATCGACCTGCGAATTCAGTTCCACGTGATTTGGAGCAATAAAACCAGAAAACCCGAGTAACGCAATGGAAAAAAAGGAAATGCGCTGTAAAAGCCCACCTTGAAGAGGCCGATCAAATAAAAAACCCAAAACCCCCTCTAAATCTGCCAGGTTGTATACTTGCCATATAAAAATATAGCGTATACTTTCGCGTTTATTTGATATTTTCAAGACTAATAATTTACTTGCGGATCTCATTATTCCTGCTTGCGAAAATTTACACCGTTAATCAGAAGACGCGCTATACACTAAAAGGGGAATTTTTGGGGTTAAAATCAAAATAGCAAACTTCGGATATACAATGAATATAACCCAGATCACCTGATAGTGTTCATTTTGATGTTTTAGGGACCAGAAGTTTACTTGCGGTCTCTGTCCTTTGTTGCGGAAATGTGAGATGGGCGGATGTATGATTGTAGGATAAAATACCCTCGGACAAAATACCCTTAGGACATAATACCCTCAAAAAAAAATACCATTAGGACATAATACCCTCAATGGGTAGGACAAAATCCCCTCGGACAAAATCCACTCAGACCAAATGTATATAAAGTTGAATTTTTTTTTTTTTTGGGGGGGGGGGGTGGGAATGGTTCAAGCTGGCTCAGAGAGCACAAATCATTAAGTTAGAAATAAATAATTAATTTGCTGAAAATATCAAAATTCACTTATTTATTCCTCACAAAATTATAATTATTAGATATTTCATAAGGAATTGGAATTTTAGTAATCTTATCTTGTTTGGCAAAGCATTCTGAGCTCTGTCAAACAAGATAAAATGACTTAAATATTTTAAATTTCTTATAAAATATCAAATAATAATATTTTGGTGAGAAATACACAGGTAAATTTTCATATTCATATTCATATCTTGTCTCAGAGAGCACAAATCATTAAGATAGAAATAAATAATTCATTCATTAAAAATATCAACATTCACTTATTTATTCCTCACCAAATTATTATTAGATATTTCATAAGAAATAAGGTTTGTTACAAAGGTTATCTCCCAAAACTTCTACAGCCAATACTTCTACAACCCAGAACTTCTACACTGTGATTGATCAGTTAATTGTTCACACCTATTTTTGTAATGGAACAAACCAAACAGTGATTAGGAAATCACCTAAAATAACTGCTCATCTTAATAATAAAATTTGATGAGTTGTATGTGTATTTAGTAACAACAAATCACAAAATAATATTAAATAAAGTGAATTTTAGTCAGTGAATATAATTGTGATGAGTTTAAAAAAAGGTATGTAATGAAGTATCTCTTCATTTCATGTCATCAATTAAACATAACAAACTCTACTTTTCTCAAACCAGCCATTCTGATATTTTTGATGACATGAATGAATGAAAGGTTTTACCTTTCATTCATTCATGTCATCAAAAATATCAGAATGGCTTGTTTGAGATAAGTAGAGTTTGTTATGTTTAATTATATGCGCCTAATTATGACATATGTCAAAAATCAAAACTACTTCTATTCATTATGAACTACTTGAATTTAATTTTGTATCAAAAATCAAAACAACCTTTAATTTATATGCGCCTTATCATAAAATTAATAATAAACAACCCATTTTTCACTTACTGTGTTTTTATTTAATTGGACAATCCCATTCACAAGTTAAGGTAGCATGCACAATATTAATCATGCCTTGGACCCTGAAATGTGTTGTTTTAGGCTGTAGAAGTTTTGGCTGTAGAAGTTTTGGGAGGTTACCGTTACAAACCCACTTATTTATTACTCACCAAATTATTGTTAGATATTTCATAAGAAATAAGATTTGTTACAAACCCACTTATTTATTCCTCACCAAATTATTATTAGATATTTCATAAGAAATAAGATTTGTTAAAAATCTTTGTTCTGTACTTCATTTTTGATTTGTTTCATGTTCTGTGCTATCTGCCATTTATATTGTGCTTCATATTCAATTGCTATCTGCCATTGGTACTGTGCTTCATATCTATTTAGTGTAATAAAAAAATTAAAAATATTGGTACTTGTTATTTCAAACAAAAAACCGGCTAGTGCCTTAGATGCAATTACCCCCCCCCCCCCCCCCCCCCTCAAAATCCAACTTTATATACATTTGGTCTGAGGGTATTTTGTCCGAGGGTATTTTGTCCTACCCATTGAGGGTATTATGTCCTAAGGGTATTTTGTTAGGGTATTATGTCCTAAGGGTATTTTGTCTGAGGGTATTTTGTCCGGATACCGGGTGTATGATCGGCAGAGTGGCCAGAAGTCAGTTTTTCCATGGTCTAAAACTGTTTTTCCTTTCCTTCTTTTAATGATTTTATAGGCGTTTTAGGACAGGTACGTCCATAGAAATGTCGATTTTGTCATTTTTGTAGATCTGCGGCAATCATTCAATTAGTCATTAGTCACTGTTTTCAACCCGTTTGAACTTTTTTTTAGCTTTTTACTCAACAAGTTAGTAGTGGCGACATTTGATATATATCTCCAATATATAATCAACTGACACTCCTGATTTGAGATATGGCCACGCACTTAAATGAACTACAGGTAAGTCAGTGGATAGGTACTCAAAATCATTGAATGTCATTTATGTCATTGGTAGTAAACTGATAATAGATTTGTTCTTTACCCCTTTACCTAACATGAAAAGCAATGGACACTTTCAAAAAAAAATTCTTGAATAACTAATTTTTTTTCATTTTTTTTTTTTGTATCAAGAACATAGGTTATGACCCCTCATTGGAACGAGCTCGACGAGCTCGTTCCAACGAGGTGTCATAACCTATGTTTTTGAGACAAAAAATGAAAAAAATAATGAAAATTAACTGGCGATTGTTGAGAAAGGCACTGGCCGGTTTTGGCCGTTACGTTGGGTAAGGGGTTAAACTTTTTATTGTTAATCCACTCTTTTTCACCATCAGATTTTGAAATGAAATAATACAATTGTAAGAAAAATCACTATAGAAATTGCATGTGGAAGCTAAAGAAAACTTGAAAGAATGAAAAGGTGTACTGAGTCAAAAAATACACTCAGTAAAATAAAAGTCATTCAACCCCAGAATACCAGAGAATAGAAGTATTAATGCATTTTTTTATAATCACATGGTGTAATTGTAATTGTTTAAGGAGCATATTGTCAAAAATATTTAGTGGTATACTACCAGGGCAACCTGATTAATACATTGGTCTTTATTTGTACATCATAGTTCATATTTGTTTAACATGGATACAAGCATGTTCAATTCCGGAAGTTAGGATTTGTGAAAATAAAATCGTTTCCCATCATCTCATCAACTGTCATCGGTTGATTATTTATTTATTTATTTATTTATTTATTTATTGTTGTTTAAGGTCATATACTTATGCACAATGGCTAATCGTGACCGTGACAGTTTTACGGGTGGAGGAAGCCGGAATACCCGGAGAGAACCACCGAGCAACGACGAGCAGCTGTCAGCTCCCCAACATCGTAACTCTGAACTCTGCACCGCAGCACAGGTAGGGTTAGATTGGTTGAAGACATGCGCACCATCGACGTGCAGTACGCCTCAGTACACAGCGTCATCGTGCCCCCATGTAGGCAATCGGGGTGAAGTGTCTTGCCCAAGGACACAACGCGGTTGCCGCAGGTGGGATTCGAACCGAGGACCTCTCGGCTTGCAGCCTGCACCTCTACCAACTGAGCCACCGCGCCCCCCATCGGTTGATTAACCTTGCCCCATGATCTAAACTGTACATCCTCAATACTGTGAGGATAGGAGTATCTTGACCTTAAACTTGCAGAAAACGCACTATATTTTTCAGACATTTTTCAATTCAACATGCTCATCAACTTCCGTGAAGACTGTAGACAAATAATACTGGAGGAAATGGTGTAGAAACCGATACCACCCCTGTCAACATTTTTAACCCTTTACCCAACGTAATGCCCAAAACCGGCCAGCGCTATTTTTAAAAATCGCCAAGTAATTTTCATTATGTTTTTCATTGTTTGTCTCAAAATCATAGGTTATGATCCCTCGTTGGAACGAGCTCGTTCCAACGAGAAGTCATAACCTATGTTTTTGAGCAAAAAAATGAAAAAAATTAGTTAATCAAGAATTTTTTTACAAGTGTCGTCTGCTTTTCATGTTAGGTAAAGGGTTAAAATTTATTGAATACCAAGCAGGACTGTGCATATCCATCAAAAGGGTAGGTGTCAGGAATTGGTTGGGAAAACAGTCGAAAATAGAAACAATTAAGGGATGGGGTGGGTAGGTGGGTGGTCTAACATACCAAACGTTAAAAATCATCATATGTTCCTTCCCGTCAGATGAAAGATTATAGTGTGAAGTGGAATCTGATTGTAAAGAGAATGAGTTGGTCCACGTACCTTGTTGCTCTCAACGTACGATAGTTTAATTAGTATTTCCTCGTTTAAATATTTCAGTTACCAAACCCACAAATTATATATAGAATATACCCATAGTACCTTGGTGTACCACATGTTCATAACGAGTGGTGAAGTGGTGTTAAACGCGAGCCTTCTGCGAGCGGTTAACACCACGAGGGGTGAACATTTGGTACACAAAGCTGCTTTGGGTATATTGTATTTATACCATAATCGCCATATTATTAAGAGTCACTATTCAACGAGGGGTGAAGTGGTGTGAACTGCGAGCCTTCGGCGATCGGTTAACACCACTTCACCACGAGGGGTGAACATTTGGTACACCAAGCTGCTTTGGATATATTTTATTTATACTATAATCGTTCGATTATTAAGAGTCACTATTATTTTTTCTCGATTTTACTGAGCAGCAAACGTACATACGTACGAATCTGTTTTTGTTTACTTGAGCACTTGTGGGCGGTACTTCCGCTGTCAATTTTATCGCCGAAACGAAATGGAAAAAGAAACGCGAAAATCACGGGGCTCTTTTCGTTTCAATAACATAATAACATACTATTTCGAGTTATGGAAGCTTTATTAACATGAGACAACGCATGTTTGTTTATTTAATTTTTGGTATCTTCTGAGGTAAAATCATTGAAAACGTGATAAATAATTGTCGCTTTCATTTCGCTCTTCGCGAGAGGACGAGCGATAAATTTAGCCAAGTTTGCATTCAGGTCGAGTTCACCATAGATCAACTTGGCTGTTGTTCCTTTGTAGGTGTAAATTTTAACTACTGAAATCCAACTGCTGGCGTGTTCACCGCGGTTGATCTGTGAAGTTAAAATTTATGTCATGGGTTTTTTGTATATAGTAGAATAGGTAATCATGGTATAAAAAAATACAGATTATAAAATGTAAATAAATAAATAAAGTAAAATGCCATTATTAACGTTTTTCCGGCCGGGTCACAAGCTACGTCATAATGTCATTAAGGGTGGGGGGTGATTGCAAGGTAAATGTGTGGTGTAGACCAATCAATAGTTTCAACGTGCAGCCCTAAGGCTGCACGTTGAAAATATTAATTGGTCTACCCCCAAATAATAAATATGGACCCTTCCTATTGCTACCATGGAACTGACATGGGAGATACCGCCAGGGTTCAGAGGGTTAATCCACTCCAAATAAACTAGTAACAAATAATTTATATCTTATAGAAGGAAGGATTATAAAAATGTTTAAGCAACTGATAATATATTAAGTGACAAAGAAAAGTTTTGATAAAAATTAGATTAAATAGACAAACTGTTAATTCATTTGACCCATAAAACAAAGAACCATAATTATACCTGATAGATTACTTGGCAGGAGTGAATTCTGTCTCGCATGTGCCGTCAGTCAGTGATATATTAACGAATTAATCCACAGCTACCTAATATTTCTGTTGTTAATCCACAGCTACGTCACTTTTCCTTTGTTCTGTTGATGTTTTATCGTACAAATATATCGGCATAATGTACTGTAAAAGGTGATAAGCCCAGATATTTGTATCGTTTCAGATGTTTCGACGGTACAAATATCTGGACAAAAGACCATTGTTTGTTGAGTTAAGTGAGATTGATTAACACAGAAAGACATTGTTGCGAGGGTATCCCCCCATTAGTCAGACACCCCAGTTGTCAGACAGTTTATAATCACAGATTATTGGGTTGTTTGAACAGCTAATCCCTTACTTATAACCTTCAGAATAAAGTGGGATATTCCAATAAGTCAGGCAGAAAAGAAACAATTAACTGTTAGCGATTTATTTCTTCACCAGTGTGTTTTAGAAATAAACAGAAAATAAATAGAAAATAAATGACAATAAAATTATGAAATATGTGACAATAACATGAATAATCGCACACATAAATAGTTTTTTTTGTGATAATTAAACAGAAAATCATATTGTATGAAACAAAGAAAATAAATAGGAAATAAATCACAATAAAAAGAAAAATATGAAATACAACAAGAAAAGATTTCTAGACATGAATAATCATACAAATAGTTGTTTTTGTTAAATAAACAAAAAAAACAATAAAATGAAAAATCTGAAGAACAATAAAGAAAATATTTAGACTTGTTTTATAGTAAATAAATAAAAATTCATATTTCATGATAACTCATTTTAACGTAAATAAATAGAAACCATGTTTTATAAAAAAAAAATTAAACAAATATTAACAAAATGAAAAATGTGAGGTACCCATCATAAACAAAGGTACAATGTTACGATGACAAAAAAATGTACAAAACAGTTCTTTGATATACGTCTCCAGTGGATACAGGTCTTCCGTACAGCATTATTATTGTAAGTAATGTATTCTACTCGCTGTAAACTTGCCATTTTGATGCCTATTGTTGAATGAGTGAATGGCTATGCCTATTGTTGGGTGCATTCAACTATATATAGACAAGCATCGTTGTTACAATCTAAACAACAGCAAAACATTTGAAAAAGAAAATTATTTCAAAGAGATTTCTGTTTTTACAAAACTTATGTGTGATTCTTTAATTTTGATTAGTTATCAATAAATAGTCAAACATCAATTTTAAGAAAATGAAAAAAACAACAGCAAACTGTTTGGAAAAAAAAAATTATTTTCAAATTTTCGATCAAAGTTATCAGTGTTATTACACAGTATATGTACCAAACAAAATGTTGAAACTAAATTTTATTCGGATTGTATACATCTGGGTTGTTCCATTTATAACAATAGGTAGTCATCTATTTTAACTTCAGCTAATCCCTAATTAACTGTCTGACAGCTGGGGTGTATGACAATTGGGTGTCTGACTAATGGGGGAAAACCGTTGCGAGCGTTGCAAACATTGACGAGAGGAAACTCCTCCAGTCCTGTTTATATCGCTTTATCGTTAATTTTCACACATTCAGAAAATATTTGATTCGCTCGGTTATGGGAGTGTGCGTGTGGTGGGAGGGGGTGGGGTGGGGGATGGGGGGGGGAGTGATTGTTTACAACAGGTGTGTAAGAAACATTGTGCACTCGGATGAACGACCATAGAAGGGAACTAGCACACTGATATTTGTTATTGGTGGCCAACGAACCTCCGCGTCTGACATGGTGCCCAAAGCTATTTTTGGAACTAAAACATTCTACTCTGAGAAAGAAAACGCATTGTTTGCTACTTTTCTGACCAATTCACCAAACAGGTGAAGATTGTTTCGTCCCGGTGAAGAAACATGTTAACTCTTTACCCAACTTAATGCCAAACACCACACAGCGCAATATCCATTACATCTTCATTAAACTGTTATTATGTTTTGAATTGTTGTCTTAGAAATATAGATTATGGTCCATCATTCGAACGACCTTATTGAGCTCGTTCCAATGAGGGGCAATAAGTTATGTTTTTAAGACAAACTTTGAGAATTAGTTTAAACATCTTTGGGAGACAGCTCACATAAGCTTATAGCTTCCTGCTGAATCCCAACACTATATTAACTGTAATTGTACCAAATGCATTGTTGTTATACATACAATTTTGTCAATTCCTTCGTTTCTTTATTCTTCATTATTACGTTTTTGTATGTATTGTACCACAATTTGTTTTTTATAAATAAAATATTGTTTAAACTAAACTAAACATCTTCTAACCGCGTTGGGTAAAGGGTTAATTATTTTGTGAATTGTTTGCACTTTTTAGATAAACCATACGAGGTATCTTTGATCATACTTTAGGAGTAAACAGCATGTGTACCCCATTTCTTCCACTACCCAAGAGCATTGTAAGCCCGCCCCCTCCCACCCCTTCCACTCACAGCCCTTAAATATTATTTTGGCATGGTATATATATATATATATATATATCTCTCTCTCTCTCTCTCTCTCTCTCTCTCTCTCTCTCTCTCTCTCTCTCGTTCCCCCTGTCTCTGTGTGTTACTCTCTCTCTTTTGTCGATCGTTTTGTCGTTTGGCAATTGTTGAACTTGTATTTGCGAAAGTGTTAAATCGTCTATTTCATCGGTATGCCAAATTGTTTTGTTTTCAGCATCTTCTACTACCTGACTCAATAAAAAATCTTCTCCGTCATCACCATTCCACCTGATTCCACTCTTCAGATATCGAATATTTGTTAAAAATATGGGTTTAGAAATAGATACTTTAAAATTTGTGTGTACACAGTCGTTAACTCGCGAATATTATTAAATTTGCAATTGGGATATCACATTGCTCACACAATCACTCGCACAGATGACGATGTGATGCGTGTTCAGTTTATATCAATCGTACTGTCACACTTACACTTAACATATCTATTGTATATTTAGTGGATGTTTCAGATAAGTAACAATGAAATATACCCATTTAATTTTTTTTTTTTTTTGGGGGGGGGGGGGGGTGGGGGTGATAAGTAATTGTAAAACGCATTTTGACCATATTTTCACTTAAAATAAATTAAGCCAATTTTTTTTTGTTGACATTCCTTAATAGGAAAGGGCTGTGGATTAAAATAGATATGCCACACTTTTTGTGATGTATGGCGAGATAATTGTACAGTTTGCAGGTGTCCTGTGGCATTGGAGGAGGCCGTAGGCCGAGTCCAATAGCACAGGACTCCTGCAAACTGTACAATTATCTCGCCATACATCACAAAAAGTGTGGTATATCTATTATTTCTCTGCCATGAAAACAAGCCCTATAAAATCACACCAAGTACGGTTTTGATGAGAACAGCTCAGTAAAACAGTACCAACTTCTGGATATTGGGACGGTTTTGAATAATAATAATAACTCTTTGGCCAGCCGCTGATTTGTCGCGGTCCTCATAAGAGAAGGCCATCATTCCCCCTGCACCCCACCCCTCTTTGAAACAGTCCCAATAACTAGATATTTGTACGATTGTCACGGTACTGTAATCATAACCATTCAAAAGTAAAGATGCTGTAAAGGAGGTGTGAAAAACTTTCTAATACATGAATTATCGACAAGCTTTTCTCGACAGAGCTACTGAATTGAGTGTGCATCGTGTCCAAATTATAATGTACTTTTTAATTTTTTGTTGCTTTTAATAACCAACAGCCCTGGTAACCTAGAAAGGACTCCTGTGGAAACCTCGGAAGTGAAGCAGTGCTTGTTTGCTGTGGTAAACAAGTTCAGTTTTTCTGGTAAAATAGGACCTGGTAACCAGTGCCCGGGGTAGAAGTCCCCTAAAATGGGCAGCATGGGTGTAAACGATTGGCTAAACTTAACTTTACACCTTTTTTGCGGTCACAATTAGCTATAGCTGCAGAAGAGTGACCTTAAACACCATTAAATAAATAAATAACCTAAAAACACGCCCTTTTTCAAATATTAAGACGGCAATCAGACACCACCACCCGCCACCCCTGAGGGAAAGCGAACCTCGTCTTCAGATAAAAAAGAATAATTCTTCAAAATGCTTTAAAAATGAACGATTATTAAATTTATCTGCCGCACTTTCGATGAGGGATTGAATAAGTGTTCCACCCTTGAGCTGAGACATTATATTAGCGGGAGAACAAATTACGTCATGATGTGAGTTCACTTCGAAGCCACAGATCTGTTCACAATATCTGAACTCCTGATGTGTGTCATAACTTCAATAAACTTTCTAGCAAGCAAACAATGGGTTATGCCCATTTTGTTTTTCGGGGGTAGAGCAAGCAAAAAGTGTTTTAAAATGTGGTTTTACTCGTGTCAATCTTTCTAAAATATAATTTTTTTGACTTTTGTTAACATTGAGGGGCTGTGGATTAAATCACATATATCACTATTTTGTGTACTATATGGGTAAATAATTGTACAGTTGTGCAGGTGTCCTCCAATATTTGGACTCGGCTTCACCTCGTCCAAAATATATCCGGACACCTGCACAACTGTGCAACTATTTACCCATATAGTACACAAAATAGTGATATATCTATTACCTCGTCGAAATTTGCCCAAAGATGATGTCTCGACTTCAATACACTATCTTGGAAACCCACATGGTGGTAATAAACAATACATAACGGGACCGCGTGCCGCCAATGCAGTTCACAAAGAAAAATAGTAAATACATGTCAGTTGTATTTCATAATTTGAAGAATTCTGACGCCCATATGATTTGACATGTCATAGGAAAGTTCAGAATCTAAGACGTTAACTGTATACCTCATAACAAGGAATGCCATTTTCTTTGGGAAACATTTGCTTCTTTGATTCATTTTAATAATTTAATGCATATTTGGAAACCGAATTTCATATAACCTGTCTTCTATTATTGATTGTGGCTTCAAACTTCTGTTGGAGAATCAGGATTTAAGAAGCATAGCATGCAAAGTTTCAGCTGAAAGAGCTCGAGGTGTCATTCCGATAAAATATTGCGGATGATGCGCTTTTTTGTCGCGGTACAATTACGACTGATTAGTATGTAAAGTTGGAACGGCAATCAGAACGGACAGATTAAGATGTTAAGTTAGATTCAGAGCCACAGTCTGGACATACCGGATTAGGGCAGCGTACTGGGTTATAATAGATTCGAGTGAAATATGGGTAATTCTTTTTCTAAATACGACCTCGACGCAATTTTTTTATATTGTTACTCAGGCTGTTCCATAGCTTAGGAAATGAATGTACTGGGAGTTTTTTGAGAAGTCTGATCTTGGGATACCTCTTATTACTTGACCTGTCTGTTTGGTTAATCTTCCAGACTCACTGTCATGTATTTGGAAAGCGCACTGGAAGATTTCCATTCTTTCAATCATACATAAAAGCTAAGGCATTACGTTTGTGTAGGTCAGGAAATTTCAGAATTCTTTTTTTCACGAATAAGGGATCTGTGTACGAATTAAATTTGTTATTGTCAATAATGCGTAAAGCTCGTTTCTGTAGGAGAAAGAGCTTATTGCTGTTCTTGGGATGTCCCCATGTGTGGATGCAGTATAACAAGTGGCTATGCTTAAGAGAAAAGTACACGGATCTAAGCGCACTATAAGGAAGGATTTTTTTACTCCATTTATAGCATATATCGCCATTGATATTTTAGATGCAATGGGCGTAATGTGATGCTTAAAGATCAGACATTGGTCTAATAAACAACTAAGAATTTTACAGCTTTATCGTCAGCTGTATTACATGTTCAAGTATATTGTTGTTCATGACCAAACGTAAATTGGAATTATCAGTTTTAATATGTGAGGGGCTAAAGAGAATATGTTTTGTTTTATTTGCGTTTATTGCAGTTTTATTTGCCTTACACCATTCACACATCTTCACGATTTCGCTATTTACTCGGTTGTGTAACCTATTATGTTGTTATCTGAGGCAAAGCTAGTCTTGTCATCCGCACAAGAAAGAACATTCAATGTTGTAGATTTACTGATGTCATTAATATAAACCAAAAATAGTAATGGACCTAGAATAGATCCCTGTGGAACTCCGCACGACGTATCTTGTAATTCCGATTAAGTTTCTCCATATTTTCCAAGCTGAGCTCATCTGGTGAGGTAACTGCGGAACCACAAACTCGCTGTGCCTCTGATCCCGTGGAAGTCTAACTTATGTGAAAGTATATCATGATTAACAGTGTCAAATGCCCTTGAGATGTCCACAAACAGTGACAGCGTACAATCTTTTTGTGGCTTTATCATATTTTTCAGCAATATGATTAAGAAGATGCAACACAGGGTGAAAGGTGGCGTGACTTTTTCGAAAGCCATACTGATGCTGGAATAAATTATTAAATTTCGACAGAAACCCATTAACTCTACTGAACATGAGTTTTTCAAGTATTTTAGAGAAAACAGGTAAAATGCCAATTGGTATGTAGTTATCAACGTTTTTTTTAGGATTACCAGATTTGTAAACAGGTATTACTTTGGTAATTTTCATTTCGTCTGGCACAATTCCCGTCAGAAAGGAGAGATATGATTGCTATCTGTTTTTTAATAGCAGAACGGAGAATGTCCCAAGTTTTTCTCATATTGTTTCTATTGTCATTCAAGATATTATTAAAATACAATGTTTTAGCATCTCGCTTTATTTTATAAAACACAGCACAATTTGATGTGTACCTGCCAGTGTTTTCAGTCGATGGATGTTTCAGCTTATTGTGATATAGCTTGTTTGTATTCAGTGAAAACCGGATGAGACCATTTGTCATCCAGGGTTGACGTTTAATGTATTTTTATGAATATAGAGAGTATATCATCATTACAATGGAACCAGTATAATAATTAAAAATGCAATAAGATTCTGAGCTGCAATTCAGTCAACATACATGTACTGTTCGTGTGATTACGTGTTAACATTATTTCCATTCGCCATCAACAGTCCATCAGATAGACAGGTTAATTAGAACATGTGTTCATGGAAATTGCTCAGTTACAATTTACAGCAGAGCGACCATGATCACTCTCCAGCAAACTGCAACGGGACTAGTTCATACGAACAAAGTTATATTATGATTTTGCCTAAAGCGAAACGAGTATAAAGAATAAACCATCATTGCCATGGAAAATTGCAAAGTGTTTTGAGCACTCCAGGGGAAATTGCAACAGAGAAAGCTCAATTGAACAAAATAATAGTTCGTTTGTACACAAACCGGACAAGTTTACGGAATGTATCATCATTGCCATGGTGTCAGCGTACTGTGTGGAGATGTAATAACATTTTCAACTGTTATTATGTCCATATCCATGAACTGTCCTTATAATATGACGATAGCATTTTTCCATTCAACGTCAAAAATCCTTTAGATTTATCGGTTATTAAGAGGTATTGTTCATAGAAATTGTTCATTTACAATTCACTGTAGGGCGCCCATGAACACTCTGCAGTAAATTGCGTTGGCTCAAGTCCAAGTGTGCAAAATAATACTCCCTTATTACTGTTACACGCCTGTTCTATGAAATCCCCATCTACGTCAACTATAAACTATGCGGGAAATGAAAATCTGTTCCGCACATATCTTATCTTATCTTTTCTATGTGGAACAGATTTTCGAAACTCGTTGATGGACTATTTTTAAATAGAAGCGAAATTTCACTGGAATTTTCTACAAAACGTGCAACGCAATTACAATTTGACTCCCTAGCGATAGCTGAAAATCATCCCCTGAGTTCCAACGTGTTCTATGTGCTTACTGGCCTACGTTGGAACTCAGAGGACGAAATAGTAACACAGGTTCCCCTCGCAGATTTGGTCGGCGATAAAATGTGTTCTTTCTGATGATATTTGTCAAATGAATTACTGAGCGTCCTTTGAAAAATGTTTTGGTTTTTTTAACGTGAAGGCGTGTAATAAACACAGAACGACACACGCGTGTGAATGGGTTAATCGATATGGCACTTGTGCCATCGCTGAAGGATAAAACTCGAGGCCTGTGGGCTCTCCTTTTATCCTTCCGCGCTGACACTCGTGCCATATCGATTAACCAGTTCACACGTGTGTGTCGTTCTGTGGTGTACTTACTCCACTCACATACCGTAACAGAAGTACTTGCTAAGAAGCCTTGTATGTTGCGTTGTCATTACTATTCATTTTTGCTATAAATGGACGGTTGTCTTCCAGCAGTGTCTTTGAAAATTTCTTGTTCAACACGTTTATATTTCACAAGACGACGGTGTTCCGATCCTCTCCACTGATAATAATTGGTGACACCACAATAGGAAATATTACAGAAGTTTTAAAAGGACAAAGTGGCCCATTGCTGGACCTTTCAAACACTACTCATAGCCACTAGAAATGTTTTAAATCCTCATCGAATGAACTAACTTAAAATGTGTTCTTCAATATCATTTATTTTCTATCCAACTCAACGTTCTGATTCAAATATGAACAAAATAGGCCCCTATCTTTGAACAAGAGAGAACATATTTCCATAAATGGTTGCTTGTTTAGATTATTCAAATATTACTGGAGGCAGAACAGTTTTACGTAACTGGAAAGTACTTGAAACTATTGTTAGTTGCTTCCATGTATTATTTCAACATTCATTTTTTTAAAAGATATCAGTTTTAACCAGCTCATTTCGGAGTGTCTGAAATTGATGAAACAAATGCAGTAGCAGCCTCTGATAAACAATTATGTATACCTTCCTTAACCCTTTTACCCTGATGGTGCCTTCCATGTCAGTCTAATGGCATCAACTGGAAGAATCCAAAGTCTTTATTTATTTTCTTTATTATATTTAACCCTTTACCCAACGCAGACGATATCAAAATTTATTATTTTAAATATCATTTTTTTAAATTTTTCAAAAAAATCCAACAAAACCATATCATGTGACCCCTCGTTGGAACGAGCTCGTTCCAACGAGGGGTCACATGATATGGTTTTGTTGAATTTTTTTGAAAAATATTTTTTCAACTGCTAAATTTGCATATTACGCAGGCGGATGCGGCCGATTCGTTGGGTAAAGGGTTATGTCAAAATTAATATTTTTAACGTGCAACCTTGGGGCAGCCAGCCACATTATTACTGCCGGTCGTATAACAGTCCTGGGTCGGAACAATGGGATTTCGGGTTCAAAGAGCTAAAGAAGCGGCCAAGTCGGGCTCGCTCTGTAAATCCGATGTTTAAATTTCGCCATATCGTTCCCTTTTCTGCTTTCAAACCATAACTTAAGCTCTCCGTTAATATCTACACAAGTGTATTGCTAGAACACTCTTGATCCCAGTAGCCGGGATTCTATAATAAGGGTTGCCCTAGCCAGTTTTTTTTATTTCGGGGGGGGGGGGTGGTGTTTGAAAGGCCGTAGTGTGAGTTTCGAGTGCTTCCATTGGTTCTAGTTAGGACCCTTCGGCCGTTGCTTCTCCTCTCACTACCCTGAAGGAAGTGGGAGATGGGGGCAATGACCGGATGGTTCGAGTTTGGACCAGCACCCCTCCCCCGCCACTCCCGACAAAGGTTTGCAAAATTTAGTGCTCTCAGCGCGAATCTAAGGCATTTGTATCGTGGGTAGCACCTATAGGTCTCGTTTCCTATTAAAAGGTCATATCTGGGGTAATTGGATATCCTCCCGCCAAATGGCTATTTTGAGCTATAGTTTTATTTTGTGGTGGTGTGGATTTAGTTAATAATGCTCATTAATGGTGATATGGCCAAAATAATCTGTTGATGGTCTTGATTCAAACGGTGTGTTGTCATGTGCATTTCAGTTGGAGGACAGGGTCACACGGGAGTGTTTAATGACTAACCCAGACCTGTTTGGGAGCTGACATTTTGCAGGTTACAAATGGGACAATTTTTGTGTAAATTTGTTTTGAGAAAGCCTTTTGAAAAAATAAATAAGAGAAACCCATATGTTTTTATTTGTCAGAATGTTCAAATGATGCTGTAAAATCCTCAGTGGAGGAATAAAGAATTCCTAAAACGCAGTTTTATCGCTACGGATGCACGACAATTGGAAATTTATCTCCGAAAGGAGAACATTGTGACCACTTTGAGCCATTTTTTGAGCCATCAACTGTGTCCTTCGGTTGAGTGTATTTGAGTGATATTGTAAGATTTTGATTGTGTGTAGCTTTCTCCAAGAAACGCCATATTCAGGGTTTCAAGAAACTATATACATTGTGAGGATTGTGAATGGGGAGGTAATTTAAATGCAAAATATCCTCGGCCGTGCTAATGCGAAGCCCTGTATTTCTTGAAAAACCAACGTTTTCACCTGAATAACTGTAACGAGACCTATACTGGAGACAATTGTGTGGCTTTATGTTGTAAGAAACTTGCATTAGACCATGTTTTGTTTTTATTTGGAGGGGGGATTATAAAATTTCAGAGGACCCCCCCCCCCCTCCAGCACCTCACCCTGTAGCTACGCTACTAGGGTAGCGTCATTTTTCTATACTTTCAATAGACTGAATAAATTTCAAAAGCTCCTAAATTGCACGTTGAAAACATCGTTTGTTTCATAACACAACAATATACTGCTATTCAACCTTAATTTATAGGTTCTCCGTAATCAAAATGAAGTGAAGACAAAGACAGTTGTCCTTGGCAAAAAACGTTTGTTCTTACCACGCAACATCAGCATGCAAATCAAATATTACAATTCTCAGCTTCAATCAATTTGCACAACCAACATAAGACTCGTGTTAAACATTCCCCTTTTCTTTCGCCAACCCTGGCCATTACATCCCGTGGAACTGTTGTAACGTCACAGTCACACGCGGGCTCGGCTACAGCTGTCACCTTGGTGTTTCCCGGCATCGTGGAGTTGAATATTCAACCTAATACATTCTGTAGCATATCAACCTCGATCCCTATGGTCTCCTGACTTCAATCGCATCAGAAACCTTCAAAAGATATCAAAAATCATTAATCGACTTGCAGTGTATTTTCATTAACATAGAGGTAAAATCAAAACCTGTCAGCGCTATTCACAAAAATCGCCATTCAAATATTATGTTTATATTTTTTCCCTAGAAAACGTGGCTTATGACCGCTGATTGCAACGAGCTCGTTGAAGGACATAAGCTATATTTTTATACAAGCGAATATTTATAGGTATTCAAGAATTCGGGAGTTTTTGTTTTAGTTGAATGGCAAATTAATGGCCGGGTCCATATTATCTTTCATCTCAAGTAAAAAAAACTACCCACATCGATTGCCGTTCTTATGTCTCAATACGAGTTATCTTACATTAGTGTCACAACAAAAGTACCCTTTTCAAATATTTAGCTCCATCGTAAAATGATTTACTTACTATAAGATTTCCGGTTCTGTTGAGTCACTAATGTAAACCACAGCAAGAAGTTTTGAGTCGACAACAAAGGTAACCGAACACGTTGCTCCATGTTCACATAATTTCCGGTTAGCCAACTCCTCTATCATTCACTGAGAGAGGACTTCAACCAACCCTTTGTACACTGATGGTGATGTATCAGAATTTCAACCTGCAGGTTCGTCACATATTGGGAACTGGGAAAGTAAAAGATTTAATCTTGTTTGACAGAGCTCTAAGAGCTCTGTCAAACAGGATTTTATTGGTTAAGTAAAAGATTCAATCTTGTTTGACAGAGCTGTAATAGCACTGTCAAACAGGATTTTATTGGTTAAATTTCTAGTTACAATATGGAAAAAAAAATGTCTTTTTCTATACGCCCGTTCTTAAAATAACGTATTATGTGATTTGTCCGTCCGTCCGTCCGTCCGTCCGTCCGTCCGTCCGTCCGTCCGTCCGTCCGCCCGTCAGTCCGTCCGTCCGTCCTCCGTTTTCACGGGGGCTACACAGTGTGTTTATTAGCTCACCTGAGTGAAAGTCAGGATGAGCTCTTCGGATCACTTTTTGTCCGTCGTCTGTCGGCCGTCGTGGAGGTGGTGTTTGGGTCTTTTTCTTCCAAACCACTCGTCACATTTTAATGAAATTTCACACGAGTAGTGGTTTTATAGGGGCAGTTATGTTTTTCTTCAAATTGGGTTTCTGCTCCTATTGAGGAGGGGGTGGTGCCAAAATGCCTCATTTTTTTTAAATCTTCTTCTCATAAACCAGCTGTAGCAGAGACTTGATATTTGGTAAACAGCTTCCTTTAGCTCGGCGATATCATTCGTAGGCACGGACTTAGTTTCCATTTCTATGCGGACGACACTCAGCTCTATATTCATTTCAAGGCACAGCATGAGGAGCGGGCGGTTCACGCACTTTAAAGATGTGTGAATGATATAAAATCATGGATGACGTCAAATTTCCTGAAATTGAATCCCGATAAAACGGAGGTTATCTATCTAGGTCTACCCCGCCAGCTTGCAAAAGTATCACGAATATAACCCGTATTTGATGGTCATTCGATCTCTCCCTCGACAGCGGTGCGCGACCTCGGATATTTTGTGGATGAGCACCTGTCTGCTGACAGTCATGTCACACAGGTGTGTCGGATATCCCACTACCACCTACGAAATATTAGCAGGATACGCAGCGTTGTGGACGAAGAGATCGCGAAACAGTTGATCCATGCATTTGTCACCAGCCGCTTAGACTAGTGTAATTCTCTACTGTATGGTTGTAAACAGTCCCTATTGCAGAAACTCCAGCTTGTTCAAAACTGCGCAACGAGAATCATTTTAAGGAGGAGGAAATCATGTCATATCACACCCCTTCTTTACCACCTTCATTGGCTCCCTATTGAAGAACGCATCACATTAAAAGTTCTTATCACCCTCTATAAGTGCCTTAATGGATTATTGGCACCATCATACCTCAGCAATCTAGTTCAGCGCTATGTTCCCTCAAGATCTCTGAGATCCTCATCTGCGAATAAACCCTGCCATAACCCAGGCGACCTAGTCACGGCAGGTGATCGGGCCTTTTCAGTTGCTGGGTCTTTTCTCTGGGACACCTTGCCTGAATGCCTGCAGTCACCACAAACTTACAAATCATTCAAAACTGGCCTTAAAACTCATCTTTTCAAAAAATTATACCCAGAACCAGTTCATTTTGAAGTAATTTAATTTATAACCCAAATTACGAGATTTCACAAAGCATATGCTTTCTTTATTTTACTTGTAAAGCCTGAGAGCACTTACGTGGATTCATTGACTGTAAACTGTATTTATTTATTATTATTTTGAGGCGTAGACTCACGTTTGTTTAAGAGAAGTTCGAGGGGCAATATTTGTCGTCGTTACGGGACCACAGGAGCTAAAAATAGAAAACATTTCAAACGCTCATATCTCCAAAACTACAGGGCGCTGAAGATTTGGAAGATTCATTCACAGGTATATTGAAATCAAATCCCTGGGTCCATATTTGGGCTCTCTATGGGAGACCGAATGTTTAAATTAATGCAGTATGAGGAATATTCTTTAAAAATCATCTTCTTCAGATCCACCAATCAGACTCTTTTGATATTTGGTATGCAGCATCCTTGGGGGGTGAGATTCACATTTGTTCAAGCCAAGTCTCTGGGTTCATATTTGGGCTCCCTGTGGCAGCCAGAATTATAACTTAGTTCAATATGAGGAATTTTTATTAAAAATCTTCTTGTTCAGATCCAGCAGTCGGAATGCTTTGATATTTGGTATACAGCATCCTTCGAGGGGTGTGATTCAAGTTTGTTCAAGCATTCTTGGGGAGGGGAGGGGAGGGGGGAGATTCAAGTTTGTTCAAGCAAAGTCTCTGGGTTTATATTTGGGCTCCCTGTGGGAGCCCGAATTATAACTTTGTTCAATATAAGGCATTTTCTTTAAAAATCTTCCTGTTCAGATCCAGCTGTTAGAATGTTTTGATATTTGGCATACAGCATCCTTAGGGAGGTGTGCTTCAAGTTTGTTCAAGCCAAGTCTCTGAGTCCATTTTTGGGCTCACCGTGGGAGACTGAATTATAACTTAGTTCAGTATGAGGAACATTCTTTAAAAATCTTCTTCTTCACATCCACCGGTAAGAATCTGTTGATATTTGGTATGCAGCATCCTTAGGGGGTGAGACTCACGTTTGTTTAAGGCGAGACTCCGGGTTCATATTTGGGCTTCCTGTGGGAGCCCGAATTATCACTTAGTTCAATATGAGAAATTTTCTTTAAAATCTTCTTGTTCATATCCAGCAGTCGGAATGTTTTAATATTTGGTATACAACTCCGGTAGGTATGTGTGATTCAATTTTTTTCAAGCGAAGTCTCTGAGTCCATATTTGGGCTTCCTGTGGGAAACCGAATTTTAACTTAGTTCAATATGAGGAACATTCTTAACAAACTTCTTCTTCACTTCCACCAGAAAGAATCTTTTGTTATTTGGTTTTTCTGTGCCATTGGGGATGTGAGATTCAAATTTGTTAAAGCCAAGTCCCTGGGTTCATATTTGGGCTCATTATGGGAGTCCGAATTATAACTAAGTTCAGTGTAAGAAATATTCTTTTAAATTTCCTTTTTCAGATCCACCGGTCAGAATGTTTTGATATTTGGTATATGGTTTTCTTAATGTGGCAGATGCAAGTTGGTTCAAATCAGGACCCTCGGTTGATAGTTGTCAGTTACATGAGAGCGCTCCCAGGCCCCTTCGGCCTCTTGTTTTTATGCCTATTTGGGTACTTGTGTGACTAATTTTTGTTGTGAGACCAGTCATGGAAAATTAGGACTGCACGGTATACTGGTAATTACCGGTATTGAGAATGATACCGGATGAATACCGGTATTGTTTTAAAAGGACCGGTATATCGTAAGAAACGGTACTGTATCAAATTAACGAAGTTGAAGTCGATATATTATTTAGGAAAAAAACAGTCAATGTATTCTATCATGTCTGTCATCCCCCCAAATCTCAATCATAGACACATGACAAAATATGACATAATGATTTGCCAGATGATTCCATACACGTCGCTTAAATGCAATGGGTGTATGCTTAACAAAGTCAACTTCAATTAGGATGGGTGAATGGTAACGAATCAGATTCGGGAAGAATAGATCCAGGACTTCACGGGATAACACACCCACTGTGCTGCTTACCGCAAAAACGTCGATCAACGATGCCGATGACTTAGTAAAACACGTCGGTTTGTTCACAAGCTGTGTGAGGTTGAAATATTTGGCGATTTCTGCAAAGTCATTCCTTGAACGGAGTAGTTCATTATCATTAAAATATCCAGTGACAATTAAATCGGTTATATCGAAGTCGATAGCTTTTTCAGTGGACGTGGAAATAATATTCCATGTTTCATGAGAACTGTTGGGCGGTCGGTAGAATACGCCTAATAAGAGGGGTTTGCCATAGCCTGACAACACTTCAACCCAAATACATTCAATGTTTACTATTTCCAGGTCTATTCACTGTCGGACGCTAAGGCCTTTTATAACATAAACCGCCACCCACCTCCTCTCGTTAACCGATCTTTTCGTATGGGCTCTTGAAATCCAGGTAGGAGGAGCGATATTGTTGGATCACTATTATTTAGCCATGTATCTGAGAGGGCTAGGATATCACAAAACAGAGTTTCAAATTTAACTATGAGATCCAAGTCTTGACTTTTGTTCCTTTGATGTCCAAAATTCTGTATAATCTGATTACTTTTATCACACCTCGCCCGATTATCTGTGAAACAATTGGCTGATGGGTTCTGATAGTCGATAAAGGATGATAACCGACCCACTGAACCAGTCAACTGAAGTGGAAAGCTGGGTATGCGGAAGAAATACCGGGAAGTCGATAACACTAAGAAAACCAAAGAAGGTTTCTATACAGCCTCTTTCGTTGTTCAGTTCATTATGAAACCATTTTGCTTGACTGGTCCTTGGGAAAGTAAATTTATTTGGGACATATCTGGCTGCCAGATGTAGCAGTTTTTTCAGTAAAATCGTTAACAATGTTACCCAGATTAGAATCATCGAAAATTTAACCCCACTCTTCGTTCTCGATGGCAACATTGAGGTCAGTGTAATTTCCTGATGAATACGTCCATACACGTCGCTTAAATGCAATGGGTGTATGCTCAACAAAGTCAACTTCAATAAGGATGGGTGAATGGTAACGAATTAGATTCGGGAAGAACAGATCCAGGACTTCACGGGATAACACACCCACTGTGCTGCTTACCACAAAAACGTCGATCAACGATGCCGATGACTCAGTAAAACACGTCGGTTCGATAGCTTTTTCAATGGACGTGGAAATAATATTCCATGTTTCTTGAGAACTGTTGGGCGGTCGGTAGAATACGCCTAATAAGAGGGGTATGCCATAGCTTGACAGCACGTCAGCCCAAATACATTCAATGTTTAATATTTCCAGGTCTGTTCATTGTCGGACGCAAGGGCCTTTTTAACATAAACCGCCACCCCACCTCCTCTCGTTAACCGATCTTTGCGTATGGGCTCTTGAAAACCAGGTAGGAGGAGCGATATTGTTGGGTCACTATTACGTAGCTATGTATCTGAAAGGGCTAGGATATCACGAAACAGAATTTCAAATTTAATAATATCTAATTTAGATTTTATATTCTGTATATTGAGATGACATATTTTTAATATACTATCTTTACTGCGTAACTGCACAGAGTTAGGGCCTAGATTCAATTCTACATCACCGGATAACAAAATTATTAACTTAGAGACAAACAAGCATAGAAATATAACCGAAATTGTGCATACTGGGGGTCTATATAGAAGAGAGGCTCTTACAGGGGCATTAGCCATCTTGTAATTAACAGGCCTGTGGGTGTCAATACACCACACCCAACATGGCTAGCAGATGCGGGATTTGACCATGAGCTCCCTGTTTCTCCACCAGGGTCAGAGAAGTCATGTAGGTGAAGCTTCCAGAGAGATCGTGACCGTTGAGGCGCATGTATAAATAGGACAAAACACATAAAATTTGATTCTTCTGCAAATTATATTTGATGCTGAGACCGTAGACTACGGGGCTTAACTCAGCAATCCGAGCACGATAAACCTCGACAGTATACATTATGTAACGCTAGGATACGCAAATATGTCGGGTTCGCGGATCTTGGTGCTGTTTACCCGATTTCTGCTTTTAAGGTGATGGTTACAGTTTAGAAGTACTGAAATGGTTAACTGAATAACCGGTTTGAAACCGGTTACCTACCTAACCGATTAGAAAAACCCTGTCAACCGGTTATCCGAAATATCGATAGTGAGCATCATTCCATGGTTAAAACGTCGTAAATCTACCGCTTCTCATTTGTAATAGATTACACCTCGAACACGCGTTGTATATATTGAGAAATAATCGAGTTTGGCGTTCAAGACTTCATTAATAATCGCCAATTTCCGTGAGAACCGAGTAATCGCAGAAACTATTCCGTATTATGTATACAAACGAAAGTTGTCGAGTACTCGACAACGTTCGTTTGTATACACACTACGGAATACTTTCTGAGAATACTGCTTTCCAATTCCTATAGTTTTGATTCCATTTTCGGTGAAATAATGGCCACAGATATTCGGCTATTATCCGGTTATAGTTCTCGGTTAGTCGGTTGTGAAAATGAGCAAACCGTTTCAGCCCTACAGTTTAGGACCAAGTTGGCTTTAAAGGTGTGTCAAGATTGGAAGGAATTTTAAGAAATGTATGTACAAGCGCATCGAATGACAAGAGAATGAAAAGATGGTGCTTTAAGCAGATATATACAAAATACTGCAACATCGGTACTAAGTGTTGGATATGGTGCTCAACCTCGACATAGTCGTTAAAAATTGCAATACATACAGTATCAAAGATATTCAGTTTATCGGGGTGAAAGCTTATCAGTCATTTTTACCCCCAAAATTGGGTCAGTTGACAATGGAAAAAGTTTTGAGATGCATAATTTAACCAAAACACCTATACTTTACTTTGTATTACACGTGAATAGGTTTATCCCTACACCCGAATTCTTAATAGGCAAAGTAGATAGTTAGGCCCAGGAGCCTTAACGCCACCTCCCTCCCCAATTAGGCGTCCACTTTAACTAATCCACTGGAAATACAAGAGACTCAACATTGGTTGGGCGACGATCATTTACACGTCGATCAAACGGCTCACAGGACTGTTGGGTCGATCTGTGACAGCCCCTTCCAACATATATAATGACAAATGAAATACCATTGGACAATGGCTTAGCAGCGACTGTTACTAGCCTAACTTCGAGCCTAACTTCGAGATAATTGACATGCCCGTAGAACAAGGGACTGCCATAACTCGATCCAACCGCCCCCTCCCCCCCCCCCCAACCCACCACAAGACAATCAGGGATAGGGGCTCTCGCGACTCAAATGCAATCACCCAAACCCTGTATTCTTCTTTCTGGTTCCCGTGATTGCAATATGTTTGGAACTAAGCAGGGAGAAGCTTTGAAATTTTGAACATAGTATCTCCAACTCTAACCATATCTAAAAATGTGGCACCGACCTGGAAAATTCTGAAGAGCCTAGCCGCAATTTCGGGTGAAGATATTGGCGTGACGTCACAGAAAATAAAATTTTGACCGATTTTCGTGAAATTTTAGTACATTGTAGAGCTCAAAAAGTAAAAAAAAGACTAACATTTTTTTAATTTCTATTTTATCGCCATTTTTGACATTTTTCACGTCATTTCAAATATATGGCTTATTTGCAGATTTGTTTTTGAAAATGACGATTTTCAATACCACACAGCTCCATGCAGATAATACACACAACTATAAAATTCCTCACACTTCTAGTTTCGTGATTGCTCTATTATTATGGCATATATTAGAATTTCAACATTAACCCTTTATCCAAACTAACGTAAATTTGCTGTGTTTTTGTTAACATTTCTTATCTGCCCTCTTGTTCAATTCCCACTCTGGAAATTTTGGAAATATATTCCTTTATAAAAACAGTATCTAGAAATGTAATCAGATTTCAGCCGATCTACAATTCGTCTGGGACTGCCGTCCGGGTGACGGTAGGACGTCAACGTGTCAAAAATTATTTTTTTCCGATTTACATAAAAATTTAGTTTGTTGTACAGTTAACACTTTACCTAACGTAACGGTCAAAACCGGCCAGCGCTATTCTTAAAAATCGCCAATTAATTTTCATTATTTTTTTCATTTTTTGTCTCAAAAACATAGGTTATGACCCCTCGTTGGAACGAGCGCGTCTAGCTCGTTCCAACGAGGGGTCATAACCTATGTTTTTGAGACAAAAAACGAAAAAAAATAGTTATTCAAGAATTATTTTTGCAAGTGTCGTCTGCTTTTCATGTTAGGTAAAGGGTTAAAAAAATAAAAAGGTAGCAACTTTTGGATTTTTTAATTTAACGTCATTTTCGACACTTTTACGTAACTTTATTTTTTACCACCCCCTTCAATTTTGTAGTCAGGAGCGGCGGAAGCTCGATAAAAGTGATGGGGCACAAATTTAAAATGCTACCATGGTTCGACCCAGTGTTAGAAAGGTTACAATCGTATATCGGTAAATGTACGTGACTCGCTATAGTCTCTCGTTTAGTTGAATATGCCGTGTGTTGTCACTGTTCTATCCGATTCTTCAACTTCAACCTCTTCCAACCGGAAGACCAGCCTTCGGGTTGGAAGATAGTTGAAGTAGAAGGAACGATCCGAAGCGTTTGGATTTGCAAATAATTTTAATGTCTGAATATTGACACGTTTGCATGCGCCCATTTTAACTCATTGTTACTGCGAAACATATCTGTGGAAAAACGTGGAGGGGCACGCGCCCCCTGGCTACGCCGCCTCTGTTTGTAGCACCCGTCAAAGCCGACGAGATATACATCAATAGAAACTAAAGACACGGTTACCACACAGCGAGAGGAATACTCGGAAAGCTGTTAGGGCACAGTTGCATGCTCATTACACAATAAACTTAACACCATTACGTCAAGTACTACGGGGATGCAAAAAACATAACAATTAAATTCGGCTTTCGAAAGGTTTGACCACGTGACCTTTCAGCATATACATGTATGGTCAAAAACACAAAGTTGACAAAAATTAAAAAATCAGACGTCAGATACTGGACGCCGAGGGTACACACCTCCGAATTCCTCACAGCTCCACCCCCAACCTACAAAACATAGCACTAAATTTATGTTACAGACGGCTAAAGGAATCATCGAAGGCAAACATTACCAATTTTTATCATCATTGCTTGAAAATTGTTGACGCTATGACGTAAATGCCATGGGGGCAGGGACGTGACGACAGGGGGGTGCCACCCCCCTCCCCCACCCCAATCGTGGCCAAAACTCCCTACAGTTGGAAATTCGGAGGGTAAGTTATGAGTAGATGGAAATTCCATCTATCTGGATTTTTAGAGCTTCTTTGGTGATGTTGATGTCTCCTTAACTTCCCAGAATTTCAACTTGGTTTCAAATCGGCAAAAATTCTAACTGTTACTATTTATACCTACAGTGTACGCAATATCGAGCTTCATAAACACGCATGATGTCAATCGGTACGAGATTTCTAAAGTACGTTTACTTATCGTAAAAAAAAAATCCTCGAAATGCTCTTCAAGAAAATCAAATCATGTAAGATTGTTATCCTGAGTTAATTCCATCATTCACAGTTACAACATGATGAAACATCAAAAACTGATCATTCCTGCAAAAGATCTGATTTAATGTTAGGACAGTGTGAATTGTTCAAAGTTCTAAGCTCATGAAGCTTGAGTGTTTGTTTAGCACATATTCAATCCCCAGAAGAATACCAAATAATAATAACCTGATAATTCTATTCTGTGTTGGCATTTCAGTTACTATAATAAATGTTGTATCCCCTTTCATAGCTTCATTTTCGAAAATTTTCTCAGAGGTGAATTTCCAACTATGGGCAAAGACGACCGTGAGGGGGTTTCCCACCCCCGGTCCCTCTCCCTTGTGGAAATTCACTACCCTACCCCCCTCCCCAATCGACAACCTCTAGGCATGTTCCTGCTAAGGTTAAGAGTAATTCTCAAAGACAAAACGCTGTCGAAATCTAACTCACGATCGAAGGTCGACGCGCTAACCAATGCGTCGATGCACATTCTTCGATCTATCACTTCAGTCACGGCTGTTAAACGCACTCGCGGCTCAACGAATGTTACAAATCAGTTCGTTAATTGGTAAAAGGTGAATTATCATTCATTACATGATGAAGATGACAGGAAAATCATTGAACATGATGCATATTATATTTTACTCCGAGGCAAACAAACGTTCGCCCCGTGTACAAAAACCTGGTAAAAACGAATCGCAACATTGTACGAGAAAATGTCGCAGCTCAGACACGTTTCTCTGTGAGAAGGGGGAGGTGCTTAGATAAGCATTGTGACGTTTTGTCCAATATTCTCTCCTCTGAAATACTTCAAAAAACAAATGGACGCGTATGTGTGCTCGAATATTTCCCTGGCAGCATAGAATTGGTGTCAAAATAGCAACAAGATACGTATGTCGGCACAGTTTAGTCAACGAACAATTGTAAACCCGGTGTATCGTTGCATGTTGTGTGATGTCGGAATACATAAAGTGCGCGTTGACCACAGTGTAAAATACACTCAGTAATGGCTTATCATTGTATTGGCATCAGGCTCCTTTTAAATTTGAGTATAGTCGTTATGCTTGCTATTTCTGAAAATGTCAGTGGTTTATCAACGCACACGAGACAAAAGGTGTATGCGGCATCTATTATCCACACGGGATGCCAAAAATCAAGTGACGTTATTTTGCTGCCCTCGCGATCTGATATAGAATGTGGTGTTAAGTGCTTTCAGAGCAAAAATTGCTCAACATTTCATTTTGATGAGGTGAACAGCACTTGTTTCATGGGCAGTGGCATATTGAATAGTTCGTTTGGCATTGTTTTTGGTCAAAATAGTGGTGAGTATTTACGTTTATCACATAATCACACTCAAATAGCCCATTACAAGTGGCGCACCCAGGATTCTAGGTCTGAAGGGACGCATCATGATGCGAAGAATCATTCGACGATCTTTCGGTCAGAGAAAGTTCTCGAGGTATCCGAACACTCTCTGCCAGCATCAATTGTGGGTTGCTGCTGTCACTGCGTACCTTCCTATCGGGTGGGAACGTAAAATGGCTCTCATCTGTGTGGAGAGAGACACACTCCGGGCAGAGATCCCTTCGTAGTATTTGAGAAGAGCGAGGCCATGAAGTTGCCTCTTCGAAGGTCATCCCACACTTCTGCGCCATTGGGCCAAGGAAAGGCGTTAACCCTTTGCACAACGAATCGCCCGCATCCGCTCGCGTAATATGCAGATTCAGCAGCTGAAAAAATATTATTTTTTGGAAAATTTCAACAAAACCATATCATGTGACGCCCCACTGAAACGAGCTCGACAAGCTCGTTCCAACGAGGGGTCACATGGTATGGTTTTGTTGAGATTTTTCTAAAAAAAATTAAAAAAACGATATTAAAATTAACAAATTTTGATATCGTCTGCGTTGGGTAAGGGTTAATATAACTTGCATAACTTGCTCGCTAATCCTTGTAAAACAAATACTCTTCAATAAAAAAAAAATCGCAGCGGCGAGATAGGGACAAACACGAGAGGGGATATCCTGCTCTTATCAGTGGGATTCGTGGGATCTCGTGGGAAAATGGTGGAACATGGACCGCCGGTGTGACCCTCCGCTGGCTTCTTGGCATACGACCGCAAAAAGGTTTTCCAGTCAAAATATTCCAGCATTTAAATTTTAAAGAATAGAAGCTAAAACATCGGCTCACATGAGACCCGCGTATTCACGGGGCACGGTATTATCGGCGATAAGACACGGACATCCACTACCAATGGTAGTGAATGTCCTTGTGCTATCACCGATAATATAGTGCCCCATGGTATGGGTGTTTGTACAAGAATTGCAAAAAATAGGAGAGGCGCGCGATGGGTGCGCCCCCTTCCGCCCCCCCCCTCGAATCCGCATATGATTACGGAAATGTCGTCTTATAAATCAGTGACGTCAGAAGTCAACGTGATGTAGTAAAATTATGGGTGATTATGGCCATTGGATATAGACTTTTATTATACACAAGGGAGATCACTCTGCATACAGATTATGGGAAATCAATGGTTAGTTATAATTTATATAAATGATCTAGATAAATGAAACAACAAGAGTACTTGGAATAGGGTCAGAACTACTGCTATTACGTACCATCTTACCAGTAACAGGATGATACAAAGCATTTGGTAGGTTAATATTATCGACGGTTAGGATGGGACCTACAGGGGAATATACCAACCACACTCTGCTGTCGTTCTGTATTACCCGGCATTGACCCCACCCCAGAATACCGCTCAATAATATGAAGCACCTGGTGGATCAGTAGTACCAAGGGCCAGCAAGAGACCTACAAGGATATGTGCAGCCTATGCTATACTACCGATCTAAACTACCAAGCATTACCCCCACCCCCACAAAATCACTAGGTCTACCATAACGTACTGCATATACCAGCCATATAATAAAACAAAGCAATCGGTTGGTTAATAGTACCAAGCACTAACAGGGGTAGGTGTATATACCGCCCATACTACAGTACCGTTCTATACTACCAGGCAGTACCCCTACCCACAATACCCCTATGCCTAGCATTGCATACTACCTATACCAGTCATAGGATAACATGAAGCATCAGGTGGATTAATAGTACTGGTACAAGGCCACAATAATAATAGGACAGATACACCATAGACAAGTAATGGCCTTGGAGCTTTGGAGATAAGATGGAAGCAGTTGGTAAGACTACATTAGCACTAGACCTGATTGAAGGATTACTCATGGCCTAAGGCGACAAAAAAGGGATTCTCCATTAGGTATCCTCGATAGGTATCCTCAAATAATACAATACCAGGCCATAGGTATCCTCAAATACTGAAATGAGGCTAAGAGTCGTAGTAAATTATACCTCATTGAGGGAATTTTAATGGTCCTCATAACCTCAAAATTCAATGAGGATATGAGGCATAATAAATGAGGACTCATTGAGGGCTTTTACATATCCCTCATGGCCTCATACAACAAAAAAGGGATTCTCCAAAAGGTATCCTCGATAGGTATCCTCGAATAATACAATACCAGGCCATAGGTATCCTCAAATACTGAAATGGGACTAAGTGTCGTAGTAAATTATACCTCATTGAGGGTTTTTTCAAGGTCCTCATAACCTCAAAATTCAACGAGGGCATGAGGGATAATAAATGAGGACTCATTGAGGGCTTTTATATAGCCCTCATGGCCTGATACGACAAAAAAGGGATTCCATAGCCACAGGTGTTTCCCAAAAATGGGATTCCATGGGATATGGCCATTGGATATAGGCTTTTATTATACACAAGGGAGATAACTCTGCATACAGGTTATGGGAAATCAAGCAATCTGATTGGTTAGTTATATAAATGAAACAACAAGAGTACTTGGAATAGGGTCAGAATTATCGAGAATAGACCAGAAATTGCTAAATATAGTAATAATAAGGTAAACTGTTCCAACTAATAGGCTATTCTACGATACTGGAGTATACTCCAGAACATAGGAATATGGCCAGGTAGAGGAAAACTATTGCATATATAGATAGAAGCAGAGAATTCTGAAAGAATTCGAAATAGTAAAAGTTGGGTGGATTTTGGTGATTTGGAGAGATTGTCGGGTTGTTTGTGGTAATTAGATTTACTCTTCTACAATCGAACATACCCTCAAAACATACCCCGTCTTATTGCAGAAAAATTGGGTAACATAGCAATCACGTGCTACCACAGAAACCAAGATGGCGGCCTCCAGTATACAAAATGGACGACGGAAACACGTATCACCCTAACAACACGCGCTGCGCATGCGCACTCACACGACGTATCACTATGGAGATGACGTCACAACATGGCCGCTCACGCGGGTTACCATCAAGACACAACATGGCGCCACTACGTCACGTGAATATGACGTCTCATGAGATCCTGCAATGAGATCCTGCAACCTAGAGGTGAAACGTGCGAGCTATACTACTCATGAATAACTAAAAGTATGAACATTGGCACCAAAAACAGAGCTTATGGCCATCATCAGGGCGAGCTCTACTGGCTGATTCCAATGGGGTATGGTGTGCGGTAGGGTGTGGTCAAAACTTGGAAAAATAAACTTTGGTTTCGTTGGCTGGGTTTGTAAACTGTCACCACCCCTACGCTTCAGCAAATTTCCATTTCTGGTGTAAGATTATCGAAGTTGATGACGAGGAAGCCGAATTGTTGAGCGATACTTTCTCTTTGAATAGCAAATTATATTTCATTAATCATACTCTTCCACCTTTTAGGATCAGATGTGAAAATGCAATGTCTGAAATCCCTATTCGTGAATCTGACATATATAATATTTTGGCCACCCTAACTGTAAAGAGGGCAAGCGGACACGATGGCATAGACCATATAATATTGAAAGAAAACAAGTTAACAGCACAGAGACCGCTGTTTCTTCTGTATCAAAAATCTCTCGCCTCATGTGTTTTACCAAGTGAATGGAAACTCGCCGACGTAACACCAATATTCATGAAAGGGGACACCAAAGATCCTAACAATTATCGCCCAGCATCAAAATATTGAAACCATTACAGGATTGTTTGCCGATGATACATGTTTAACAAAGAGCGACAGAACAGCCACAAATGTAACAAATTCAATCAACAAGGATCTGCAGCCAATACATGCGAGAGCATAGAAACCTTATTTGCAGGGAATGTGGATTCATACCGCTCAAAGAGCGCATACGATGTGGCAAATTATTAGTAATTGTATAAAATCATCTTCAGAAGCCTGCCAAACTACATTAGGCTGCTCATTCCGCACCCTGTATCAGAATTGACCTATTACCCGCTAAGATCTTCAAACTCACTAAGGGAAATTAAATGCAAAACTAATTGGTTTTCTAACTCGTTTCTGCCGTCAGCGGTAAAACTTTGGAACGGCCTAAGTGCAGAACTGTACTTCCGTAGACCTATTTAAGAAGAAACTTGCAAATAACGACAATGTCGTTCCTGAGTTTTATTATGTGGTTGGCAGAAGGAAACAAGTCTTTCACACGAAGCTGCACTTGAATTGTAGTGATTTAAACGGACATAAATTCGATAGATTGATGAGTGATAATGCTTCTTATAGCTGTGGTCATTTATATGAAGACACTGAACACTATTTTTTGACTATTGTGTCCTCTACAAACAGAACAAATAAATTTGCTTCTAACAAAATTGGGCCACACCACTAATAACACTCTAATCTTTTTTGACTATCCAGAGACATAAATTCGATAGATTGATGAGTGATAATGTTTCTTGTAGCTGTGGTCATTTATATGAAGACACTGAACACTATTTATTTTTGTGTCCTCGACACACAGAACAAATAAATTTGCTTCTAAAGATATTGGGCCACACCACTAATAACACTCTAATGTTATATGACGATCCAGAGAGAAAACTGCTTTGGAAAATGACAGTATATTCGGTGCGGTACAAGAATATATTAGGGAAACAATGAGATTCGAGTGAATCAATATTAGCAAGTGGAAATGAATCCTTGTATTTTGTGCTTGGATATTGATTTTTGATAGTTCGCCCCCACCTCAGCCACGCATGCTGTGGGCATATCCACATGTCTACCAGAATGCCTAGATATATTCGAGGTGACGAGATATAATGTGGTACTTCCCTTCTAATCATTCGACCAGTTTCTGTTTATGTACAGTTGCATTTGCATTATTGTAAATGTGTGTTTTCTGCGGGGTACGGCGTTAATATGGGAATTGCCTGTTCGCCAAATCCCGTTTCAATGATAAAATAAAAATATTGTTCAAAAAAATAAAAATGAACCTAAAAGTAGGAGACGGACTTTTTTAGGTCAAGATTGGTCCCACGGCAGTGTCGGATTCGTTTAATAATTTAACCCTTTCAACCCTAGCGGCCGTTTTTTCCAGCCAGCAACATGATACGTCATAACGTCATTAAATAGGATGGCTGTTCAGTAAATGTGTTGGATAGACCAATCAATATTTTCAACGTGCAGCCCCGAGGCTGCACGTTGAAAATATTGATTATTAGGCTACCCCAAATAATGAATATGGATTCTTCTAATTGCTGCCATGGAACTGGCATGGAAGATACCACTAGAGTTCAAAGGGTTCATGGGTTGTAAGCTTGAGGTGGACTAAATAAACTTTGAAGGTCTTTTTACAACCACGTCTTTGCTTATCACAATCCAAATAAATTCAGAGGAGCGGCTCATTTTTTATTCGAGGGAGCCCAGGTTTTCCAATAGAGATCAGTCTTTGTCAGGGGCGCCGGAGGCACTTCACGGCAGGGGGCCAAACCCTGTGAAAAGGGCATTTACTCGCACAAGCAGCCCCGCCATGACATGCCGAAGGCTCGAGATGGGTGTGTGAGAAATCGTGTTCCTTCCCCCATTGGGAGGGGGGGGCACCCCCTTCCAAACTCTCCCATCATCCCCATTGAATTTTGAAAGTTCCCAAAACGGATTTGGGGTGTATTTTAGCTTTACTTCGAGAATAAATCATTGTAAAAATTGAGTGACAAACCTGCCCTCTCTCCACCGTGGTCCGAAGGCAGGGAGGGCAGCTTCTCGCTCTGCTCCCACGCCTCCGCTGTTCCAGATCTTTGTTTCCGTGTGCTGAATTGGATCAGCCCTCAAAAAAACAGAAATGTATTTTCACGAAAAGAATCGTTATTAAATTTTCTGTTAACCAGATTGCTGTACTGATTTTCTCTGGGCAAGATGCGTCAGCCACGGGTCAACAACGTCTCCGGCGTACTCTAACTTCAATGTTATAATACCCCATTGTTATCACAAAGGAATGAATAAATCATGTCTTGCTACACTATGAGACTATTATAATCTTTGTAGATAAGACGTATATATTTTTATTTTGAAAGAAGTGAGTTTACTATTGTTCCACAAAGATATTGTGTCTGATGGTTTTGAATAACTGTCCGGGAAGATCGTGTAACTTCACTGTAAAAATACTCCATTGTTATCACAAAGGAAGGAATAAATCATGTCTTCCTACACTTTGAGACTATTATAATCTTTGTAGATAAGACGTATGTATTTTTATTTTGAAAGAAGTGAGTTTACTATTGTTCCACAAAGATATTGTTTCTGATGGTTTTGAGTAACTGTCCGGGAAGATCGTGAATTGGCTTTCGAAATCGGTTATCAAAAACGCGAAGAACAATCGTGGTAGAAACACCCTGAATCTTTTTGTTCAGTGTTTGTTTAAGTAACCTGTATATGCGGCCCATGCCATTCACAAAAGTCGCCATTCAGTTCCTTTTATGCCTGCAGTTGAAAAAGCGGGGATATTGTCTAAGTCTTCGTTCGTCCGTCCGGCCGTTTTTAAACTGGAAGCGCTGAATCTTATACGGTTGTTAGTTTAAACAATATTTATTCAGAAAAAGTACATGAGCTATACATACAAGACTATAGAAAAAAAAGAACAAGCACACATGACTACAACTACACGAACATTTGTATGTATAGGAATAGAAATAATTAACACAAGAATAAATTTATGGGATTCGGCACTAAGCTATACGGTTGTTCGGGGGGCTGTGTGCACATACATACAGACAATAACCATTTATAGCTTCTGCGGAGCCGATTTAGAGAAACGGTGGAGATTTTCCACATTTTGCTTGCAAAATCATAACCTTTGTTATTCAGAGGCCCACAACTGCACTATAATGTTGCGATAGGGTCTGGAGGTTTCCATATTTTCATGTGCCGGATGGCTGTTCCACTTTAGTGTTTTTTTACACTGTGTCCGGCGAAAGGCCTCTAGAATATCGCTTTCGAAAAGATAACACCATGCTCAGATTTTGAATTTTGCATGTACTACTTGGTTGTGCCATATGTGCCACTTTAGTGGTTCTTAGGTCGCTTTAGATTTCCTATGTGCCGCGTGGCTGTTGTACGTGTGACACCAAAGCGTTTCTTATACACTTTCCTCCTACAAACCTTTTGGGTATGTGATTCGAAATGCTGAAACCATGTTTCGAAGTTGCAATATGGGCTGAAGATGTGCTGGGAGATTTCAGAGTTTACATGTGCCACCTTGGTGTGCCATCTAAGCCACTTAAGTGTATTGTTAGACCGTTTCTGGATAATTATGGAGATTTATATTTACTACAACCATGTTCAGATCGTTGCCTAGGTGCTAGAATGTCCTATGTCCCATAGGGGACATAGGTCATTCTAGCACTCAGGCCACGAGATGTTGCAAATGGGTCTGTAGATATGCTCGAAAGTATCGGACTTTCCATGTGCCACTTGTCTGTTCCACCTGATCCACTTCAGTGTTTGGCTATACCGTTCCTTACAGAAAGCTTCTGAGATGGGTATTGTTTACTGGTGTTCATTGTCACTTTCATCATCTCTGACTATGTGAGACTCTATCAGTTCTGGCCTTCGTGTTAGAATAGAAACTGCAAAGACCGCAAAGTACGCGTATTTTGATTATATTTAACTTAGATACAAACATTTCTATGAAATTTCACACCAAACGTAAAATGACTTTGAACGCCAATCCAATGTGATCTAAAATCAGACATTTTTTCTGATTGCATTCAAAATTGTAAAAACAAACTGCACAGACTTCTCCATCACAATGACCATTGATTCTCATGTTATTTGTTCAGTTAACAATGGTGTTTGCACAACAAATTACGCCGATTAATTGTTTCGCAAGCATAACGGAATATAGTGAGCTGTTAACAGTAATAAACAAAATCAAACAATGAGAACAGCTCATGGTATTGGTGTGGGGGGTACGTAAGAGTTATCCCCACTTACCCGACAGACCGAGTTTAACGAGTCGGCGGAGAGTGATTATAGTCCATAAAGGTGTGGGTAAAAAGTTAACTGAACAGTTTTGTTGTTTGTTTTTTCGAAAGACGCGTTGCCGACATTATTCTTTCGAATGGTATCCATTGCATCTCCTCGCTCGTATATAATATCTGAGGATACTGTGTGGATATTTTCGCGATGGCAAGTGGACACATTGACATTAGTTATATCCTGAATGGTGGAGGGGCGTTATCTCCTTTACAGCAGTTTTAGGTGCAGCAAAAAAGATCATGTAGCGACCAGCGTATACATTGGCGCTGCTGTTAGAATAACTGTAATGCAACAACACATACACTTGACGACATTGTAACCACTAATTCGGGGTTCCACAACCACGATTCAAGCATTAGCAAAACTGCAGCAGATCCGGTAGAAATGAAATTAGCTGTTCAAAAACGCCAGTCCCAAATATCAAGTTTATACCAAGTAGACATACTAAGCACGTATCCACTCTTTTTTTTCATCGAATGATATCTATAAATTTAATTTAATTGATAAATTGTAATTTTGATTGTAAAAATATTTTATACTTGTTATTCAAATTATAATTTGCGAAAGCGGTGGCTCAGTAGGGAGAGATGCAGGCTGTAAGCCGAGAGGTTCTCTGTTCGAATTCCACACGCGGCAACCGTGTTGTGTCCTTGGGCAAGGCACCTAATCCCGATTGCCCACGTGGGGGCACGGTGACGTCGTGTACTAAGGCGTACTGCAAGTTGATGGTGCACTTGTCTTCAACCAACGCTAACCCTGCTTGTGTGGAGTTAGTACGTTAGGGAGTCTGACAGTTGCCCGCCGTCGATCGGTGGGTCTCTCCGGCTTCCTCCACCCGCAAAACTGTCCGACACGTGGTGATCCTGGGTGTCCAATTATGTCGTTAACCCCCAATTAATAAATAAATAAATAAATAACTAAATAAATAAATAAATAAATAAATAAATAATTGTAAATTTTTATAGTAACTGTAATTCTAAATTCTGTTTGATTTACTCAAACGTCAGCAAGCATACCATGAAACAACAAACGTCCAGCTGAGAAACGGTGGTAAACTCCTCCCACATATGGCCAGCTTTCAACTTCAAATTTGTGGGAAAACGCTCTGGTTATCTCCCCTGAAATTGTCGTTTTGGGGATTGGAAAGTAGAATGACGGAGATGGGAAAGTTTTAAAATTTCTAAGATTAAACCAAATGTTCAAAAGTTATATTATGGAAGCGCATGTCATCTGAAAGTTCAGTGTATTTTCTTTATAATGTTTGTTGAATGTTGCATATTTACCATCTGAGTTTTGTTCCTCTGTCATTCATAAAATATACTATTTTATACAGTGCAGTCATGCTAAAATGTTTAAAAACAGTGTTTCCATTAACTTTTGACCATCTATGTACGCGTTTTGGTTTGACAGATGACTGGGAGGCGCATCAATTCTGAAAATAGCATCTTGTGTCTGCTGTCTGGTTGAAATATCTGTCAGATCCAAGTCTTGACTTTTGTTCCTTTAATGTCCTAAATTCTGTATAATATGATTACTTTTCTCACACCTCGGCCAATTATCTGTGAAGCAATTGGCTGATGGGTTCTGTGAGTCGATAAGGGGAGACAACCGATCCTTTGAACCAGTTAACTAAAGTGGAAAGCTGGGTATGCGGAAGAAATACCGGGAAGTCGATAACACTAAGAAAACCAAAGAACGTTTCGATACAGCCTCTTTCGCTGCTCAGTTCATTATGAAACCATTTTGGTTGACTGCATATAAAGTATATTTATTTGGGATATAGCTGGCTTCCAAAGTATATTTATTTGGGATATAGCTGGCTTCCAGATGCAGCAGTTTTTCAGTAAAATCGTTAAAAATGTTACCCAGATTAGAATCATCGAACATTTCTCCCCACTCTTCGTTCTCGATGGCAACACTGAGGTCAGTGTAATTTCCTGATGCGTACTTCCATACACGTCGCTTAAATGCAATGGGTTTATGCTTAACAAAGTCAACTTCAATTAGGATGGGTGAATGGTAACGAATCAGATTCGGGAAGAATAGATCCGGGACTTCACGGGATAACACACCCACTGTGCTGCTTACCGCAAAACGCCGATCAACGATGCCGATGACTCAGTAAAACACGTCGGTTTGTTCACAAGCTGTGTGAGGTTGAAATATTTGGCGATTTCTGCAAAGTCATTCCTTGAACGGAGTAGTTCATTATCATTAAAATCTCCAGTAACAATTAAATCGGTTATATCGAAGTCGATAGCTTTTTCAGTGGACGTGGAAATAATATTCCATGTTTCATGAGAACTGTTGGGCGGTCGGTAGAATACGCCTAATAAGAGGGGTCTGCCATAGCCTGACAACACTTCAACCCAAATACATTCAATGTTTACTATTTCCAGGTCTATTCACTGTCGGACGCTAAGGCCTTTTATAACATAAACCGCCACCCCACCTCCTCTCGTTAACCGATCTTTTCGTATGGGCTCTTGAAATCCAGGTAGGAGGAGCGATATTGTTGGGTCACTATTATTTAGCCATGTATCTGAGAGGGATAGGATATCACGAAACAGAGTTTCAAATTTAACAGTATCTAATTTAGGTTTTATATTTTGTATATTGAGATGACATATTTTTAATATACTATCTTTAATGCGTGAGTCCACAGAGTTAGGGCCTAGATTCAGTTCTACATCACCGGATAACAAAATTATTAACTTAGAGACAAACAAGCATAGAAATATAACAGAAATTGTGCATACTGGGGGTCTAGGTAGAAGAGAGGCTCGTACAGAGGCATTAGCCATCTTGTAATTTACAGGCCTGGGGGTGTAAATGCACCACACCAAACATGGCTAGCAGATGCGGGATTTGACCATGAGCTCCCTGTTTCTCCCCCACGGGCGAGCTCGTGGTAGAGGAACAGAGAAGTCATGGAGGTGAAGCTTCCATAGAGATCGTGATCGTTGAGACGCATGTGCAAATAGGATAAAACACATAAAACTTGATTCATCTTCAAATTATGTTTGATGCTGCGACCGTAAACTGCGGAGTTGAACGCACCAATCCGAGCACGATAAACCTCGATAGTATACATTATGCAACACTAGGATAAACAAATGTGTCAGGTTCGCGGATCTTGGTGCTGTTTACCAAATTTCTAGTTTTAAGGCGATGGTTACAGTTTAGTAGTACTGGAATGGTTAACCGAATAACCGGCTTGAAACCGGTTACCTACCTAACCGATTAGAAAAACCCTGTCAACAGGTTATCCGAAATATCGATAGTGATCATCATTCCATGGTTAAAACGTAGTAAATCTATCGCTTCTCATTTGTGATAGATTATACCCCGAAGCCGTGTTGTATATATTGAGAAATAATCGAGTTTGGCTTTCAAGACTTCATTAATTCGGCAATTTCCGTGAGTACCGAGTAATCGGAGAAACTATTCCGTAGCATGTATACAAACGAACGTTGTCGAGTACTCGACAACGTTCGTTTGAATTCACACTACGGAATAGTTTCTGAGAATACTGCTTTCCAATAGTTCCTATAGTTTTGATTCCATATTCGGTGAAATAATGGCCACAGATAATCGGATATTATCCGGTAATAGTTCTTGGTTAGTCGATTGTGAAAATGAGCAAACCATTTCAGCCCTACAGTTTAGGTCCAAGTTGGCTTTAAAGGTGTGTCGGGATTGGAAGGAATTTTAAGAAATGTATGTACAAGCACATCGAACGACAAGAGAATGAAAAGATGTTGCTTTAAGCAGATATATACAAAATACTTCAACATCAGTACCAAGTTTTAGATAATGGTGCTCAACCTCGACATAGTCGTTAAAAATTGCAATATTTTCAGCATCAAAAACATACAGTTTATCGGGGTGAAAGCTTATCAGCCATTTTTACCCCCCAAATTGGGTCAGTTGACAATAGAAAGAGTTTAGGGATGCATAATTTAACCAAAACACCTATACTTTACTTCGTATTACACGTGAATAGGTTTATCCCTACACCCGAATTCTGAATAGGCAAAGTAGATAGTTAGGCCCAGGAGCCTTAACGCCACCTCCCTCCCCAATTAGGCGTCCACTTTAACTAATCCACTGGAAATACAAGAGACTCAGTATTGGTTGGGCGACGATCATTTACACATCGATCAAACGGCTCACAGGACTGTTGGATCGATCTGTGACATCCCCTTCCAACATATATAACGGCAAATGAAATACCATTGGACATTGACTTAGCATCGACTGTTGCTAGCCTAACTTCAAGACAATGGACATGCACGTAGAACAAGGGACTGTCATAGCTCTTGTTCAATTCCCACTCTGGAAATTTTGGAACTTTATAAAAACCGTATCTAAAAATGTAATCAGATTTCAGCCGATCCACAATTCGTCTGGGACTGCCGTTCGGGTGTCGGTAGGACGTCAACGTGTCAAAAATTAAATTTTTCCGATTTACATAAAAATTTAGTTTGTTGTACAGTTAAAAAAATAAAAAGGTAGCAACTTTTGGATTTTTTAATTTAATGTCATTTTCGACGCTTTTACGTAACTTTATATTTTACCACCCCCTCCAGTTTTGTAATCAGGAGCGGTGGAAGCTCGATAAAAGTGGTGGGGCACAAATTTAAAATGCTACCATGGTTCGACCCAGTGTTCGAAAGGTTACAATCGTACATCGGTAAATGTACCGTTACTCGCTATAGTCTCTCGTTTAGTTGAATATGCCGCTGCGTTGTCACTGTTCTGCCCGTTTCTTCAACTTCAACCTCTTCCATCCCGAAGACCAGCCTTCGGGTTGGAAGATAGTTGAAGTAGAAGGAACGGATCGAAGCGTTTGGATTTGCAAATAATGTTAATGTCTGTATATTGACACGTTTGCATGCGCCCATTTTAACTCATTGGTACTGCGAAACATATCTGTGGAAAAGAGTGGAGGGCACGTGCCCCCTGTGCCAACTGGCTCCACCGCCTCTGTTTGTAGCACCCGTCAAAACCGACAAGATATACCTCAATAGAAACTAAAGACACGGTTAACACACAGTGAGAGGAATAGTTGGAAAGCTGTTAGGGCACAGTTGCATGATCATTACACAATAAACTTAACGCCATTACGTCAAGTACTACGGGGATGCAAAAAACATAACAATTAAATCGGCTTTCGAGAGGTTTAACCATGTGGCCTTTTAGCATATATGGTCAAAAACACAAAGTTGACAAAAATTTAAAAAATCAGACGTCAGATACTGGACGTCGAGGGTATACCCCACCAATTTTCTCACAGCTCCACCCCCAAACTACAAAACATAGCGCTAACTCTGTGATGCAGACGGCTAAAGGAATCATCGAAGGCAAACATTACCAATTTTTATCATCATTCCTTAAAAATTGTTGACGCTATGACGTAAATGCCTAAATGCCACGGGGGCAGGGACGTGGCGACAGGGATGTGTGTGGGGGTGTCACCCCCTCTCCCTAATCGTGGCCAAAATTTCCTACAGTTGGAAATTCGGAGGGTAAGTCATGGGTAGATGGAAATTCCATCTATCTGGATTTTAGAGCTTCTTTGGAGATGCTGATGTCTCCTTAACGTCCCAAAATTTCAACTCGGTTACTATTGCTATTTACAACTACAGTGTACGCAATATCGAGCTTCATAAGCATGCATGATGTCAGTCGGTACGAGATTGCTATAGTACGTTTACTTATCGTAATAAAAAAATCCTCGAAATGCACTTCAAGAAAATCACATCATGTAAAATTGTTATCCCGAGTTAATTCCATCATTCACAGTTACAAAATGATGAATCATCGAAAATTGATCATTTCTGCATAAGATCTGATTTAATGTTAGGACAGTGTGAATTGTTCAAAGTTCTCAGCTTGAGCATTTGTTTAGCACATATTCAATTCCAAGAAGAAAAGCAAATAATAATAACCTGATAATTCTATCATAAATGTGTTGGCATTTCATTTACTAGAATCCATTTTGTACCCCATTTCATGGCTTCATTTTCAAACATTTTCTCGCGGAGGTAAATTTCCGACTAGGGGGAAGGACGACCGTGAGGGGGTTTCCCACTCCCGGTCCCTCCCCTTGTTGGAAATTCACCACCCTACACCCCAATCGGAAATCTCTAGCCACGTTACTGCTTAGGGTAAGAGTAATACACAAAGACAAAACTCAGTTGACGTTGGTCAAATCTAACTCACGATCGAAGGCCGACGGGCCAATCAATGCATCGCTGCACATTTTTCAATCTTCACTTGAGTCACCGCTATTAAAAGCACTCACGACTGGACGAAAGTTACCAATCAATTCGTTAGACGGTTAAAGAAGAATTATCATTCATTACATGATGAAGATGATAGATACATGATTGAACATGATGCATATTACATTTTCACTCCAAGGCAAACAAACGTTCACCCGATGTACAAAATCCTGGACGAATCGTAACATTGTACGATGTAATGTCGCAGCTCAGACACGTTTCTCTGTGAGAAGGGGGAGGTGCGTAGACAAACATTGTGACGTTTCAGCCAATATTCTCT
Source organism: Pictodentalium vernedei (assembly GCA_031216915.1). Lineage (NCBI taxonomy): Eukaryota > Metazoa > Mollusca > Scaphopoda > Dentaliida > Dentaliidae > Pictodentalium > Pictodentalium vernedei. The sequence continues at coordinate 658,817,137 of CM062295.1, forward strand.
CCTCTGAAATACTTCCTTATAACAAACGGACGCGTGTGCTCGAATATTTGCCTGGCAGCATTGAATTGGTGTCAAAATAGCAACAAGATACGAATGTCGGAATTGTTTAGTCATCGAACAATTGTTAATCTGATGTTTCGTTGCATGTTGTGTGATGTCGGAATACATAAAGTGCGCGTTGACCACAGTGTAAAATACACTCAGTAATGGCTTATCATTGTATTGGCATCAGGCTTCTTTTAACTTTGAGTATAGTTGTTATGCTTGCTATTTCTGAAAATGTCAGTGGTATATCAACGCACACGAGACAAACGGTGTATACGGCATCTATTATCCACACGGGATGCCAAAAATCAAGTGACATTATTTTGCAGCCCTCGCGATCCGATATCGAATGTGGTGTTAAGTGCTTGCAGAGTAAAAACTGCTCAACATTTCATTTTGATGAGGTGAACAGCACTTGTTTCATGAGCAATGGCATATTGAATAGTTCTTTTGGCATTGTTTTTGGTCAAAATAGTGGTGAGTATTTACGTTTATCACATAATCACGCTCAAATAGCCCATTACAAGTGGCGCACCCTGGATTGTGGGTCTGAAGGGACGAATCATGATACGAAGAATCATTCGACGATCTTTCGGTCAGAGAAAGTTCTCGAGGTGTCCGAACACTCAGCATCAATTGTGGGTTGCTGCTGTCACTGCGTACCTTCCTATCAGATGGGGACGTAAAATGGCTCTAGTCTGTGCGGAGAGAGACCCACTCCGGGCAGACTAAAGCTCCCTTCGTAGTATTCGAGAAGAGCGAGTCCATGCAGTTGCCTCTTCGAAGGTCATCCCACACACCTGCGCCAATGGGCCAATGAGAGGCGTTCATATAAGTTACATAACTTGCACGCTAATCCTTGAAATACAAATAAGCTTAAATAAAAAAAAATCGCAGCGGCGAGATAGGAACGAACACGAGAGGGGATTATTATGATCCTCAATGAGTCTGGAGGTGGGTTGGGGAAATCTCACCCGGGGGGCAAGATATTTGAATCAGACCCGAGGCTTGCCGAGGGTCTGGTTCAAAAATCTTGCCCCGAGGGTGAGATTTCCCCATTCCCACCTTCAGACTCACCGAGGATGATTTTTCTCCCCACACACGAGGATTACGTCATTATTGATAATTGGCGGTCACGTGCTGACAAACCCAATTTATCAAGTCGTAGTCCTTTCGAAAAACGAACAAGTTCATCGGAAAGATCGTACAAAAGTTAAGTATATTCCATAGGTATATGCTAAAAAAATTGATTTGTAACACTGTCCGTTAGGGGTTAATGAATTTGCGCGTGTCAAACTCTAATGTAAAGGGCATTGTGAGATTATTGATCGATCGATAAATTCGCGCAGTGATATTATTAAATCTGCAGAGAAACATGGGGTTGAAACAAACCAAGTTTAATATTTGAATAATAATTAAATATTGAGTCTATATCAACAAGGAACAGTATGCCATTCTTGTTTATTTACAATTGTTCAGACTATGATGAAATAGTTCCGGCGACCTAATAAAATATGCAAATGAGTATGGCACGTTGGGAGGGGGGGATAGAAATATCCCACCCTGCTGTCTCACCCGGGACATGCGTATGTTTCACGTATAGTGGGGGAGAAATCCCACTCTTATCAGTGGGGTTCGTGGGATCTTGTGGGAAAATGGTGGAACATGGACCGCCGGTGTGGCCCTCCGCTGGCTTCTTGGCATGTGACCGCAAAAAGCTTTTCCAGTCAAAATATTCCAGCATTTAAATTTTAACGAACAGAAGCTAAACATCGGCTGACATGAGACCCGCGTATTCACGGGGTATGGTATTATCGGCGATAAGACACGGACACCCACTACCAAGGTAGTGAATGTCCTTGTGTTATCACCGATAATATAGTGTCCCTTGGTATCGGTGTTTGTAAAAGAATTACAAAAAATAGGAGAGGCGCGCGATGGATGCGCCCCCCCCCCCCCCCTCGAATCCGCATATGATTACGGAAATGTCATCTTATAAATCAGTGACGTCGGAAGTCAACGTTATGTCGTAGCATTATGGGTGAGTCGGTTTTAGCAGTAGAAATGAATTAATTGTCTTTATTTTTTAAGTTATGCATTTCATATAAGAATTGAATGCAATTTTTATAATCTTTATTTGATGAACGTGTGGGAATGGGTACAAATTATGTATGAGTCCCGAAGGTTTGTACCCATTCCCACACGTTTATACTCCAATAAAGATTATAAAAATTGCATTCAATTCTTATAATTACATTCCGTAACTGTTTAAACTACTTTTTACCAAACAACAAAGCAGAAAGACGAAATAAAACATGTACGAACGAACGAGGCGAAAAACCACCCTCACACAAAAGACAAAGCGCACAACTCTGATTTTTAATTTTCACAACTTTAGAAATGGAAACGAGTATTTTAGTAATGGGCGTTATGCCACAGTTGGGAAATGTCACCAAAGAAACAACAGCGGAGTTGGTCATCGCGAGAGGCGCTAAAAGTTAAAAACCCGCTCAAACACCGCCCGAATTACATACTGCGCTCTACTGTAAATGCGGGTCAAAGTTCGACCAAATGTATTCATTGGAAAATGAATTACATTTGCTCATGACGTTTTCATCCAGCTGACCAATGGGAATTCAATATTTGGACCCAAAACGTGTAACTATAATAACAATGTAATTATAACTGTTTGACTTACACGACTAATTTGCAAATACGTTTCATGAATAACTAAGAATATGCGTTTTGGCATCAAAAACAGAGCTTATGCCCATTATCAGGACGAGCTCTACTGGCTGATTCCAGTGGGTTATGGTTTGCGGTAGGGTGTGGTCAAAACTTGGAAAAATAAACTTTGGTTTCGTTGGCTGGTTTTGTAAGCTGTCACCACCCCCTACCCTTCAGCAAATGTCCAATTCTGGTGTAAGATTATCGAAGTTGATGACGAGGAACCCGAATTGTTGAACGAAACTTTCTCTTTGAATAGCAAATTAAATTTCATTAATCATACTATTCCACCCTTTAGGATCATATGTGAAAATGCAATGTCTGAAATCCCTATTCGTGAATCTGACATATATAATATTTTGGCCGCCTTAACTGTAAAGAAAGCTAGCGGACACGATGACATAGACGATAGAATATTGAAAGAAACAAAGTCAACCGCACAGAGACCGCTGTTGCTTCTGTTTCAAAAATCTCTCACCTCTTGTGTTTTTCCAAGTGAATGGAAACTCGCCGACGTAACACCAATATTCATGAAAGGGGACCCAAAAGATCCTAACAATTATCGCCCAGCATCAAAATTTTGAAACAATTACAAGATTGTTTGCCGATGATACATGTTTAACAAAGAGCGACAGAACAGCCACGAATGTAACAAATCCAGTTAACAAGGATCTGCAGAAAATAATTACATCGTTAATGTAGTTATACGTTTTGGGTCCAAATACTCAATTTCCATTCGTCAGCTGGATAAAAACGCCATGACCAAATGTAATTCATTTTCCAATGAATACATTTGGTCGAACTTTGACCCGCATTTACGGTAGAGCACAATTGACAAGGCTGAAGGAGTGAAAACTCCACCCCACCCAGTGCTTTAGCTTTGCATTGTCCCACGTACGGGGCGAAATGTTGACTCCAGCTCGAAAAGGCCATGAACAAGGCCATTATATGTAGTTCAGAAATAGAGGATATCTCTTGGTCACGAGTGAGATAATTTTCGGTATCCACTCAAAGACACTAGATTTTCTTTTTTATTATACGCTTTTTATAAGAATCAGATCATTCCTATCGATAATTCCATTCGTTTCAACCTTGAATTGATGAAAGTAAACAGCACATTGATTCTGAAGTGATTTGATCGATACTCGGAACAGGTAGCGTCTTGCGATCTTATCCGGCTGGCGTGTTTCATGCATCAATTCAAGATGAATACGTGTTGAATTATTGCTGGAAATAATCGGTATCCTTTCAGAAACACTAGATTTTCTTTTCATTATACGTTTTTAGGACAAATTGATCATTTCCAGTCATAATTTGACTCGCATTCACCTTGAAGTGATGCTTTGAAAGCCGCCATTTTGATTGATACCGTGAAAGTGGAAATTTGTATATCTTCTCAGTGGGGGATACAATTTCTATCTTTCTGCAATTCTTTTGATAATCTATCGTCTAGCGTACAATAAATCAGATTAAAAACGACAGCAACCAAGGATAAAATATCAGTGTTGGTAGTAGTATATAATGTGGTTTTGAGGTACAGGTTGCGGGATCTCGGTGCCGGACCTCGGAAGTGACGTCATGTCACGTGACCTAGTGGCGCCATGTTGTGTTGTCATGGTAACCCGCGTGAGCGGCCATCTTGTGACGTCATCTCCATAGTGATACGTGGTGTGAGTGCGCATGCGCAGCGCGTGTTGTTAGAGTGATACGTGTTTCCGTCGTCCATTTTGTATACTGGAGGCCGCCATATTGGTTTTTATGGTAGCACGTGATTGCTATGTTACCCAATTTTTCTGCAATAAGACGGGGTAAATTTTGTGTGTTCGATTGAATCGGAGTAAATCTAATTACCACAAACAACCCGACAATCCCTCCAAATCACCGAAATTGACTTTATTTTCCCAATTTATCGGCTTTTTCACAGAAGCACGTATGACAAAAGGGATTCTCCAGAAGGTATCCTAGATAGGTATCCTAGATAGGTATCCTCAAATAATACAATACTAGGCTATAGGTATCCTCAAAAACCCGTATGTGCCTATGTGATAGGGCACATTGTGTCACATTGTGCCTTTCACATAAGCACATATCGGCACACAAAGCATGTGCCTTTGTGCTAGGACACATTGTGCTTTTTCACATAAGCACATATGACAAAAAAGGGATTCTCTAGTAGGTATCCTCGAATAATACAATACCTGGCAATAGGTATCCTCAAATACCCGTAAGTGCCTATGTGCTAGGGCACATTGTATCACATTGTGCCTTTTCGCATAAGCACATATCGGCACATAAAACATGTGCCTATGTATAGGGCCCATTGCGTCACATTGTGCTTTTTCACATAAGCACATATGACAAAAAGGGGTGCCGAAGGTCATATGTTTTTCAAAAAAAGGTGCGGAAATTGGGGTGCCCGGGGATATAGCCATTGGATATAGGCTTTTATTGTACAGAAGGGAGATAACTTTGCATGCAGGTTACGGGAAATCAAGCAATCTGATTGGTTAGTTATAATTTATATAAATGATCTAGATAAATGAAACCACAAGAGTACATGGAATAGGGTCAGAACTAACAAGAATAGACTAGAATAGCTAAATATAGTAATAATAAGCAAAGCTGTTCCAGTTAATAGGCTCTTCTACGCTACTGGAGTATACTCTAGAACAAAGGAACAAGGTCAGATAGACGAAAACTAATGCATATACAGATAGAAGCAGAGAATTCTGGGTAATGACCAAAGGAACGTGTCTTTTAATGGGAAAAACGTCATGGGATAGGGATCCAAAATGGATTCTGGGAGAATTCTACACCAGAACATTACTCCTGTTCAATCGAACGCACCCCCTTGTACCCCTTAGTTCTATAGCACTACGTGCTAAGCCGAAAAATTGGGGAAATAAAGTCAATTTCGGTGATTTGCGGGGATTGTCAGGTTGTTTGTGGTAATTAGATTTACTCCGATTCAATCAAACACACCCTTAAAACATACCCCGTCTTATTGCAGAAAAATTGGGCAACATAGCAATCACGTGCTACCATAGAAATCAAGATGGTGGCCTCCAGTATACAAAATGGACGACGGAAACACGTATCACCCTAACAACACGCGATGCGCATGCGCACTCACACAACATATCATTGTGGAGATGACGTCACAAGATGGCCGCTCACGTGGGTTACCATGACAACACAACATGGCGCCACTAGGTCACGTGACATGACGTCTCTTCCGAGGTCCGGCACCTAGGTCCGGCAACCTGTACCTCAAAACCACATTACAGACTACTGTTGGTTTAAGAATTTTCTAACAACTGAAAAATAGGGTGTATGCGACATCTCTCCACTTCCTCTTGTCGCCAGGTCCCTGATATTAGTACGTCTCCATGCTCTCAATTTTTAAATATAGTGATTGTGTTAGCCGGATAATCCCATTACGTTAGATAAAGGTAAATTCCATTGCCATTGTATATGTTGCAATCGTTTCAGAGATCGTGACTCGTTTTCGATTTGCCGTACACAACTTGGAAATATACTACTCAAAGTTTGCTTAGCACCAAATATTTGACACATCATTGTGAAATTTGCTTGTGACATATTTGCGATATTTTTGGTGAATATGATTGAGGAATGTATTGAGATGGTACACGGTGTTTACATTATCTCTCTTGACAGGCAGACTTTTCGTGACAGTCATGGAAAGCATGATTTTCATGATGTTTTCGTGTACTGTCTACATGTACATGACATGTGTAGGGTATTCAATCTTCATTTCAACACAAACCCTTGTGATTTAATTATTAAATATGGCAAATGCAAATGTAAGAAGACATTTGTCTGAAGTAGAAATATGACGGGCTGTAGGGATGGTTGAGCAAGGGGCTACCCATCGTCAGATTGGAGAAGCCCTTGGTGTACACCATACGGTGATCACCAGAGCCTGGACAAGATTTCAGCAGTATGGCACACCAGTAAGACAGCATGGAGGTGGCGGAGACAGGTCAACATCTGCAACTGAAGACCGGTTTTTGGTCATTCAGGCCCGTAGGAACCGCATTGCTACAGCAACCCAGCTTCGCAGTGACCTTCAGAATGCATCCGGGGTAAATGTTTCTACGCAGACTATCCGTGCAAGGTTGCACGAAGGTGGTCTCCGATCAAGAAGACCATGCATTCCCATTCCGCTGTCCCAGAACCACCGCCAGGCACGATATGAATGGGCCGTGGACCACGTTGGATGAACCAGAGAAGATTGGTGACCTGTCCTTTTCACAGATGAGTCAAGGTACTGCCTAGACCACACAGATAGGCGTTCTAGGGTATGGGGAAGACCAGGAGAGCGATTCCATGCAGCCAACATTGCTGAGCATGACCGCTATGGTGGAGGGTCAATCATGGTCTGAGGCGGCATCAGCAGGGGTGGGGTACAGAGCTTCGTGTCCTTGAACGTGGTGCATTGACTTCACAGTGGTATATTGATGGGATCCTGGATGTCCACGTCAGATTGTATGCAGGTGCAGTGGGTGATAGATTCATTCTGATGGACGATAATGCCCGTCCTCATGTCGCCCATGCTGTCGGGGAGTACCGACAGAGGGAGGGGATTGAGCGTAGATCAAGAGAAGATCCCCTGACCCGAATCCAATCAAACATGTCCGGAATGAGTTGTAGCTTGCAATTTCAAACCGTCCAGTCCAGCCAATAAGTTTTCCAGGAGCTTGGTGACATGCTGGTCCAAGAATGGAACAACAACCCACACAGGACCACCAGGAACCTGATTGGGAGCATGAGAAGGCGTTGTCAAGCAGTATTTAACAGTAATGGGTCTTATACTCGATATTGAACCCATACCAGTTCGCTCCGTCAACTTTTTGGCAAATTAAAAAATTTCCTCTTTTACCAATAATTTCCATTTTCCATGGTTATCGTATTCAAAGGCTAAACAATAATGTCAAACACAAATAAAATCTTAATTTCTGTACTTAAATCATTGAAGATATAATTAAATAAAAAATATATACACTTTTCATTACAATATTTCACCTAAAACGTAAAACAGGTAATGGGATATACTTGGTGCTTAGCAAACTTTGAGTAGTATATGAACATGCATCAGTACATAGTTTGCACATTGACGAAATGTAAATTGCGTGAACAGATTACAGAACTATTGCATCGCGCCATTAGCCAGGAGTGGCACCAGGATTTTCCCGACAAGACTATCGATGCTCTTGGAAAATGGGGGCTGGGTATATTGCGACAATCCATAATAAAGGAGCCAGTTTGCTCTACGGGACCCTCCCTCTTCCTTTGCCACCCTTGACTGTGGTAGAATTATGAAACTTTAATATCTACGCTATATATTCTGCGTTAAAGCCCGTCGACTAGTAGGATGCATCATCGTGAGACCCCCCCCCCCCCTCCCCCCATGGGTTTGGACGTGTCGTGGCCCAAGGGGACCGGACATCCGTATAAAAATGAAAAAATAGTTCGAAGGAATTTTTCTCTGGGACCAGGAGATATTGCCTTTTGTTGTAATATTACACCAAATGCGATCACAATAGTATTGGTCTCCCGTTCCAGTTATTTCCCTGTTGATGATGACTGTTAACCCTTTACCCAACGTAACGGCAAAAACCGGCCAGCGATATTCACAAAAATCGCCAATTAATTTTCATTATTTTTTTCATTTTCTGTCTCAAAAACATAGGTTATGACACCTCAACGAGCTCATTCCAAAGAGGGGTCATAACCTATGTTTTGAGACAAAAAATGAAAACGAGTAGTTATTCAAGAATGTGTTTTGCAAGTGTCGTCTGCTTTTCATGTTAGGTGAAGGGTTAAATCAATAGTTTTCCAAAAATTATCGTTTGTTTCTTTTGTATTTGGTGTTTCTTCGCGAATACAAAAGATGACTCTCTAACATTTCATAAGTTTGTTTGCCTGGTTCGTTATACATCTGCATCAATCAACCTTCATATATTTTTGAGAGCCACATATGAAGGCTATGCAAATTATTATATCTTGTGTTTATTTTTTCTCTGCTGTCAAGTGTTTTGATCTATGAGGAAAAAATACAACACACCTGTCGCGCATCATGGTAAAGTTCCTTATAATGAAAACGTTGGCCTTCAATAACTTCAAAAACAGGTCTTCCGGTACTTATTCTTTGTTGCGCCGTTATCATCAGGTCACGTGATGTGTAGATATTCACATTGAAGCTCACAACCGAAAATTTAACCCTTTCAATTCGTCATGCATAAATTTTGTCTAAAAGTTTGGCTGTCTTCTAGCAGGCAACAAAGTAAATACCAGGAAAAGGGCTGTTGGATTAAATTATTACTGAATCTCCCCACAAATGGCATTAGTTCATAAGGTGATTGCACCCGCCGTAACAGTGTTGGTTCTTAACGGGTTAATTAAACCACCGTTCACAGTGGCTTACGAATGTAAAGTTCAATTTTCTCAGTATCGGGAAAAGACTCTCGTAACAACATCCTCATTCCACTGTGGGATAGTGAAGTGAGATGATTCTCCGAACAAGTAAATCGTCGGCTGAGTGCTAGAATGTTCTATGTCCCATAGGGGACATAGAACATTCTAACACTCAGGAGACGAAATATCAATATGTTTCAATATCCAAAGTCCTATAAAAGATAGAGGGTGTGCTTGTGGGTGTGTTCAATTCAAGTGGAGTGAATCTAATTACCGCAAACAATCCGACAATTGTTAACGATCAACGAATCGATATGGGGAGAACAGCGGGAGAACAGTATCGTTGCAAAAGGGGGTTTAAGGGGTACCCTTCAACCCCCGCAATACGTTTTTTCATGCCTTTTGTAACCATAATCCACGGTGCCTAACATTCCAACAACATCATCAAGGGATGAACTCGATGAAGATATGCTTCGATGATTTTGTTCGGACTTGAGCCATCACAGTTGCGACAAATCAGGTCTACCCACCCCCAATAGGTCATCCAGGTTATGTTCCTGTGAAAGTACAGTACACTCTTGCCGTGGACTGGTCGTAACCTACGCGCGGGCAGCGATGTTCACGCATGTGTTTACCATGTAATACAAATCATTATCAGCAAAATTTTAATTAATGAAGCACCAGGTTGTTAAGTTTTTGATGATTACTGCTATAATTAGTGGCTGGAATCAAATATTATTGCGTCCGTGCAAATATGGCCCACTCGTGCAAAGTGACCAGTCCACGGTGACCGTACTGTAATAATATAACCCTCCACCTACATAACGATCATATACGGCTGTTGCTATTCCTAAATAACCCTCCACCTACATAACTATCATATACAGCTGGTAGTAGGTATAAAAGGCCGATATACGACCACTTGTACATGTACGTGTGCAACATACGCACACGATGCGTTCACCAACGTGGAATTCGGTGTTAAATCACACGCTTGTTCACAAAAACTGTACATGGTCTTGAATCGGCCCATGTACAGTCAGTGACTCCTAGATCGCGCTTTTAGCGTCAAACACTCGTGGTGAACGCATCGTGTGCGTGTGTTGTACATCTTCAGTTGTATCGTGTACGTGATTTTTGGTCTACGTTCTCATCGCAGATCAGACCCATCGATCCATCGTCGGCGAACGCGATCGAAGGCAAAAGATTCTGGGTGATCATCAAAAAACAACAATTGCGGTTCAAGACCAGCGGTCCAGAATCGGCAATTGCGTTGGTACAGATGGTCCAGAAACTCTCCCTCGTTTTTGAGGTGGTGGTTTTTTTTTTGTTCAAACAGAGTCGATTGTGAATATATAGCCTGTATTATAGACATTGATGTGTTCCGGTGATGGGATGGATAAATTGAGTTTTGGGGTTTTTTGGTGAATTGCTCCACTATGAGAAAATTCTCAAAAAAAACCCACTCAGCTGATCGAGCGATCGAATCTCGTAATAAAAACTCGATTTGAACGAAGAGTGTCTGTGTGTTTGGAAATTTGCAAACCCAGTCACGTCTTTCCTGAAGTAAACAACTAACACACGTTATCGTAATTGAGGTGTTTTGTTCAAACAGAGTCGATTGTGAATATATAGCCTGTATTATAGACATTGATGTTTTCCGATGATGGGATGGATAAAAATTGAGTTTTGGGGTTTTTTGGTGAATTCCTCCACTATGAGAAAATTCTCAAAAAAAACACTCAGCTGATCGAGCGATCGAATCTCGTAATAAAAACTCGATCTGAACGAAGAGTGTCTGTGTGTTTGGAAATTTGCAAACCCAGTCACGTCTTTCCTGAAGTAAGCAACAAACACACGTTATCGTAATTGAGGTGTTTTGTTCAAACAGAGTCGATTGTGAATATAGCCTGTATTATAGACATTGATGTTTTCCGGTGATGGGATGGATAAAAATTGGGTTTTGGGCTTTTTTGGTGAATTTCCTCCACTATGAGAAATGAGGTTGACTGTTAAGCGTTCCTTGAATAAAAGTCAAGAAACACTTATCAGAATGTTTAAAAACGCATTTTCCGCTCAGTTAGGTTTCGAGTGGTAAAATTTTTAATATATTCACGATAGCAATCGGAGAGAGAGATTTGTTAAATCAGTTTTCCATTGTGTGTGTTAAAACTGTCTAACAGTCATCAAAAAAGGATTTTCTCTTAATTCGACACTCATGAATTGATGTGTGAATGAATGAAATATTTTGACAAAATGTAAACACCTCTGTCAAAATGCGTTACATCAGAAAACAGTTTGTCATGTACTGTTTAAAACGTTTTTTTTTTTTAACTTCAATTAACACAGCGAGTTTGAGATGTGAATTTTTTCAGATATTATATTAAGACGGAAAGAGATTTTAATACTTAAAACATAAAATATAAAAAATATAATTAAACATTTAATTTTGAAAAATAAATAAAAATAATTAAAACGAAAGATGACGTTTTTCCAGATGGATCCAAGACGCCGAGATCGAATTTTAGCCGAGTATTTAAGTGCTAAGAAGGCGATTCAGGCAGCTGATAGGAGCAGACGTCTCGGTGAGATGGAACTCACACGCGAAGCTACAAAAATATTTAAACCCGTGACGGAGGGTCAAGAGCGAAGCAGGAAGGAGATAGTCGAAGAATTGAGACCCATAAAGGAGAGTTCTTTGAGAATGGGTTCGTTGCCTTCTAGTTTTGGAAATCGGTATTCCGTTCAATCTACACCGGATTACGTTCCCACAAGAATCGAAACCGATGTGAGTGAGAGCGATGATACGGCTTCGACTATCACCACTGATAGCATCGCATCGTCCGATGATGATGGTGGCGGTAAGAGAGATCTGTTGTATGGAATTCGCGAGGATTCGAATGGTAGGAAATTCGTGGGCGACACTGAAGTGGAAATGGACGATGATGAATTGATCGTGGGTTCGAATAAATATAAAGTAACCGATGGTCTGCAGAGATTGCTCCTTTTCGATAAGCCCGGAGATTATACGGAACAGGATTTCCACAATTACGGAGACATTCTGGTTCAAACTCACGCCATGAATAGAAATAACGATGCTAGAGAGACGAGACCCAAAGCCAACAGAGGTTACAAGTGGACGAAAATAGTGAAGCCCATATGGAATGCGAACAAGAAGTTCATCGAATCGATGACTGGCAAAGGGGTGAAAACCACTACTTTTCTTCCGAGCGATCCCGACGCTCTGTCTCAGAGATTGAGTTTGTTGATGGGGAGCAGACGGGCTGGTAACACGGGATTAGATAATTAGATAGTTGCCATATCTGACGAATTGTTGAGACAGAAGGTTTTGAATAAAAATCAGTATAAAAGGCTGATGAACGAATTGAAGGATTGATGTGAATATAACAATAAGTAGAGAGAGAGAAACAAACAAACAAAACAAACAAACAAAAATAAAACAGTAAATTCTTACACTAGAATAATAAAAGTATTTAAAAACGACAAAACGATTTACCAGTGAAAAAAAAACACAAAATATATCATAAAAAATAAAATATGTTGGTGATAAAGAACAGGGGATACGTCAGGACTTACGTTCAAGGAGGTTCTGGCATCGTCGATTCTATAATGCGAGCGTTCACGAGCAATGCGGGTAGAAAACTAGCATCGACCGCGTTTGAGGTCGGTAAGAAGACGGCTTTGGATGCTGGTAAGAAAGCCGCTTCCGAAGCTAGTGGTAGGATAGCTTCTGTGGCTGGCAAGAGGGCAGCCGACGCGTTGATCGACAAGTTGATCAGTCCGCCGGCGAAGCGAGCTGCGTTAGAGCGAACGTCGAAAAGTTGGAAAGATTTTAGAGATGCCGTGGTGCCCATACAAGATTTAGCCAAAATGACGAGTGGATCCGGATTGAAGAGAACTCGCAACGGTGCGATATAAACAAATAATAATAATAACAACATTAAAAACAGAGTTTGAAAAACATAAAAAAATTGTGTTTGAAAAGAATCTAAAATAACAGACAAAAAAAGAAAATAAAACAAAAAAGATGAACATTAAAGATATGTCTTGGAACGACGCCGCGACCAAGAGGTCGAATAACGAGTACTTTCCCAAGAGCATAAGAGGTTTGATAGTGGGAAAATCGAATTGTGGAAAGACCAATCTGTTGATGAATCTGTTGTCCCGACCCGACTGGTTGGATTACGACAGATTGTTCGTGTTTGGCAAGAGCTTGTTTCAACCCAAATACAGATTGCTTCGAGAGTGCATGGATCGCAGATTGCCCAAGGACGTCATAGCCAGAAGCTTTGATAGCAGGGAGGAATTCGACAAGTGTGGAGCTCCGCTCTCGACCATTTTGGACGGCGCGGTGACGGAGTTGACGAAGAGAAATGCATCTTCGAACGTCGAGTGTCGATTTTACGAGAATGCTAGCGATGTTCCGGATCCTAGAGAAGTGAAATCGGAAGATAAGAATCTCATGATTTTCGACGATCTGCTTTTGGAGAGACAGAACCGATGCGAATCGTATTACGTTAGGGGTCGACACAACAACGTGGACTGTTTCTACCTGTCGCAGAATTATTTTCGATTGCCCAGACAGACGATAAGGGAGAACGCTAATTTTCTGTGTCTCTTTCGCCAAGATCTCAAGAATCTCAATCACATCTACGGCGATCACGTCGCGAACGACATGAGCGCTGTCGAATTCAGGAGATTCTGCAAGAGGGTTTGGGATGGTGGACTTTACAATTTCGTCGTGATCGATTTGACGAGCGAATTTAATCGCGGAAAATATCGGTGCGGATTCGACAAGTTTTATGTTCCCGATGTTGATAATAATAATAAGAATAGAGCGTGAAAAAAATAAAAAAAATTAGAAAAATAAATAAATCTTCAAATAATTAGTTTTGAATAAAAAAAAAATAAAATTAAGATATAATGTTCCAACATGGAGAATTGTTAGAACGGATAGCCGAGAATACGGCTGCGAAACAATCCATTCAAATCGTGGTGAGTGGCGATTCGACTCAATTCGCTACGAAATTCGAACCTTCCATCGAATTGAACAGAGAGAAAAGTTACGAGATGGCGTTAGTGAATCTGGAGACTTATTATTCCTTTTCCAACGTCACCGAAAAAAATAACTCGTTCAAGTATTCCGACGGAGTGGATTGGTTGGAGATTCGAATTCCCAAAGGGAGTTACGACATAGACGATTTGAACCATTACATTCAGACGCGAATGAAGATGGATGGAAAGGGAAGCAACAAGATCAGACTCGCTCCCAATCCTAATACCTTACAGACGATGTTGGATTTGGAAGATAATTTTCGTGTGGATTTCAACACGGACGATTCTATAGGCAAGATGTTGGGATTAGATCGAAAGATGTATTGAGGCCATGCGGCATCTGAAAATACGGTCGACATTCTCGCTGTCAATAGCATTCTGGTGAACGTAGACGTGATTGCCAGAAGCTACGTGAATGGTAGCGCTCAGCCGACGATCTATTCCTTCTTTCCAAACGTGTCGCCGGGTTATAAGATCGTGGAGCGACCTCGAAATTTAGTTTATCTACCAGTGATTTTAGACACGTTGTATAGTCTCAAAACCACGTTGACGGATCAAAATGGTGAATTGTTAGATCTTCGCGGAGAGAGAGTGACGATACAATTTCACATAAGAGAAATATAAAAGCAAAAAAAAAAAAAAAATATTATATATATATAGGTAACAAAAATAAAATAAACGGTAATATTAATTTTTTTACAAAATTATTTTAATATAATTATTAAACAAGAAACAATTGAAGTAAAATATATTTAAAAAAAAACAAACAGAATTATGACACAATACGTGGTTAAAAACGTGAACATATCTGCAGGACAGAAGAAGAAACTTAAGAGAGCTTTAACAACTCGAGGCGAGGCGGTGAGATTCAAATTCACTCACGAAGATCTGACGAGAGGCGGACATGATTCGATCGCCTGGACCAGAAGTCAAATCAAAAGGATGGAGAAAGCGATTCGCGATGGAAGAGGGTTGGCGGTGAGATTGAGTCCCGCTCAATTGAGATACAATTTGAGAATGAAAGGCGGTTTCCTACCGCTATTAGCAGGAATCGCCGCAAAAGCATTACCCTTCGCCGCAAAGGTGCTACCCTTTCTCGGAAAGACTCTCGGCGTGGGAGCTCTCACAGGACTCGCTAGTTCGGGAGTTGAGAAATTAATGGGTGGCAACGGACTGTTTTTGAAGAAAGGAGGAGCCGTGTGTCGCGTTCACGTAGACGACAGCGGTAAAGGACTGTATCTAGAACCCGTTAGAGGTGGCAACTCTCTGAGAGGAAACGGTCTCTTTCTGAAGAGTGGACGGAACGTCAAGCGATACGGCAAGGGTTTGTTGCTCGGTGACAATTCGCCATTTAAGAACATACCGATTTTGAATATGTTATTATAAATATAAAAATTATATAAAATATATAAAATCATAGAAAGTATAAAATAATATATTTAAAATGGGTGAAGAGGTTGAGAAACAAATTTATCACCTGGATGAATTTGACAATAATGATGAACATTGCGAAGCAGAGAGCGAAGAAATAAAAAAATGGTTAGACGCTAATGATGGATATCTAAGGAAAGAGATAGATAAAGCGCGGGATATACAGTTGGGAATGAGACGATGCTTTCCACGGTCACCACTACCTTCTGAAGCGAGTGTTACCAAGAGATGCACAACATTCGTTCATAATTATGATTCGGATAAACAAAAATGTTACCATGAACGTATCACATCACAGAGAAAAAGAAAAAAAGAAAAAGAAGAATCGACGCAGAAATTTGAGAGAAAAGGAAACGTTATTATAATATATTATCATGATAGTGAAGAAGAAGGAAAACAAAAAAAAAAAAGTAAATGAGATCTCATTTACTTTTTTTTTTTTTTTTTTTTTTCATTTTTTCTTCGCTAAAAATCAATCGCTCTATTGTTTATATTTCCAAGTCCGTTATTAGCATGTTGATGCTCGTGTCTACTCTTTTTTCGAAAACGTGTTGAATGTTTATCTTTACTCTTTTGATTTTTTTTACATCGGTCAACTCGCTCTCACCACCCAATTTCTTCACAAGTTCGAATGAGATGTTTGGAAATATGTAATTTCCATAGGGCACCGACAAATCGTCCTTGTCGAATTCTCTGTCTTCGGCGATGTCGATGTTCTGCAGATCGCTTTGGTATTCGTAAATCAAATCGAGCGTGGCTTCGTTCAATTTCAGAGGCATCTTATATTTCTCGTATTTGTGCTCTAAGCCCTTCGTCTCGACATCATTCAATTCGATGGGATCGTGTCGTTGTAATCTATAGATTCTATGACCGAATTTCTTATACGTTTTGACTCGTTTCAATTTCAATTCACATCTTTTAGGTGTTGTTGTCTTCATGATCAATTATTTGTTTTTTTTGTTTTACGAATTCTTGGAATAATGTATATTTTAAATTTTGTATTTAAATAATAATTTGTTAAAAAAAAAAGTTTGTTATTTTTTTTGCTCTTTATATATATAAAAAAGTTGTTTTTTTAATTTTTAATTTTCTTTAATGTAAAAATTTTTTTAGTAAAAGTTTTTTTTCTCTTTATATAAATATAAAAAGTTTAAATTTTTTTTAATTTCAATCTCTCTATTGTTTATATTTTCAAGTCCGTTATTAGCAAGTTGACATTCGTCATTTTTCCACATGCGAAAATGGTGTGAATGTTCATCTTTACTCTTTTGAGTTTTTTTTCATAGGCGAATGCGCTCTCACCACCCGATTTCTTCATGAGTTCGGGTGAGATTATTGGATATATGTAACTTCCATAGGACAACAATAAATCACCCCTGTCGAATTCTCTGTCTTCGGCGACGATGATGTTAATCAACAGTTCACTTTGGTACTCGTAAACCAAATCGAGCGCGGCTTCATCCACGTTCAAACACATTCTATATTTGTGGTAGTAGCGCTCTAAGTCCACCATCTCGACCTCATTCAATTCGATGGGATCGTGTGGTTGTAATGTATAGATATTAAAACTGAAATTCTCATACCCTTCGTCTCGTTTCAATTTCAATCTGCATCTTTTAGGTGTTGTTGTTGTCATGATCGATTATTTGTTTTTTTATGAATTCTTACAAATAATGTTTATTTTAAATTTTGTATTTAAATAATAATTTGTTAAAAAAAGTTTCTCTTTATTTCTCTTTATATATAAATAAAAGTTAAAAAAAAAAAATTCTTACAAACTCAATTTTGAGGTAAAAACAATGATCAAGTCCAAACATCCGAATTATAGTCTAGAACGTGCAAGACTTCAAACGTTTAAAAATTGGCCTTCGCATCTCGCTCAAAAACCCGAAGATTTAGCTGCGGCGGGTTTCGTTTACGTGGGTAGAGGCGACAAAGTCAAATGTTTTTGTTGTGACATACATTTGATGAATTGGGAACCTCATGACGTACCTTTACTAGAACACATAAATAATATTAAAAAAGGTGACTGTGATTATTTAAACAAGATCCTAACGTTAGGATTGATCAAAATCCAAGACGAAGAGAGAGATAGAGATAAAAACCAAAAATTATTAATGGATATGTTACAACTCGGATACACCAAGGAACAATTGTACGATGCGTTAAACATCGTGAACAAGACCCTGTCTCAATTCATAACTTTAGAACATCTCATCAAATTCATGGCGGAAGCGGACGAGTTATCGTCACTCGTCGAAAACAAACTGAGTAAAACGTTCACCACCAAGTGTCTGGTCTGCAAAGGTGTCGCAAACATCTTGTTTCTACCGTGCACACACCTGCGTTACTGTAGAGAATGTCATTCCAAAGATGAGAAAACGTGTTCGGTTTGCGAGCGAGAAATAAAAGCGGTCTTAAATTGTTTTTGAATAAAAACACATTAAAGAAAAAAAAATTGAATTTTAAAATTTAACTTTTTTTTCTATTATATATATATAAAAAGAGTAAAAAAGCAAAACTTTTTCAACAAATTATTTAATACAAAATTCCAAAAAAAAAAAATTCTTACAAATGAAGCAAACAGATAAAACAATGGTAAATTTAAATGAGAAAACCGTACCTCAGTTAAACGAGATTTGTAGTCTATTACAAATTTCAGATTTTAGAAAGCATAGAACTAAAGCAAAAAAAATTGAAGTCATACAAGAATATTTGCGAAACGCTAGAAAGGCAAACGAAATGTCGATAGCAACGACATCAAAAGATGCGTCGGTTGTGAAAAATAAGAAGACGACTAAATGAAAAGCCATTGAAAAACATCAAGTTTCCAAAGAAAAGAAAAGAAAAACTAAAACGAAAATGAGTGATGCACTTCAGATTCGAGACAAACGAGATATATCGAGCGAAATTCAATGAGCAACCGACGAAGAGAAAGGAGAAGAATATGTAAGACGACTCATTGCGGAACTATTCCAATCGAAACCCATAGAACGGGAGAGTGCGATCGAAGACATTTTTAAAACTTTCGACGTGTTTCCCTCGTCGAAGAAAGTTGATCCGAAATTGTTCATTGAATGGGTGAAGAAAAAAGTATTGGATTTGTTTCGCGAATACACGAACTTGGGATTAAAAATTAAGATGATACTCCACTGCATAATGAATAAAATCGACGTGAAGTCCGGCGAGAGCATCGTGAAAAATGCATATTTCAGATCTAACGTCGAACCCATATTTCGAGGTTCAGATCTATCGGACGTTTTCGAAAAGATGAAAGACAAGATGTTGACGTCTCTCGCGAATTATCAAAATGAAGGTAGTACTTGGACGTTCGGCGAGGTGTTGAAACTCGAAATTCACATGACTAAAAACGAACCGTTGAAAGGATCTTCCTACTTGGAATTACCGTATTTCTTGACTAAGAAACACGCCGTGGTTAACGTGAGAAATAAAGATGATCAGTGTTTTAAATGGGCAGTCACCTCCGCTTTATACCCTGTCGAAATACACGCCGATAGAGTTTCTCGTTACGAGGAAACTTCTAAAAATCTCGATTGGACCGGAGTGACTTTTCCAACAAAGTTAAAACACATAGAACGTTTCGAGGTTCAAAATCCCACCGTAGCGGTGAACGTCCTGGGATACGATGACGAAAATCAAAAGATCTATCCTCTCAGACGGACTTCGTATCACGGAAGAGAAAAGACGATTATTTTATTATTGATTTCAAATGCTGACAATCGTCATTATTGTTGGGTTAAACATCCGACCCGATTACTGTCGAAACAAAATAATAATCATGGACATAAGATATCTTTATGTTGCAACTGCATGAACATGTTTAAGACCGAAAAATCATTAGCGAAACATCAGGAATATTGTAACGAAAATCAAGGTGTCGCCATCGAAATGCCCAAACCCAGCACCATCGTGAAGTTTGAAAATCACAACAGAAGGTTAAAAGTACCATTCGTCGTGTACGCCGATTTCGAATGTTTCACCGCAAAAATGAGTTCCTGTCAACCCAACGCTCTTCATAGTTACGTCGAAAGATATCAAAAACACATACCTTCGGGCTATTGCATTTACGTGAAATGCGCTTTTGACTCGCAACACGACATGGGTCCCTTCACCTACACGAAACAGCGCGAAGACGACGACGTGGCTCAAAGGTTCGTGGAAGAGTTAGAATTGAAAATTCAAATGTTATACGACAAATTCAAAACTCCGGCGAAAATGATCATCATGCGAGAGCAGCAAGAGGAAAATAACAGAGCCACCGAATGTCACATATGCAGACAATCGTTCGACGAGAATTCGGAGGAAAATAAGAAGGTCAGAGACCACAATCATTACACGGGTCTGTATCGCGGTCTGGCTCACAGCAAGTGTAATTTAAAATATCGAGACGCCACTTTCTATCCGGTGATGTTTCACAATCTCTCGGGTTACGACAGTCATCTGTTCATGAAAAATCTCGGCACCTCGCACGAAGAATTAAATTGCATCGTGAACAGCGAAGAAAGATACATTTCCTTCACGAAATGGAAGCTCATGGAGAGGGAAAGAGTAATCGACGTAAATACGTTGAAAGAAAAAACGAAATCCATTTGTAGATGCATACGTTTCATCGACACTTTTAAATTCATGTTGACCGCTCTAGACAAATTAGTCGATAACATGAGCAAGGATAAATTTAAAATCACGAGCGAACATTTCAGAGAACGAGTAGACGTCATGTTGTGGAAAGGAGTCTATCCTTACGATTACATGAACGATCTAAAGAGATTCGAAGACACCGCACTACCTTCGAAAGATGATTTTTATTCGAAATTATACGAATCCGACATTTCCGTCGAGAATTACGAACATGCCAAAAACGTGTGGAAATCATTCAATATGAAAACCGTGAGAGATTATCACGATCTCTATCTGAAGACCGACGTTCTGCTCTTGGCAGACGTGTTCGAAAATTTTCGAGACGTCTGTTGTCGAAATTATGATCTGGATCCCGCTTGGTATTTCACCGCACCCGGTCTGGCGTGGGACCCTCTGTTGAAGACCACCGAAGTCCAATTGGAATTATTATCCGACGTGGACATGTTGCTCATGTTCAAAAGAGCTGCGAGAGGCGGCGTCTCGATGATCTCTCACAGACATTCTGAGGCTAACAATCCCTACATGAAAGAAGGTTTCGATTCGAAACGGTCGACTAAATACATACAGTATTGGGACGCCAATAATCTGTATGGTTGGGCCATGAGTCATCCTTTACCGATTGGAAATTTCGAATGGGTGAAGGAACCGGAAGAGATGCAAAAATGGAGAGACTATCCTTGAATTTTAGAAGTCGATTTGAACTATCCGGAAGAATTACATGATCCGCACAACGATTATCCGCTGGCTCCCGAACGAATGGAACCGAACGAAGGAGATGAGGAAAAACTCATTCCCAATTTATTTAACAAACGTAACTACGTCATCTACAGCGAGAATTTGAAACAGTACGTCGATTACGGGATGAAATTAGTCAACATACATCGCATCATTCGATTCGACGAAGAGCCTTGGATGAAAAAATACATCGATCTCAACACGAATCTCAGAACCCGAGCCTAGAACGATTTAGAAAAAGATTTCTTCAAACTCATGAACAACTGCATGTACGGCAAATAGATGGAAAACATCAGGAAGAGAACCGACGTTTGACTCGTCACGTCTGAGAAAAGAGCTAAAAAATTAGTGGCGAAACCCAATTACAAACACCGAACCATATTCGGCGAAAATCTAGTGGCCGTTCACATGCAAAAGACGCACCTGAAGTTCGACAAACCATATTATCTCGGACCGATCATCTTAGATGTCAGCAATCGATTGATGTACGAGTTTCACTACGATTACATCAAACGAAAATTTGGCGACAAAGCCAAACTACTGTTCACCGACACGGACAGTTTAGTTTACAAGATAGAGACGAAAGACGTCTACCGAGACATATTGCCGGACATGGCCGAGTGGTTCAACACGAGCAATTATCCCGTCGATCACCCGTCCAACATTCAATCAAATGACAACAAGAAGGTGTTGGGTAAATTTAAGTACGAGAGTGGCGGTAAACAGATCGTCGAATTCGTGGGCTTGAGACCCAAACTGTATGCTTATCGTCTAGAAGATGATGAAGAGATCAAGAAGTGCAAAGGAGTTAAAGCGTGCGTGGTGAAGAAAAACATCTCTTTCCAAGAGTATAAAGATTGTCTGTTAGGAAGTGGTCCAGTGTATAAGACTATGAAATCGATTCGAAGCGAAAATCACGAGCTGTATACCGAAATAGTCAACAAGATTTCGCTGACGGCCGACGACGACAAGAGATTCATGTTAGACGATAAAATAAGCACTTTGGCACTCGGACATTGGACTGTGGATCTAATTAGAGACGGTATGAATGGGGATGATTGGATTCCCGATATGATTGTAGATGATAAGATTCCAGATATGATTGTGGATGATAGGATTCCACAAAATCAAGAGGAATTAGATGAACATAAAATTATGGAAATCGATAGTGACATCGAGAAAGTTAATTTAAAAGAAGAATTAGATGAATCCAAGATTATAGAAGTCAAGGAATTTGACGGATTCAAGATTGTAGAAGTCGATAGAGTTATTTTAAAAAGAAAGAGAAAAAAACAAAAAAAAATAACGTCATTTTTTAGTGAATTATAATAAAATAAATAAAAAAAAAAAATATATACTTATTTATGAATAAGAAAATAAAGATATCCGTAGAAGGTGTCGTCTTACCCAACAAACCCCTATCCAACATCGATCTGTTGAATGCGGCAAAAGATTTGAAAATCGAAGATTTTCTAGGAGTGTTTTCCAGAGATGCCTTGCCGAAGAGAAGACCTCGACAATCGGAATGCGGAATTTTAAATCTAGACGATTCATCGGGTGAAGGCACTCACTGGGTGGCGTGGTTCAAGAACGGGAAGAAGAAGAATTATTATTTCGACAGCTACGAAATCTCGCTGCCAAAAGAAATAAAGAACTATTTCAACAAATCGATGGTTCTTTACAACACGGATCAAGTGCAATCGCCAGATCAAGTGTTTTGCAGTCACCTGTGTCTCTACGTTCTCAAGAGATGGTCTGAAGGAGATGAATTTCAAGACATTCTCAATGACTTACATTAGAGAGAAAATTTTTTTTATAGTATATATATAAAGATAAAAATTATTTTAAAAAAATTTTAATCGAATAAAAAACGAAAAATAAAATAACATAGTTCATTTTTTAATAAACTGTGTTTTGAACACATTTTTTTTCTAAACAACAACAAAAGAAAAAATCCTACAACAACATGACAGTCGAAAAATTTGGTAGAAGTGACGACGAAAAAGTCAACCCGAGAAAGAAGAGGAAGACGGAAGGTTACGACGTTGCCAACTTGTTGGACGAGCATTATGTTCGGAGATACGAACCTCGAGATGAACCTCTGAACATGAACGATAAGAAGCTCTACAATCTTCCTGAGCTGATAGATCTCGCAGATGCCGCGACTAAGAAATACGTCGACAGGGGGAACGCCGATTTCGAACGAATCCTGCTGGATAATTACGTGGATAAAACCATGACCGACGATCTCGATCAGAAATCCAAACGTTTGGTGAATGTCGCGAATCCCGTAGATCCCACCGATGCCACAACCAAGAAATACACGGACGACTCTCACGCGAGATTTAGCGAACACCTGAGAAAAAAATATGTTACGAAAACGATGCACTCGGAATTGAACGCCAATTCTTACAAGATAACGAACGTGGCCGCTCCCACGAATCCCAAGGACGTGGCAACCAAACACTACGTAGATCTGGAACAGAGAAAGTCTGATGGACGTGAAATGAAATTGGATCTGAATGCGGGATTCCACAAGATATTGAATCTGTTGAAGATCGACAACACGGATGCGGACTCAACCACGGTCAACAAGGGCTACGTGGATTCTTCCGTGATACAATCGCAAGAATACCTAGAATTGCAAGTGGATGATCTCTACCTGAACAAAGAATCTGGCGGAACCATGGAGGGTGGCATCAACATGAACGGTCACAATTTATTCAGTCTCGATCACGATCCCGAATTCGATTCCAGCGCGGTAAGCAGGAAGTACGTGGATGACAACTCGGTCTGGAGAAAGGGCAACATCATGGAAGGTAAACTAGACATGGGCAGACACGCGCTCATCAATCTACCAGAACCCGTGCACATGACGGACGCCTGCACCCTGATTTTGGTGGTGGAGAAAGTAAAATATGCCAGACAATTGATCACCGTGTGGGCCGAAGAGTCTGATGCCTTAGAGGAGTGAAAAGCCGAGTGGTCTTTCGGAAATGGAGGTAGCGGATCGAAACATGGTCAGATGGGATATCCCATGCCGCTGGGAGGTGAAATCCTTCGAATGAGTCTGGCTTCCTCGGATTTGAATAACAGAGCGGTCGTCAATCTCATGGTGAATGGTGTGGAGAGCGATAAGAGATACAGCGTAGAAAAGACCGAGAATCAACACGCAAATGTCAGCACGTTCGGCACGCCTCTCAAAGTGAACGCCAGAGACAGGATTAATTTCATCACGAAAACCAATATTCCCGAAGCCGCCACTTCCGTGGTGAGTCTACTGATCGAACTGGAAATAAAGAACAAACAAACAGTGAACGCGTGGAAAAAATAACGAATTAAAAAAAAAAAAAAATAATGTGTGATTATTAAAAACAACAGAAAAAGTAATGAGATATAGAGAGATGTTCAATCTCTCCATATCACATTACTTTATTTATTTTTTTTTTTTGTTTTTAATAATCAAACATTACTTTTCATTTTTTTTTTGTTTTTTATTTTTTTTGCACACACTCGTCTCTCATCGAATGATCGACATCTTATTTCCGTCTGATTCAAATTTTAATTCTCTGTCCGACAGGACCAGGGTGAAGGCTTCTGTTTTTCTCGGCACGTTCCTATCGAATTGCATCTTGATCTGAATGTCTAACACGCTACTCTTGAGTCGTTCGCTCTGTTTACTGACGTCGAACACGAACATGGGATACATCAACTTGTATTCGCGGGAGCTATGTTGGGATTGCTCATCAATTCGTCTAGACTTTGATACTTCTTTCTAAAATCGGCGGCGTCGCCGTACAGCCTGCAGAAATCGTTCTTGTCGAACGACGCATTGTAATCGATTGCCGGATATCTCGTAGCATTCAGAAACACTTGCATGTTTCTCAAATGGCAGTGATCGAACAGCAACGCATTCTTTTCCTGAGACCCGTCTCTATCGGTCTGAAACACGACCACAATGAAACGCGGTCTCTCGAAAGCGGATTTTACCGTCAATCTCCAATCGAAGTGATTCGTGGAGGGAGGAATGCTAGCCATGTTGCACTGTCTCATTCTAAATCCCACGGGTAATTTACTCTTGGATTGTATGATCTTGTAGAGATGCGTTTTCTCATCCGTCGTAGGTTCCATGTGCGGAACGAACCACGATATCTTGTGTAGAGTTATCTTATCCGCATCGGTCACGGCGAGTTTCACTATTGCATCGTCGTTTCCTTTTCGAATCAACGTCAGATTGTGTTTGAATCCGTACATGATCTTGTTGTAATCGTCCGCGAATCTGAAGATGTGTTTCAAAGGTATCCTGAACGAAAACGTTCCTTTAGGTCTGGACGTCTTGACGACGTAGTCGAATATCGTGGCGGCGCCGGCGCTAGCAGGTCCTATAGTGTCTTTCACCCACAACTGATTAAGTCCTCTGGATTTCGAAAACTCATCAGGATCTGTCAAGAGTCCGAACATCGTGGTGGCCTGACCGGGGTGAAAAACAGATTCTATCTCTTGTCCGGATAGCATGTATTTTATGTTACTGAATAGATGCATGATGCCATTATTGGCAAGAGTAACCGTGTCATCATCAGCGTAGTCGCTCCCATTGTTCAAACTCATTCCGGTTACCGGTTCGTATTCGTGAACCTCATATTCTTGAATACTTACATCTTTCACTATGCTTTGTGATATATCTAGTATATTTGTCATTTTAAAGGATTTTTATTTTTTTTGTTTATTAATTCACTTGCTTTTCTTTATCTAAAAAAATAGTTTTTAATTATTTTTTATTATTATTTATTTTTTTTCTCTCTTATATATATGTGTGTAAACAAGAAAAATGTCAAAGAGAGTAAATAAAAAAAAAATTTGTTTGCGTTCTTCATCAAAACTTCGTCTTCTGTAATTGTTGTTCGTAAAACTTTCCGATGATCTCTTCTCCATCCAAAGCTTCGATTTCATAAGTCACCAGATCGGTGTGAAATATTTTGATGATCACGAAGATTTCCGAGGTCCATCGAGGAGTATAACCCTTTTCGAAGTGCTTCTTATAAGCGTAGATTCTCACTCGATCGCCGACCGCAAATTTCGGCGTTCTAGACTTCTTCTTCCCGAACTTAGATCTCTCGGGATATAGATTTGCGTAGACCCGTTTTTCGTTTCGAGGATCGCTAGCTTCCGCGGGAGTCATCTTGATCGATCTGTGTCGCGTGTCGTTGTAATCTTTTACCAGACCGTTCAGAGCGTATATGTATTTCTTGGTCGAATTCGCCGTGAAGTATCTGTGCATCTTTTCCTTCATCGTTCGATTCCAACGTTCCACCATGCTGGCTTTCTCTTCGTTTTCGATCGAGTAGAGGTCTACCAATCGACGAACGTCCTTGTTGTAGAATTCCTTTCCCTTGTCCACCCACAATTTACTCGGTTTTCGAGAGGACGAGTCGAACACGCTCTTCAAAGCCTCGGCGACGCAAGGTCCCGATTTATTCTTCAAAGCTCTGATCCAACCGTATTTGGAAAACACATCGATGACCATCAATAGATATTTGACGCCCTCATTCCACCTCGAAAACGATCTCATGTCGACCAAGTCGGCGGACCAAATGTCGTCCAGACCCTTCACGAACACCCTTCTCTTTCGAAATTTACGCACTATGGGTTTGTGTAACTCCTCGGCCAATTCGCTCGTCAATAATCGTTTCTTCTTCTCTTTTTCAGATGCGCTTTTTTTTTTTGAACGCCCCATCCGAATCGATGTTTCGCACCGATCAGATTGCCGACCAGCGAACGTTCCATCTTCTCTCTCCTGGTCGGATTCGATATGCCTCTCAATCTCGTCAACATGTTTTTGTCGCAGACGTCATTGCGAGTCTTGGTGTCGGGATGACCGGCGTAGCACAGATCGTGATCGTACGCGGCCGCGTCCACCCTATTCACGGGTTTGCTCCAAGATTTGGGTGTCAGATCGGCGTTGAGTCTCTTGTTCAATTTCGTTCCTGGTCCCGTGAAACTGTGTCCGGGCAGATGCATTTCAAAAGGTAGATTGTTGATCATTTTATTCACGATGCCTTTGCCTTTGCTCGCGTTCTTTTGTTTGACGAATCTAGTCTTGATAGAACCACACACGTCGCAAATTCCGCGAAGCATCCATCTGTAGTTTTTAGTTCGCACTTCTCGAGAATTACTCGTCTCGGTAACTCTCTTACACTTTACGCAATACATTTTTTTGAAGAGTTAATTTAAATTAATTTCGTTTTTTATTTTATATATGAATTTAATATTTTTTTTTTTAAAATTCTGTTCTTATTATATATATATATTTTTTTTTTTTCAATCGCTGCCCTTGAGTTCTATCATCTTACTGAATTCCTCCCTGGCCTCTTTCCTACCCTTTTCCACGAGAGAATCCTTCAACTCTTCCTTGATGATCTGACGAGTCTTGATTCTCACGGCTTCTTTCATGGCATCGTATTTCGTTTTCTCGCTCAATATCGCGAAGTATTCTCCGTCCGATATCCTACCGTCTTTCAACGCCATAGAGATCATTTCGGATATCGTGTCGATCTTGGAGTCGGCCAAGACGCGAATCTTGTCATGTTTCCTAGCCTTCAGATATAATTTCCTACTCAAAAAGTTTCCGACCGTGCTGAACAATCCGGCGGCGAGGGCCACTCCTTCCACGGTCAACACGATCGGAATGGCGACCGCGGTCGACAACAATCCGATGCCGGCCGCGTGTAAACCCATGGAAATCGTGATGAGTGCCGTGTCGATCCCGTTGACGAATTTCACGAAACGCGAATACTTCTTCTTGAGGGAACGACGAGAATCACTCTCTCGAGTCAGATACTCTTGGATTCTATTGATTTGATCGATGCGATACCTCTCTCCTCTTTCTCTTTCTTCTAGCGACGGCGCCGTCGGCAAAACGCCGTTCGGCTTCTCGTCCTCGTCGTCCACTAACGTCGGATACAATTTATTTCTGGTTCTCATTTTTTTTTTGTGTTTTTTCTTTCTAATATTAGATAAAAAATTTATGTGTGTATTTATTTTTTTTTTTTATTTTCTACTCTCCCTTATTTTTTATATCAACGAAAAACAAAACTTAGACGTATGCTTTGTTCAGCAATAATTTCTTGATGCATCCCTTGTCTTCTAAAGTCAAACTTCTACGCGCCAATTTCAGTTCTTCCGAATCTGTGGGCCTGTCTCGATTCTTACAGTAGACTAATCTCTTCCAAAACGTGATCACATCGTCGAATTTAACGCGTTCGAACGCCGGTTCGAAATACATGACGACCATATCTTCCCTTTCTATCGTCAGACACGAATGATCCTCGTGATCGAAGTCTAGATGATCCCGACATCCGACGCATCATTCTAACAAGATGGGACGTAGTTGTTCGTTCACGCAGATTGCGTATGCTCTCATCAGCATGTTTAAAAGAAACCTCGCTCTAATCATCTGAGAAGCGCTCATGATTTACGTATTTTTTTTATTATCTATTCGATTTGATATATTTTATTTTTTCTAAATAACTATTTATTTATATTTTTTTTCTCCCCTATATTTATATCAATCAAAAACGTGACCGCCTCAAAAACGAGGGAGAGTTTCTGGACCATCTGTACCAACGCAATTGCCGATTCTGGACCGCTGGTCTTGAACCGCAATTGTTGTTTTTTGATGATCACCCAGAATCTTTTGCCTTCGATCGCGTTCGCCGACGATGGATCGATGGGTCTGATCTGCGATGCGAACGTAGACCAAAAATCACGTACACGATACAACTGAAGATGTACAACACACGCACACGATGCGTTCACCACGAGTGTTTGACGCTAAAAGCGCGATCTAGGAGTCACTGACTGTACATGGGCCGATTCAAGACCATGTACAGTTTTTGTGAACAAGCGTGTGATTTAACACCGAATTCCACGTTGGTGAACGCATCGTGTGCGTATGTTGTACACGAACATGTAGAAGTGGTCGTGAATCGGCCTTTTATACCTACTGCTGGTGCTATTTCTAAATAACCCTCCACCTACATAACTATCATATACGGCTGGTGCTATTCCTAAATAACCCTCCACCTACATAACGATCATATACGGCTGGTGCTATTCATAAATAACCCTCCACCTACATAACGATCATATACGCCTGGTGCTATTCCTAAATAACCCTCCACCTACACAACGATCATATACGGCTGGTGCTATTCCTAAATAACCCTCCACCTACATAACGATAATATACGGCTGGTACTATTCCTAAATAACCCTCCTCCTACATAACGATCATAAACGGCTGGTGCTATTCCTAAATAACCCTCCACCTACATAACGATCATATACGGCCGGTGCTATTCCTAAATAACCCTCAACCCACATAACGATCATATACGGCTGGTGCTATTCCTAAATAACCCTCCACCAACATAACGATCATATACGGCTGGTGCTTTCTTAAATAACCCTCCACCTACATAACGATCATATACGGCTGGTGCTATTCCTAAATAACCCTCCACCTACATAACGATCATATACGCCTGGTGCTATTCCTAAATAACCCTCCACCTACATTACTATCATATACGGCTGGTGCTATTCCTAAATAACCCTCCACCTACATAACGATAATATACGGCTGGCGCTATTCCTAAATAACCTTCCACCTACATAACGATCATATACGGCTGGTGCTATTCCTAAATAACCCTCCACCTACTTAACGATAATATACTGCTGGCGCTATTCCTAAATAACCCGCCACCTACATAACGACCATATACGGCTGTAATATAATCCTCCACCTACATAACGATTTTATACGTCTGGTGCTATTCCTAAAGGGGGGGGGGGGTACTTTTTCATTTTTTTCTGCTGTGCTCACGGAATAAACAAGTGAGAAGGTTTTTGGTATTCAGTAATTTCGGTTTGCTAGTGTCGTCTGTAAGTCTT
Organism: Pictodentalium vernedei; assembly: GCA_031216915.1. NCBI lineage: Eukaryota > Metazoa > Mollusca > Scaphopoda > Dentaliida > Dentaliidae > Pictodentalium > Pictodentalium vernedei. The sequence continues at coordinate 658,847,203 of CM062295.1, forward strand.
TTGGGTAAAGTGTTGAACCCATTCACCAAAGCAGAAGAAGTGACTTGTTACTGATATTCTTCCTCCAAATGTAATTTGGGCTCGCCAATGTAGAGCACAAAGTAAATGACAACGCTATACATAGAGTCTGTATTTTTTTTATTTATTTATTTATTCTTCCCAGAAGGGAGACATATTGTTTTAGTGCTTATTCTTCTTCTTCTTCTTCTCATACAAACTTTGTCCGGAGCATAACTTTTTTGTCTTTTGACCTAGACCTTTGATATTTGGCATGTGGATGTATCACCATGAGCCGGTGTGTCGTACCATAGTGACCTTCATGTGACCTTGACTTTTGACCTGAAGGGCAGATTTTTGTGCTTTTTAAGGGAAACTTTGTCCGGGGCACAACTTTTTGTCTTTTGACCTAGACCTTAGATATTTGGCATGTGGATGTATCACCATGAGCGGGTGTGTCGCGTACCATAGTGACCTTCATGTGACCTTGACCTTTGACCTGAAGGTCAGATTTATGTGCTTTTTAAGGGAAACTTTGTCCGGGGCGTAACATTTTTGTCTTTTGACCTAGACCTTAGATATTTGGTATTCTTGTCAATATTATTCATGTATGTATAATTTCCAGTGCATTAAATAGAAAGGAAGGGGAGACATATGTTTTAGTGTGCTAAAACAGTTTATTTATTTATTTATTTATTTATTTATTTATTTATTTATTTATTTATTTATTTATTGGTCTTTAAGGTTACATACGTATGCGCAATGGCTAATCATGACCGAAACATGTAAATAAATTCAAGGACAGCAAATTGTTTATACCCATGCTGCCCATTTTAGAGGAGTCCCACCCTTAGTGCGCCAGTAAAACACAGTTGTGTACCACAGTAAACAAGCAATACTCCACTTCCTGGAGTTCTCACGCGGAGAGCCTGTCTTTAAAGGGTTATTTATAACTAATATTTTAAGCCGATATGATAATCAAAAACTTAAATCAGCCGACCCCCTTACGAAACGGGGGGCATATCGTCCCTTCAAATCAAAAAGGTGCGCACATATTGCACCTTCTTTGCTTTCAATGCATAATCATTTTAAAAATTATGCTAACAGGAATTAATAGCAGCGACAAAAACAATTTAAAAAATATTGATAGATATTAGATTACATACACGATATTTTTTTTACAAAATTAGATTAAGCCATTTTATAATGAGAAATTGTCAGATAGAATCTCAGATTTACTCTAATTTTTCAGTGTTCAATTTATCTATGGTCCAGTTCCATGATTTTCTGAACGATGAGAAGGTCGCTTACATTATGTAACGATATGATCATACAAAAAAATATAGGAATGGCTTCAACCTTGTATGGCGACAAATTTAGAATTTTGCTATTTTGCTAGAGTGGTTGGTTGAAAAAAGTACTGTAGACACACAGGCGGACAAACAGGGCTTATATTTCCACGAGAATCCGAGAATCGATTCACGCAACGATTCCAGTAACAAAACCACCGAAAATCCATGTAGATTCTCGCTGCAACTCTGGATTCGCGTGAAACGAATTGAGTCACTTTAACCCTTTACCTAACATAGCAGCGGCACTTTAACCAAATGGAGGCCAAAATGACCTGAAATATCCTGACACTTTGTTAATAAACTTGTACAAATATGGTTGTCATTGAAACCGGCTCAATGACAGCCATATTTGTAAGGTTTTTATTGGCAAATATTGTTTATTTTTTTATTAAATTAAAAACTTTAACCCTTTACCTTACATGACAGCAGAAAATTAACCAAATGGAGACGTGACCTGAAATATCCTGACACTTTGTCAATAGAATTGTACAAGTACGGCTCAATGACAGCCATATTTGTAAGGTTTTTATTGGCAAATATTGTTTATTTTTTTATTAAATTAAAAACTTTAACCCTTTACCTTACATGACAGCAGAAAATTAACCAAATGGAGGCGTGACCTGAACTATCCTGACACTTTGTCAATAGAATTGTACAAGTATGGCTGTCAATCGGCTCAACGTGCCGGTTCCAATGACATCTATATTTGTAAGGTTTTATTGGTAAATATTATTTATTTTTATTAAATTATCAAATTAAGTTTGTTTAAAGAATAAAAATAAAAAAACTGTGTTGGGTAAAGGGTTAACATGTGTTATCAGTATAAAGTAAAGGTTCAACCATGGTGGACTCATGGGATCCTGGGACACTCATAGCAGGTATGGATTCTCACAACCATTTTTGCGAGAATCCAAATGGATTCTCTAGCAGGGAGCGCGTTGTCTCGGCGTTTACGCATTGAACTTCAAACCGAGAGGTTCACGGCTGGATCCCCGCCAGGGATAACTGCGTTGTGTCCATGGGCAAGGCGCTTAATCCTGATTGCCTACGTGGGGGCACGGTGGCGTTGTGTACTAAGGCGTACTGCATGTTGATGGTGCACCCGTCTTCAAACTATGATAACCCTGCTTGTGTGAAATTGGGACGTTGCGGGGTCTGGCAATTGTTCGCCGTTGCTCGGTGGTTCTCTCCGAGCACTCCGGCTTCCTCAACCAGTAAAACTTTCCCACACGGGATGACCCTGGCTGTTGAAAGTGTCGTTAAACTCGAATAAATAAATAAATAAATAAATAAATAAATAAATAAATAAATAAATAAATAAATAAATGGATTCTCCAAAATTTAGATGAAATACAAGCCATGACAGAGAACTTCAACCATATTTCGAGATATTCGGTTGATATTCTCCATCTGCTTTCCTCCCAACATCAAACAAAACTGCGCCGTGTGGCCCGCACCACCCCTCTCCGAAAAAAACAACCTATGATCAACCAAAACGTTCGTCGCGTGGTTCATCATAACACTCCCCGTCAAAAGGAACAGATGAATGCCATATGTCGACAGCGAAATGTGAGAACACTGAATCCGTGATGATATTTGTTTTTATTATATGTTAGCCTGTGAGTTATCGCAAATTATCTGAGAAAGATATTTCTCGATATCCATTGACTTGACGGATAAGGAAGAATATCCCTCAGAAGCTTCCTACATAGTGTCACGCTTCGGTGCATCAATTCGTCTTTGATACTGTTACAAGCGATTCGGTGTCGGCTTTACTAGGGGTGCGTTTTTTTTTTGCTCTCCAAGAGAGCTCCAGAAGGTTTCCAGTTGCATCCGTTTGCTGTGTGGAGATCTCCTGGAGATGTCCAGTCTCTCCATTCTAAAATGCAGGTAGAAGCTGGAGAGGAGAGCAATCAATCATGGCCTCAAAAACACACTTGGGTTATTGTGTGATGAGTTCAAAGTCATTTTCGCAACCACCAAAGCATTTATTCAGCATTCATGCGTACAAAAAAAGAGCAATTAACACAGCACCAATCAGGCGACGTAAATTTAAACGTAAGTTAAACCCGCATAAACAATTTAATAAAGAATTTAAGGAATGACACCCAAATTCGCCTGTTTGCAACTTCGCTCCTTAACAATAAATACCAAACGCCACCAGGGTTGTCCTTGGAATCGCCTTGAAAATCCTTGCATATTCCTAAAATAAAACTGGTAAGGTTCATAATCATAACTGTATAGTTTATTTGCCTTAATGCTAACTATCAGGTTGTTACCCACTCCTCCCACTTCCCTTAAAGGGAAAGGGGATGAGTGGGTAACCACTGGAGGTTTCCAGTTCGGACTAGAGAAGGTGGGAGTCTTGAAAATCCTTTAATTTGGCTATTGTAGGGTCTTGAAAGTGCTGGAAAAATGTTTAGAAATGGCTTCGAATAGCCGTGAGGTTTATCTGTCCTTTCCTGCAGGAACCTTATGTGCACAAGCATCATGATAGCTCATCTTAGAAAGCACTGATTTAGTTTAAACAATATATATTTCCAATAACAAAAGAGAACATATCACATCAATATTGCGTGCCCTGATATGTGCACAAGCATGATAGCTCCCCTTGGTTGATCGATTCGTCCAGGTAGTTTGTTTTTTGTTGTTTCTTTTTTTTTTTTTTTTGATGAGTCAACGCAAAAATTCTATATTCCTTGATGTAAATTGACAAAAATTAACATTAATGAAAAATGTGAGGATATTCTCATTTGTAATATTATAATTATTAAATCATCCTTGAGTTGAACAATTAGTTGTCTAAATTATCGTGAGAAAGTGGGATTATTTTTTATGTTTGATTGATTTGGCTAGTACAGGCTTGAGAACGACCCGCTGCTCTTTGTTATTGTTTTGAAACGTACGTTTTTGCAGTCGAATTGGGTTAAATATTACGCAGTAAAATGACACGTAGAATATAATAAAAAGAAAATCTACGCTAGTTTAGTGAACCTGAAAATATGACTGTTTACTTGCGCAAGCGCTTGTTAAAAATAAAACTTCCAGGACAACAATCGTGAGATAATTCCCGATATTCGCTAAAATAGCGAATATATCCTCTATTTATTTTTCTTGGTGGGGTCCTGATTTCGCAGTATTTTATTTAGGAGGTCTAGGTCTAGGCATATACTACTCAAAGTTTGCTAAGCACCATGTATATCCAACTGCCTGTTTTACGTTTTAGTTGAAATATTATTATGAAAAGTGTATATATTTTATATTTAATTATATCTTTAATGATTTAAGCACAGGAATTAAGATTTTGTTTGTGTTTGACATTATTTTTTAGCTTTTGAATACGATAACCATGGAAAATGGATATTATTGGTAAAAGAGGAAATTTTTTAAATTTGCCAAAAAGTTGACGGAGCGAACTGATATGGGTTGAATATCGAGTATGAGACCCATTATTGTCAATTACAGCTTGACAACGCCTTCTCATGCTCCCAATAAGGTTCCAGATGGCCCTTTGTGGGATGTTGTTCCATTCTTGGACCAGAATGGCATCAAGCTCCTGGACACTTCTTGGTTGGACTGGACGGGCTGAAATTGAAAGCTGCAACTCATTCCAGGCATGTTCGATTGGATTGAGGTCGGGGGATCTTGCTGGTCAGTCCATACGCTCAATCCCCTCCCTCTGTCGGTACCCCCGGACAGCATGTGCAACATGAGGACGGGCATTATCGTCCATCAGAACGAATCTATCACCCACTGCACCTGCATACAATCTGACGTGGGCATCCAGGATCTCATCAATATACCGCTGTTCAGTCAATGTACCACGGTCAGTGGACACAGAGCTCTGTACGTCCATCCCAGCTGATGCCGCCACAGACCATGATTGACCCTCCACCATAGCGATAATGCTCAGCAATGTTGGCTGCATTGAATTGCTCTCCTGGTCTTCTCCATACCCTAGAACGCCTATCTGTGTTGTCCAGGCAGTACCTTGACTCATCTGTAAAAAGGACGGGTCGTCAATCTTCTCTGGTCCATCCAACGTGATCCATGGCCCATTCATATCGTGCCTGGCAGTGGTTCTGGGGCAGCTGAATTCGAATACATGGTCTTCTCGATCGGAGGCCATCTTCGTGCAACCTTGCCCGGATAGTCTGGTCGAAACATTTACCCTGGATGCATCCTGAAGGTCACATCGAAGCTGAGTTGCTGTGTCACTGCGATTCCTACGGGCCTGAATGATCAAAAACCGGTCTTCAGCTGCAGATGTTGCCCTGTCTCTGCCACCACCATGTCGTCTGACTGGTGTGCCATACTGCTGAAATCTTGCCCAGGCTCTGGTGATCAACGTATGGTGCATATCGAGGGCTTCGCCAACCTGACGATGGGTAGCCCCTTGATCCACCACCCCTACAGCCCGCGACATTTCTGCTTTAGACAAATATCTTCTTACATTTGCATTTGCCATATTCAATGATTAAATCACAAGACGAGCTCGTTCCAACGAGGGGTCATAACCTATGTTTTTGAGACAAAAAATGAAAAAAATAATGAAAATTAATTGGCGATTTTTGAGAATAGCGCTGGCCGGTTTTGGCCGTTACGTTAAGTAAAGGGTTAAAAAATAAATACGCTCCTCAAAAAACTATGACAAAACGCAAAGAAGTGGGTGTTTTAAAACAAAAACAGAAAGAGAAAACCCTATAAAATTTTACATTTAAACAGGAGAGTTTATTTGAAGGCAGTGCTTATTATCTGGAGAGCTTAAATTTATATTAAAACAAAATACTTCCATCCAGCTTCGTGTCTTTCAGCCTTTCCATGGCAGTAGTTTGATTTTGAGTATGATGTAATGAACTTAAAAATTGAAAAATTAGAAAAGTCGAATTAAACTTATTGAAAGTTTGTTTCATGTGGTATTCCATGTAGGATTTTGATTCAGGAATCCCGAGATTTTTTTATTCATATACAAGGTAGATGATAAAGGTTATTCTTATCAATTCATTGTGCGCTACCTTCGTATTGACACTAATTTACATGGCCTCTTAGGGCGCATAATAATCTTGAAAAAAAGATAGAAAAGCGTAGTCGGACGCCAATGGCTATTTGTACCATGATTACCTATTCTATTGTATATGAAAATCCTATGACATAAATGTTAGCTTCACACACCAACCGTGGTGAACACGCCATCAATCGGATTTCAAAAGTTAAATTTTACACCAACTGCGGAACTACACGCCAGCTGACCTTTGGTGACGTCGACCTGAATGCGAACTTGTCTAAATTTATCGCACGTCGTCTCGCGAAGAGGGAAATGAAAATGGCAATTATTTATTACGTTTTTAAATGAGTTTACCCCATAAAACACCAAAAATTAACAAACATGCATTGTCTCATGTTAATAAAGCACCCAAAACTCGATATAGTATGTTATTATGTTATTATAATGAAAAAGGCCCTGTTTCTTTTTTCTGTTTCGTTTCGTTGAAAACATTGACACCGGAAGTACCGTCCACCGATGCTCATGTAAACTAAAACAAATTCGCACTTATGTACGTCTGCTGCTCAGTAAAATCGAGAAAAAATAATAGCGACTCTTAATAATCTGACGATCATGGTATAAATAAAATATACCCAAAGTAGCTTGGTGTACCAAATGTTCACCACGGGTGGTGAACATTTGGTACACCAAGCTACTATGGGTATATTCTATATTTAAGTCATGAGCGTCCGTAGATCGGCCAGCATGCGCTGACTTTCCGCGCATGACGTCATTTCGTCTTCCTGGAAATCTGTTTACATTTCCCTAAATTAAAATGTTCAGCCTTAAATTGCTTAATAAATGGTGTTTCATAAATTATATAAATCCAAGAGGGTCGAAAATCGTTCTTATATTTTCTAAGTATCCATAATACATGTAGTAATAATAACATGATTTTCGCAGGCGTCGTTTGTCTCCTTTACTGGACCTCCATCTGTGATTAGTAGCCCCATTGTGCCCCCACACCCATTAGCTGCCATTAGCTGCCACTTCGATAGTTTAGCCGACAATGTTGCGTTGCTATGTGCGCTTTCCTAATTATGCAGTGTGAAACATGATTAAAGCGTGCCTGCGCGCGGTGTATAAACGGGTCTCGCGAAGCGCTGCAAAGTCGCTGCGACCCATGTCGCGTTCTGTATAAACACGGCCTTACAGTGCTGAAGAGAGGAAAGCGAACAGAGAATTTTGATTGGGGCGGAGCGTGACAACAGTTACTTATTCCCAATTCTTTATTCGGCATTTGTTATCAACCGAACAATTAACCCTTTACCTAACATGAAAAGCAGACGACACTTGCAAAAATAATTCTTGAATAACTAATTTTTTTCATTTTTTGTCTCAAAAACATAGGTTATGACCCCTCGTTGGAACGAGCTCTGTGTAATTGTGAATGTTTTTGCTCTGTATGTTTTTGAGACAAAAAATGAAAAAAATAATGAAAATTAATTGGCGATTTTTGAGAATAGCGCTGGCCGGTTTTGGCCGTTACGTTGGGTAAAGGGTTAAGGGTTTCTCCGCTGTTATGACCGCAGCTCTGTATCTACCAGATAACGGAACAACTTCAAACAATATCAACATTATAATTTCAGATTCACTTGGACTTCAGTTCCAAGAAAAGTGTCCAACAAGCAGCGGTTATTCATCTCATAACATAGACGGTTTAGGGTCGAGATGCATGAAGGTTTTTAAACAGAAACTGAATAATACAGATGCTCTGAAACAATGTTCAAAATGGAGTAACGGACATTTGGTGTCGATAGAAAATAGCGAGATGTTGGAAGAGATCGATGGCACATTGGACGACATGGATGTTGAAAGTAAGTTATCTTTCAGTAATTTAATTTTCTTTAATGATATTCGATCTGCTGCATATGATTGGCCGAGGTTCGGTTTCCATAACCAGGTGAATAATCTTCCTATTGTGAATGTTTTTGCTCTGCGCCGCCCATTTACGAAATAAAAGCTTATGGGCGTCTTCAGCTGTGTAATTGTGAATGTTTTTGCTCTGTGTCGCCCATTTGTCAAATAAAAGCTTTTGTGCTGCGCCAATTGCGTAATTAATCTTATTGCGAATGTTTTTGCTCTGTGCCGACCGTTTGTCAAATAACAGCTGATTGGCCAGGCCTTGGTCTGTCCTCAACATCGTTGGTTTGTGGATTTGTTCGGACAAGTCTGCTGATGACAGAATGACTGCAGCCAAGTTGCCTTCCAATAGCTTTGAATGACATGCCTGTTGCATGCATGCCAACGATTTGCCATCTTAGTACCTCTGGCAGTCTCCTCCTTGCCATGTCAACAAGTGACAAAATTTCTTGTTTTATACCCAGATATTGCATGTGGATGATACTGTTTTTTTATTATTATACTTGTGGGTAGCATGTTTCACGTGGACGAGGGTATGTGTTTGGGGTATGCCATCAACCAGAAACATCATGTTTCACGAGATGACATGTACTGCAAGACATCGCAATCATTAAAACATAATAATCAGGAACAGCATCTTCACTGTCATGAAACATTTTAGAGGGTGCTTAATTATGTACCCGGTGTATATAAGTAATATAAATTACCATAATGTGCAATAAACTTTAACACAAATTATGACAACAGAAAATTGACTAAGTTTTCACGTGAAAAAAGATTTTAGAAACAAATCTCCTGAAAAAAAGTTCAAGTACTCTAGTCATGACCCTAACCCTTTACCCAACGAATCGTCCGCATCCGCCCGCGTAATATGCAGATTCAGCAGCTGAAAAAATATTATTTTTCGAAAAATGTCAACAAAACCATATCATGTGACCCTCATTGGAACGAGCTAGTTCCAATGAGGGGGTCACATGATATGGTTTTGTTGAAATTTTTCAAAAAAAATTAAAAAACGATGTTTAATTTAATAAATATTGATATCGTCTGCGATGGGTAAAGGGCTAAACAGCCAGCAACTGCAATATAAAAGCTCTGGATCCACTGGGTTTGAAAAAAAACATCTCAAAAACAAAATCTTACAATTCGGATATTGGAGCTGACTGAAACATTAATTCTTACAAGAACAAATTAACCCTTTACCTAACGAATCGCCCGCATCCGCCCGCATCCGCCCGCGTAATATGCAAATCGAGCAGTTGAAAAAATTAAATTTTTCAAAATATGTCAACAAAACCATATCATGTGACCCATCATTGGAACGAGCTCAGTGAGCTCGTTCCAATGAGGGGGTCACTTGATATGGTTTTGTTGAAATCTTTTTGAAAAATTTTAAAAAATTATGTTTAAAATAATAAATTTTGATATCGTCTGCGTTTGGTAAAGGATTCACAGATCTTTTTGCTGAAAATAGAAACAAATGGTAAACTACAGCACGTATACTTAGTGTAAGGGTTAACAGAAACTACACTCGTAATAAAACACATATATAAGCAGTATTGCGCGTCCTGATGTGGAAATAAAGTTTACTTTAACACAGTTTCTTACAAAAGATAATTGACTCAGTTTTCACCTAAAAAAAACAATTGAATAAATATTTCCTTAAAATTAAGAGTTAAGAGCTCTTCAGAATTTCCATGGTCGGTAACACCTTTTTAGATATGGATTATTTTTAAAATTTCAAAGAAGGAGGCCTGATGGATAAGCTGGTATTAAAAGATCAAGGACAAACATCTTAACTAGATAGTATTTTGAAATCGCAAAGATAATTTCCAGAACTCATCTAGCGAAACACGTCCATCACCGAGTCGAACCCTGCCATGTTGATATTATTTTTTAATTGATGTAAAAAATATTAATGTAACAAAAAAGTCATATTACCCACTGCAATGAAGAGCAAAGTCTCAGGAATCCCATTGTGTCCCTCTTTTAATTGTATATTACGTATCTTCCAGCGGAAATTGTCCTGAGCACGAGAGGGGTAAACCTTTTGTTTACAAAAAAGAGCGTCAGAAATGAGAAATGCGAGAAAACATCGACTCGTCGTTTTTAAACGTCTCGCGAAAGGAAAATACTTAAAATTATAGAATTTCTTGCAGACACACTTGTTCTTAGATATTTTATTAACAAGCGTGCGACTTTGTGGCCAACAATTTTGATTTTTTTTTGTACAAGCAATTGAAGTTTAAAAAATGAACGACAAATGCAGCGCAACTTGCGTTTCTTTTGTGTTGTTGTGGTTTCGATATTTGACGGACCCTGCCAGATGACGCCATATCCGATATCTATGGGTGACGCTATTCCTGCACGTTCACCTGTTCCTTTTTCCTCGATTTCTACCAATGAAAACAATACAATTTGATCAACTTCGACTCCTATTTTTCGTCCATGGTGTTTACTTCCGGACACAGATTTTTGGATTGCATGGATATATATTTTTCTGAAATATTCAAAATTTCGAACTTATATTTTCACACATACACACACGTTACCATTATGCTCTCTTCGTTCGCGGCCTTCGGCCGCTCACTACGTTCGCTATTATCATAGTGCTATGTGATGAAGTTTGTTGGCTAGTGTTGTCACCAAAAGAGAGGGTTAATACCTGTCGTTATTAACAAATTCGCTGCCGAAAGCAACCATTGTCACATATGTAATGATGATTATCTGTACGTTCTGGTATGCACAGATTAAACCTACCATCTGATTAATTGTTGGAAAGGGCTCAGAGAGCCCTTTCCAATAATTAATCAGATGATAGAGTTTCAAGTATGTCATGAATTTTATTAAACATCCTCGCATACAGGCGTACATAGAGGTCCTCCATATATGGATAAGGTGGGCGTGGAAGTAAAATGGTTAACGTCAAATCTTTGGAAGTTGAAGTCGGATTTTCAAATGTTTTCAACTTGTTAATTGGGACCATGAATTCTAAAGGTTCCTTTAATTTTAACGTTATGGAATGGATTTAATTTTGACGTTTCCCGACTTCGTTCGCCAATAACGTCATAGGGTTAACAATTTTCGGAGAATTTGGATGAAAGTGCACACACATAACGTCAACTATTCCTACTGATGTGTGTTATATTATTATTGTGCTATGTTATGTAGTTTGGATAAGGGGGCTCTCACCTGATGGAAGGGAAAGGTGAGGAAAAACTTGAAATGATGTTAAATTGTTGAAAATTACGTTAATGTAAAAAAAAAAAACAACTAAACGCACATATATTTTTATTCTTTTAGCTCTACAACAAAGAGAAAATTCATGAAATGGGACACAGTTAATTTTTTGTGATTTGGGTGTGAATAGCGTCACTCGAAAAAATCGGCCTTAACCCTTTACCTAACATGAAAAGCAGACGACACATGCCAAAAAAATTCTTGAGTAACTAATTTTTTGCATTTTTTGTCTCAAAAACATAGGTTATGACCCCTCGTTGGAACGAGCTCGACGAGCTCGTTCCAACGAGGTGTCATAACCTATGTTTTTGAGACAAAAAATGAAAAAAATAATGAAAATTAATTGGCGATTTTTGAGAATAGCGCTGGCCGGTTTTGGCCGTTACGTTAGGTAAAGGGTTAACCGTTGATAATTTCCTCGGTCGGTACGACATTTTTAGATATGTTTTTTGTCAAAAAAGAGATTTACAAAAGTCGAAATAGGGAGGCTTCATACAAGCTGAGTCTTTGTGAAAGGGAAATACCCTAAATGCCGGGTGGAAGAAAAAGATATATTGATTTTGAAGTGAAATTAGTTGTTGATCTTTTCCGATGTTCGAACGCCAATAACCCCCAAGACGGGCCAAGCGTCAAAACCTTTTCGTCAGTTTGGATTTAACTACATAAAACTTGTTCTCAACTCTTCCTCTGGCATTATTATAGTGTGAAATAACGTGGTGGGAGGTGGGGTGGGGGTGGGGGGGGTAGAGCAATCACCTGATGTGAGAGGTAACATGTGATGGGATTGATGTCATGTCGATGGAAGTTGAAGTCTGATTGTCAATTTTTTTTTGCATGAAATTGCACACAGAATGACTTCGCGTATTCCTCTTGCTGATAATGATATTAGTATAGAGTTGTGTATGTGCTTTGGGGATATGACTGAAATTCCCAAAAGTAAAACGAATAATTTTTAAAGTTTATATCGGACAATATGTCTGCCAAATTTCATGATTATGGGTGATGGGAAAGCGGTAGAATAAAAAAGGAAAAAAATAGAAAAGGCAGACAATCGCTAAAGGTCATTACAACTTGGTTGCAATCCAATTCAGCGTACCTTCCCTTCGCCCAAAATCATGAAATTTGGCACTCGTGTTGACGTATATCGACATTAAATATTGTTCATTTTACTTTTGGGAATTTCCACCCTTATCCAAATTAATTAATTAATTAATCGAAATTAATTTCGAACAGTCATGATTCAATTCTTATGCTTATTTCCTTGATAAAAAACAGAGTTATTTTATTCCCGGATAAGATAATTAGTGAACTCATTCGAAAAGCACCGGTTCATAGCCATAATTCGGTCAAGGTCTATTCTTGAAAAGGAAACAGCGTCTTGCAGAAAAAAGTTCCCGCAAACAATCGGTGCAATGCTTAAAATATTCTCTATTGAGGCATGTTGAAACCAAGATAGCTTGAGTAATAAAATGTACCGTGGAAAATATGATTTGCTGATAATACCAGTTATCCTTGTGTTTTCCAGGGTGTATGGGAATTTATACCGTTTTTATCTCAAAAACATAGCTTATGATCCTCATTGGAACGAGCTCAACAAGCTCATTCCAATGAGGGGGCATAAGCTATGTTTTTGACGCAAAAAAATTAGTTATTCAAGAATTTTATTTGCAAGTGTCGTCTGCCTTTCGTGTTAGGTAAAGGGTTAAAATCGAGTCCTGTATCAAGCCTCTCTATTTCAACTTTTGTCAATCTCTTCTCTGACAAAAACCATATCTAAGAATATGGTATAGACCGGGGAAAGTATCAAAGGGGTATGGCCGATTTTTCGGCTGACCCTTTTCAAACCAACGTCACAAGAAATTAAATTTCGTCCGATTTTCATAAAATGTTAGTATGTTGTAGAGGTCAAAAAACGACAAATATACTTGCTTTTCAACGATTTAACGTCATTTCAATTCTTCCCCACCTCACCCACGTGGTGACAGCCCTACGCCCCAAAATAAATAATGCATAGACGATATCTACGAAGTTTTAGTGAATATCGGGAATTATCTCATGAGCGTGGACCTGAAAGTTTTGTTTTTCTCGAGCGCTTGCGCGAGTGAAACATAATACTTCTAGGTCCACATGAATGAGATCATTTCCGATACTCACTAAAACAGCGTAGATTTTCTTTTTATTATATGCTTCGTGTCATTTTACTGTGCAGTATTCAGCCCAATTCGACTGCAAGCAGTTTCCAGACAATCACAAAAAAGTTGCGAATCGTTCCTTGAAGGTGACGTTCAAGGCGACGTCATGCGCCGAAGCGTAACGTTATTTGGGAAGCTACTGAAGAAATCCATCATGTGGACCTGAAAATATTATTTTTCACCCGCCCAAGCGCTCGTGAAAAATAAAACTTTTTGGTCCACGCTCATGAGATTATTCTAGATAGTGACTAAAATAAAGTAGATTTTCTTTTTTGTTATATGCCACGAGACATTTTATTGCACAATATTCAGCGCGATTCTACCCCGAATGCGTACCTTTCAAAACAATAACAAAGATCAGCTGATCGTTCCTTCAAGGCGACGTGATTCGGCGTAGCGTGGCGTCATTTAGGAAGCTACTAAGGGATATTCCTCGATTTACACCCAGTCAATAGATACCGAGCAATATCTTTTAGATAATTTCCAATGATTCCCAGACTAGCATATAATAAAACACTCTGATAACAGTACACACCGACAGGTGTCACCCTCCCTTTTTGTGACAGCCCAACCCCCCAACACTACACTAGTACAGTTAAAACTAAAAGTCCTGTCACGAACTGTACGCTTATCTAGTCTTAATTGCGCGTAGGAATTACGCGCAATTGCCATTTCGAATGACATCCAAAGCACGACAGGTTCTCCTAGTCACCCAGAGCAAACACAGGCAATGTTTCTGCCAATGGACCTCCGGGTTACCCGGAGGTCCATTGTCTGAAACATTGCTTGTGCACAGGCCACATGTACAGAATTTTATAGCCTTACTATGGTCATAACGCGTAGATTAACGCGCAGATCAGCGTGCTATTTGTGCGCATTTCATGACAGGACTTCTAGTTTCAACTGTATCATAGTCGACAAGAGGAAAACTTGAAGTCATGTTGTGTAAAGTTTCATCCATATTGTCGAAACATTGTTAACGCGACGACATTATTGCCGATCGAATGTCAGAAAACGTCAAAATTTGATTTCACTGCATGAAGTTTAAATCAAGAGAACTGTCAGGAATCGTGGTCCCGATTAACAAGTTGCAACATTTTAAAATCCGACTTCACCTTCCGGATATATGACGTCAATGCCGCCACGTGTTACCCCTTCCATTTCGTGACAACCCTACCCCACTCCCACCCCCGCCAACACTTCAAAAGATAACACTATTATACTACCACACACGGGAAGAGGAATAGTTGAGAACGAGTTGTGTGTAGTTTCATCCAAAATCGTCTGAAAAATAAAAAAATCTTGGGCGTTGTTGCCGATCAAACGTCGGAAAACGTAAGTAACCAATTTCACAGAAAAATCGATATTTCTTATTCTTTCATCCGACTTTTAGGGTACTTTCCTTCAACACACACTCATGAAATTTGGCATATTTATTTATGGATACCAAGCTCACAATTGAGTTATCTCACTTTTTTGAGAACGTGTTCTTCATGCTTTAATATTAACGTCTGCATAAAGCCGCCCTACTTCAACCTTTTGAAAATATGTTTTCTGACAAAAACGATATCTAAAATGTCATACAGATCTGGAAAATTCTTAACGGGTATGGCCTATTTTGCATGTCATCGTCATATTTTAAACTGTGTTCGGTTTTCATGAAACTTTAGTATGTTTTGGAGATCGAAAGATAAAAATATACGCGTTTTTTATTCTTTTTTTTAATTGACGTTATTTCAATGTTTTAACGTCATTTCTTGTTTTTCCAGCCCCCTCCATCTGGTGACAGCCCCATCCCAAACTACATAACAATGCATAATAACAATATAAAACACGACAAGAGGAATAGTTGACACTATGTATCAATATTGTCGGAAATTTGATCACGTGTTAACGCTGTGACGTTATTTGTGGTCGAAGTCGGGAAACGTGAAAATTAAACTTCCCTACAGAGACAGAAGGGCATTCGCGTTGGAACTGTCATTTTTATCACACGAGATCGATTTGGACGGAGGGATAATATTGAACGAGAAGCCGTAGGCTTCGAGTTCAATATTACCCCTCCGCCAAAATCGATCTCGTGTGATAAAAATGACAGTTCGAACGCGTAGGCTGTTCTGTATTTATTGTATTAAATGCTCCAGTTGGGTATTGTTTGGGATAAAGGCAGAAAATCAAAAGCGATCTCCCTTACTTTCAGGGTCGGTCAACCATTGTGAGAATCGGTTGAAAACTGTGGCCCTTGATTCGGTGAATGAGTCATTCAATCATTGTTGAAGGATCTAGAATAGTTAACTCTTTCAGCTCAGGTGATATCTTCCATATCAGATCAACGGCAGCAATGGGAAGAGTCCATTTTAATTATTTGGGAGTAGACCCATTAATATTGGGGCTGCACGTCGAAAATATTGATTGGTCTATTCTATACATTCACTTTGCCTTCCTACTAATGAAGTTATGACGTATCATGTTTCTGGACCGGAAAAAGCGGCCTCTCGGGTTCAAAGAGATACAACAGAGATGACAAACTTCAAGGAACGCACTGTAAACTCTGTAAAAATCACATTGGGGTGGGGGTGGGGTGGTAGTGTCTAAGATTCCGAGGGAACTTTTTGCACGTTGGGAGGGTTTATGTTTGAAGCTCTTTTTTCAGCCTAGCGTCTGCACATTCTTCCTGATCCCCCCCCCCCCCCCCCCACAATCCGACGCCTATTATTCAAGAATGTTTTTAGCAAGCCGCTATTCTTCGTGCTTGGTAAGAGTTTATCAAAGATTTGCAATATAATGTATGCCGAGTGGCTCAGTGGTAAACTGTCGGACTTCTATACTAGAGGTCCCGAGTTCAATCCCCATCCGGGACGACACGAGTTGTGTCCTTGCGCAAGACACTTTATCCCGGTTGCCTACACGGGGACACGATGACGCCGTGTACTAAGGCATAAAGCACGTCGATGGTGCATATGTCTTCAACCACTGTAATCCTGCTTGGGCGGAGCTTCAACAGAGTTAGAATGTTGAGGAGCTGACAGTTGCTCGTCGTTGCTCGGTGGTTCCCTCCGGGTACTCCGGCTTTCTCCACCTGTGAAACTGTCACGGTCACGATTAGCGATTGTGCATAAGTATGTGACCTTAAACCCCAATAAATAAATGAATAAATAAAATGTATGCTGATGATTACGTCTTACTCTGTGCAAGCACGGATGTACCTAGGCCTATATATAAAACCATATCTCTTTTAGTAGGTACTCCGGCTTCCTCCATCAGTAGAATTCTCACGGTCACGATTAGTCCTTGTACATAAGTATGTGACCTTAAACCCCGATAAATACATACATAAATAAAATGTAGGCTGAAGATTAAGTCTTACTCTGTGCAAGCACGGATGTACCAAGGTCTATATATAAAATCATCTCTCTTTCAGCAGGTACTCCGGTTTCCTCCACCCGTAAAACTGTCACGGTCACGATTAGCCATTGTGCATAAGTATGTGACCTTAAACCCCAATAAATAAATAAATAAATAAAATTTATCATATGACTCGTCCGTTTTGTTCACTTTAAAACATTTCATATTTTGTTTTCATATTAATCAGTTATAAATAAAGCCTTCCGTCAATTCCATTGGTCAATTTCAAAACTAGACAATTTGATTGGCTGAACAAAATACAACTGGGCCACATTTTCATAATTTGCATAATTAGAGTTGGAAGCTTTCATTGGTCAATTTCAAAGCTGGCTAAACAAAATACAACTGGGTCATATTTGCATAATTTCAGTAGGGAGAATTTACGTTATCTGTCCTATTTTGGGTGGGTTGTATTGTATTAATCTTTTACCAACAAGAAAAACGTTATTCATTTTTTTTTTATATTTTCTCTTTTTGCTTCCAAAACATAGGTTATGACCCCCTCAATGGAACGAGCTCGTTCCAATGAGGGGTCATAACCTATGTTTTGGAAGCAAAAATGAAAACTTTTATTTATACGAGGATGTTTTTTCCAAGTGCCGTCTGCAACTCAAGTTAGGTGATGGGTTAAAAGGGTCATACTAAGTGGCTAATTTGTGCGTGTGTGTGTCATATGATAAATAGAATATGAAATCAGTGTTTTTGTCATATAATATTTATGAAAGTCGTCCGAATTTTCCGTTTGGGCTCGCCAGAGGCTCGCCAAAACGGAAAATTCTTAGACTCGTTTCATAAATATTATATGAGAAAAACACTCATTCCATATCCTCCATGTATGCTGATGATTAAGTCTTACTCTGTGCAAGCACGGATGTACCTAGGCCTATATATAAAATCATCTCTCTTTTAGCAGGTACTCCGGCTTCCTCCATCCGTAAAACTGTCACGGTCACGATTAGCCATTGTGCATAAGTATGTGACCATAAACCCTAATAAATAAATAAACAAATAAAATGTATGCTGATGATTAAGTCTTACTCTATGCAAGCACGGATGCACCTAGGTCTATATATAAAATCATCTCTCTTTTAGCAGACGTGTGGGTAGATGGTACGGATTGTAATGAGGACGGCAAGCCGGTGTCGTGGAGAGGTGACAAGATACAATATCCGCCTTGGAAAAACGGATCACCAGATAATTCAGGATGTGTTCTACTCGAATCAGAGGATTTTGATGAAATAAAATCTGCATCCTGTTCCACATTGCATCCATTCATATGTCAAATCAGCCTCAAGAAATGAAGAAAACACAGACAATTGATTATTTACAATGAATTGTGTTATTTTTCTCTTTATGTTTGATTATTCTAGAAATTCCAATACCAGATCAATTTGTCAATTACATGTTTGAGTCGTGAAATTGAATTGTATCATAGCAATGTTAGAAAAAATTGAACTAAGAGGTAACGTTTCGAAATATTTGGCGTTTATTATCTCCTGATAGACAGATAGAGCGCTGTCCTTACAAAAGGGCTGAAGCAGTTTGCTCATTTTCACAACCGACTAACCGAGAACTATAACCAGATAATATCCGGTTATCTGTGGCCATTATTTCACCGAATATGGGATTAAAACTATAGGAACTATTGGAAAGCAGTATTCTCAGAAACTATTCCGTAGTGAGTACTCGACAACGTTCGTTTGTACACATACTACGGAATAGTTTCTGCGATTACTCGGTACTCACGGAAATTGCCGAATTAATGAAGTCTTGAACGCCAAACTCGATTATTTCTCAAAATATACAACGCGGCTTCGAGGTGTAATCTATCACAAATGAGAAGCGGTAGATTTACTACGTATTAACCATGGACTGATGATCACTATCGATATTTCGGATAACCGGTTGACAGGTTTTTCTAATCGGTTAGGTAGGTAACCGGTTTCAAACCAATTATCCGGTTAACCATTTCAGTACTTACAACACAGTCAAGGTACAGTATTAATTCATACTAAGAACTCAAGTTCTGTGAAAAAAATTACAAGAAGCACAAAGTTTTCGCCAACCTGGAGCCAATATTATAAAACTTTTACAATTATATTTTCTGGAATTGTACTTTCTACCTATTATTATAACTGACTTAAAGGAATCATTTGCGTTTTACCAGATATGGAAATTTGCCAACCGGCAAATTGCCACATCTTTGAAAATGCTGATGTTTCATTTCAATCCATTCGAAGTCATAACTAGAAAGTGCAATTCTACAAAATACATTTGTAAAAGTTCTATAGAATTGGCCCCTTAAAGTCCATTAGCTGAAACTCTTGTTGTGTGTTTTGTTTTTTTTTTTTTTGTTTTTGTTTTTTTTTTTGTTTTCTTGCACAATTTAATACACGCCTAAATTCTCTAAGGAATTCGACGCTGTTATGGCCTGGGATCAGTCTAACCATGAAATAGTCCATCACTTATGTTTATATTCAATATTCTAGACTATTTCAGTTGGTCGGAGAAGCGAACCGTTGACTTTGGAATCTGAAAAATGGCATAACAATCTTTTTTTTAATCAACGCAAGAAACAGTTTTCAAAAGAGATTTGATTTGGCCAATTTTTTTAACTCTGACCCCGCTTCGTATTTTCAAAATATTTTCATCAACTCTCGTCATGACTGCTTTGAAACAGCCATGCCATACATTTGAAGAAAATGTAGCCATATATAACTCAAAAAAAAAATATTGGACAAAGGTTCATTCAAATTACTGGGGTGAAATTTGATTGCTTAGTCAAAATTATAATTATTTCAATAACAAGAGAAATCCTATCCTGGAAAGGAATATCCGCCAACAACATGAAATGAATTGATGGCATTACCAATACTACGACACATTTTTGTTTACTAAATAATTATGACTGAAGACTCATCACAGCTGAGGTTTTGTAAATACGGCACGTAGGTCCATAAATTGTGTTAACATCTTGAAGTTTTCAAGGCAGTTTAAATACTTATTGATTGAAATATCTGTATCTTGAGCCTGAAAAGCTATCTGTGTGTAATTGTAAATAAAAGGGCATCATGTTAAATCAATGCATGTAACGCCACAAGTCCTTGCTAAACAAACAACCCCTAAAAGTGTCGGATTCTTTAAGTAATATGTTTGGGAGCCTGGCAGCTTGGTTTTTAACAGTCATTGCTGGGGCCTATATTCGGACGAGAATCCGAGAATCGATTGACGCAAAAATTCGCGCAACAAAACCAGCGAAAATCCTGCAGATTTTCCCAGCCCCTCTACTAGGATTCGTGTGAAAAGAATTGGGTCAGTTTAACCATTTACCTAACATAACGGCACAAAATTAACCAATACAAGATAGCATGACCTGAAATATCCTGACACTTTGTCAATTAAATTGTACAAATATGGCTCTCAATGGAACTGGCTGAACGAGTCGAATCCGATCATATCCATATTTGCAAAGCTTTTATTGGTAAATATTGTTTAATTTTTATTAAATTGTCAAATAAAGTTTATGTTTTTAAATGAGAAAGCTGTTTTGGGTAAAGGGTTAACATGTGTTATCAGTATACAACAAGGGACACTCATAGCAGGTATGGATTCCCGCAACCATTTTGGATTCTCCCAAATTTAGATGAATTGTAAGCCTTGCGATTGTTGCACAAACCTCAATCAACGGATATTTTATGGTGGTTCATCATTTCGTATTGTAATTACACAGGTGGGTAATATCTGATTTTTTTAATGCGAGGGTGAACGCGTGTGCACCACGCATACATCGTGACAACACACACACATGTTAACCCTTTGAGACATTAATTATCCTGACGTTCAAACGTCACTGGGCATTCAGTTTTTCAAAATGCGACGTCAAACGTCGGAAAATACAAATAAGATATTTTTCACATTAGTGATTATCTGGCTGGGGGATAGATTATTTTTGGTGGTCTGAACTTGTTATTTGAAACTCGTTTATTCCAAATTATTGGAGAGTGCCTGTGGACACTCACCAATAATTTGTAATAAAACAAATTAATATAAACGAAATATTATTTGTGTTTGACTGAATATGAAATATAAGCAAGGGGAGTGTTGGTGTTTGCTCCAGTATCCTCATTTTTTTTGAAAGCCCTGATAGTGGCTTCTTGTACTCAACCAGTTAAGAAGTCTTGACAGCAGGATTATATTAGTGTATTAAGCTGCGATAACATTTGGCTCAACGGTTATCACTGAGCACCATTCGCGAGAAAATATGAATTGAGGTTACAACTTTAAAAAATCGAACACTAATAACCACAAAGTATCGACGTGCTATTTGATTTCGTACGTAATAACACTTCGAAAAGTATCAAAGGGATAAATTGAACAAAAGACTTCGTACGTAATAACACGTACAAAAGTATAAAAGTGTTAAATATCGCCCCTTGGTGCACCATGCTAGAGCATTGCGGGTGACGCCTCGATACATTAAATTCAAGATGCTATATAGACTAAGTGCTCGACCAGAAAGGCTGACTTTACCGTCAAATATATTCAGACTAGTTATTTTTTAACCCTTTACCTAGCATGAAAAGCAGACGACACTTGTAAAAAAATGATTGAATAACTATTTTTTTTCATTTTATGTCTCTTGTCCAATCAGAGGGCACGGAACAATATTACAGTTAAAACAAGAAGTCCTGCCTTGAAATGCGCACAAATAGCACGTCGATCCGCACTTTAATCTACACGTTATGAACACAGAAAGGCTATCAAATTCTGTACATGTGGCCTGTGCACAAGCAATGTTTCAGCCAATGGACCTCCGCGTAACCCGGAGGTCCATTGGCGGCAACATTGTCTGTGTTTGCTATGAGTAACCAGGAACAAAATAAGATACCGGTAACAAGATTTTAATATTCACTGTTAAATAAAATCCACTGCTTACACCTCTATTTCTTTCGCGTTCGAATAATACTTACCTGGAACAATACACAACTACAGTATGTAACGAGTAGATGTAGGAAACCACAACGAATGGCCAGACAATACAAACAAGCAACTGGCCTGATCGAGTGTTTAACCCTTTGAGACATTGATTATTCTGACGATGAAACGTCACTGGGGATTCAGTGTCTTCAAGGTTTTTTCAAAACGTCGGAAAGTACAAATAACAAGATTATCTGGTTGAGGGCTTGATTATTTTTGGTGGTCTGAATTTGTTATTCAAAACTTTTTTTTTTACTCTCCAATAATTTGCAATAAAACAAGTTTATATAAACAAAATATTTTTTGTGTTTGACTGAATATGAACATAAGCAAGGGAAGTGTTTGCTCTGGTATCCTCATTTTTGAAAGCCCTGATAGTGGCTTCTTGCACTTAACCAGGAAAGAAGTCTTGACAGCAGGATTAGTATTTTAAGCTGCGATAACATTTGGCTCAACGGTTGTCACTGAGGCTATTCGAAAGTAAATAGAAATTGAGGTTAAAACTTTAAAAAATCGAAAAATAATAACAAAACAAATGACCACAAAGTATCAAGGCGCTGATTGATTTCGTACGTCATAAGACGTACAAAAGTATTGAAGGGTTAACTATATGTTTTTCTGACATGACAGTTTTGAGGCGGTAGGCTGAACTTTATTGAAAGAAGAAGATATGATAATTGGATGTGTCGTTAACCCCCAATAATTAAATGAATAGTTTTATCATATGACTCGTCCGTTTTGTTCACTTTAAAACATTTGATATTTTGTTTTCATATTAATCAGTGATAAATAAAGCCTTCCGTCAATTTCATTGGTCAGTTTCAAAACTAGACAATTTGATTGGCTGAACAAAATAAAACTGGGCCACATTTTCATAATTTGCATAATTAGAGTTGGGATCTTTCGTTGGTCAATTTCAAAACTGGACAATTTGATTGGCTAAACAAAATACAACTGGGTGACATTTGCATAATTTCAGTAGGGAGAATTTACTTTATCTGTCCTATTTAGTGTAGGTTGTATTGTATTAATCTTTTACCTACAAGAATAACGCCATTCATTTTTTTTTTTGTATATTTTCACTTTTTCCTTCCAAAATATAGGTTATGACCCCTCGTTGGAATGAGCTCGACGAGCTTGTTCCAATGAGGGGGTCACAACCTATGTTTTGGAAGTAAAAAAGGAAACATTTTAGTTATACGAGGATGTTTTTTCCAAGTACCTTCTGCAACTCAAGTTAGGTGATGGGTTAAAAAGTCATACTAAGTGGCTAACTTGTGCGTGTGTCTGCCATATGATAAATAGAATATGAAATGAGTGTTTTTCTCATTTAATATTTATGAAACTCGTCCGAATTTTCCGTTTGGGCTCGCCAAAACGGAGAATTCTTAGACTCGTTTCATAAATATTATATGAGAAAAACACTCATTCCATATCCTCAATGTACGTTTTAGTACGAATGTGTCACCGAAGTTAACCCTTTGAGACTTTAATTATCTTGACGTTCAAACGTCACTGGGAATATATATTTTTGACATTAATGATTATCAGGTTGAGGGCTAGATTATTTTTGGTGGTCTGAATTTATTATTCAAAACTTGTTTTAGGCACTCTCCAATAATTTGTAATAAATCAAATTTATATAAAACAGTATTATATTGTTTGGCTGAATATGAAATATAAGCAAGGAAAGTGTTTCTCCCCCCACTGCATGTGTAACATACGTCTGTCCAGGGTGAGAAAGCAGGGAGAGACAGATGTATCCCACCCCACGCACGTGACGTTATACATTTATAACGTTATTATGACGTTGTGCATATCGTATCAGTTTCTTGCTCCCAACTAATTCATACTGACGTCATCAGAATGCCGTGTGATCAAAGTTTGATGCTCTAAAGCTCTTTAAACCCCAATATGCCACCGTTCCTAATTGATTTCGTGGTATATACCTTAGGTATATACATAACTTTTGAATGCTCTTTCCGATGGTGTCATTAGTTTTTCAAAACAACGAATACCAAATGAGTTAATTATATCAGCACGTGACCGTCGATTACCTCTGGCTAACGTAACCGCTGTATGGTGGGGGGGGGGGGGAGAAAAATAATCCCTGATGGGTACGGGTGTGGGATGGGAAAATCTCACCCTCGGGACAAAATATTTGGTCCAGACACTCGGCAAGCAAGACTCGTGTCTGGCCCAAATATCTTGCCATCGTGTGAGATTTCCCCATCCCACACTCGTACCCATCAGGGATTACGATAATCCTCGTTTTTTTAAAGCCCTGATAGTGGCTTCTAGTACTCAACCAGTTAAGAAGTCGTAACAGCTGGATTATATTAGTATTTTAAGCTGCAATAACATTTAGCTCAATGGTTGCCACTGAGCACTATTCGGGAGAGAATAGGAATTGAGGTTAAAACTTTAAAAAATTGAAAAATACAAAAGTATCAAAGGGTTAAAAAAATAATAACAAAACAAATGACCACAAAGTATCAACGCGCTGTTTGATTTCGTACGTTATAAGACGTACAAAAGTATGAAAGGGTTAACCCTTTACCTAACGTAACGGCCAAAACCGGCCAGCGCTGTTCTCAAAAATCGCCAATTAATTTTCATTATTTTTTTCATTTTTTGTCTCAAAAACATAGGTTATGACCCCTCGTTGGAACGAGCTCGTCGAGCTCGTTCCAACGAGGGGTCATAACCTATGTTTTTGAGACAAAAAATGAAAAAAATTAGTTATTCAAGAATTATTTTTGCAAGTGTCGTCTGCTTTTCAGGTTAGGTAAAGGGTTAAACAAATAATAACAAAACAAATAACCACAAAGTTTTAACGCTCTGTTTGATTTCGTACGTCATGAGACGTGCACAAGTATAAAAGGGTTAAGTAACGTTGAGACAGGTTAGTCCTTGGATGGATGGTCGTCTGGGCGATCGGCTGCCGCGTTATGTCCTTGGACAAGGCACTTGGCCACGATTGTCTACATGGGGGCACGATGACGCCGTGTTCTAAGGTATACTGCACGTCGATAGTGCGCATGTCGTCAACCAATTTAACCCTGCCTCTACTGCAGTGCGGAGTTATGATGTTGGGGAGCTGGCAGCTGCTCGTCGTTGCTCCGTGGTTCTCTCCGGGTACGCTGGCTTCTTCCACCCCTAAAACAGTCACCGACACGATATGACCTTGGATGTTAAAGTGTCGTTAAACCTTAATAAATAAAAATAAATAAATAAATAAATAAATAAATAAATAAATAAATAAATAAATAAATAAATAAATAAATAAATAAATAGTAAGAATGTGTTAATATTTTCAAAAGGGTTGTTTGTGTGAGTGTGTGAATTTGTGTATTACTATTTATATGCAAGTACGATGATATGTGTGCAAGAGCGTACAGTAAGTGGAGAGTGTATTATCACTAAATCACCCACGGAGTGGAGATTCCACCCGAGCAACAATTGCAAATTTGTTGCAGAGCATAACCAGCACCAGCAAAGTTTTAGCCAATGGACCTCCGGGTTAAACCCGGAGGTCCATTGGCTGAAACATTGCTTGTGTTTTTCGTCGATATGTACAAAATTTGAAAGTTATAGCTTGGGTGAAAACTCCACTCCGCGGGTGATTTAGTTACACTCCACTCTCCCCTACTGTATGTGCGAATAAATGGGATTCAGGGACGCTCACATACGCGGTCAAAATGAAAGTGCGTTCAACACAGTATAGTTTGACCTTTTCCCTTCTTTTAGGACTACCTGTCTCTAATCCTTTTGCATTTATCGGGATGTTCTCTAAAGCTAACTCTTTTATTTTCGTGTGACATGATGTCTTAAATGGCAGGCAAAAGTAAATATTCATTTAGAGGAGACATTGATAGAATGTTTGCATTTTGGACTGCAATTTAGCACTATATTATGATATGCAGATTGAAATCGGAATTTCTAATTCCAACTGTCTTAACACTTTACCCGACGTAACGGCCAAAACCGGCCAGTGCTATTCTCAAAAATCGCCAATTAATTTTCATTATTTTTTCATTACTCAAAAACATGGGTTATGACCCCTCATTGGAACGAGCTCATCGAGCTCGTTTCAATGATGGGTCATAACCTATGTTTTTGAGACAGAAAATAAAAAAAATAGTTATTCAAGAATTTTATTTGCAAGTGTCGTCTGCTTTTCATGTTGGGTAAAGGGTTAAGACGTAATCTTTTGCATCACGTAGGGGGGGATGCGTAGCCACAGGGGGAAGGGGGAGGCTTGCCTCATCTGAAAGTTTCTCATTTCCCCTCAAAACCATTTGCCAATTGCAACTTTCTCATAACATATTGTCTCGGTGTGACAGGAATGATAGTCCGTAGGAAAATTAGTCCCTCTGGACTATTATTCCGCGGAATTATAGTCCTAGGTCTAACATTCCTAGGAATAGTAGTCCGCCGGACTACTATTCCTAGGAATGTTAGACCTAGGACTATAATTCCGCGGAATAATAGTCCAGAGGGACTAACGTTCCTACGGACTATCATTCCTGTCACACCTGCCTAAAATTATCTCCAATTTTGGGCTGCAGGGTCAATACATGTCCCAGATTCGATCTTAGAGCAATGAATTTTGCAAAGTTTTGTTGGGGGTGGGCGGCCTAGTCCTAACTATTCAAGAGAAGTGGGACGAGGGTAATAACCGGAGAGTCCTAATTAAGAATAGGTATGCCCCCCCCCCCCCCCCCACAATCCACAACGATATTCTAAATATCATTGCCCCCCCCCCACACACACACACAAAAAACAACCTGGCTAGGGCCTCCGCGTCTGAGTAGGGGTGGGGGTTGCCAATAAACGTCTCGGAAGTATAATTTTGAAGGCACGATTCGGAATGGTTCTGTCAGTTTCTATTCAATAAACTTAGCCAGATCACTGAGGGTGTAATGGTATATGACTCATCGTTCGAAGGGGTACTACAACTATTTGTCACGTTACACCAGCCTACCATCTTAAATCATCCAGTGCCGTTGTCGTACATATGTGATCCCCTGATGGAAAGCTCCTACCGCCCAACTAAATACGACCATACCCGTCGCTGCATGATCAAATGTCTTTCGAGTTCGGCCAACTCAACTGCACATCTGACATTTCGAGGTGAACCGGCCTAATAGTCTACCGGGAAACCCGATCCCCATTGTCCCTGCCCCTTGGAAACATCATACTGCCTTTTCATAAAAAGCACCGCCACGGACATAAAAATTACACAAGGCTTTCACCTGAGAGTCACACGGACAGTGGCGGCTCAACGGCGGGGACGGGGAAGAATGATGGGAGCAAACGGATTAGTTTCAGCCTTTGCTGAAGACTATAACCATTTTAGGTATCTTCTTTGATAGGTAATATCTAGTTTTTCAATTTCATTCATTTCATTTGACTTCATTTCATTTTTCAATTAGTTCATCTACTCAATTCTACAATGGCAAGAAAAGGACAGAGGTATCAGGGACAGGGAGTTGTTCGACCTGAAAGGGACCAGGAACAATCCTTCCATGCCTATTTCAGGTTGGTCAAGGCTCTGTTTCGGTTGCTTCAGTGTTTGCACCACATTGGGCTCTTAGAGGAGCAGCATTTGGCAAATCGGAATTCGTCAAAGCAACTGGAGAAGAACGTAGATGAATTAGGCGGCTTTTTAAAGCCAGCTCTGCCCTCCCCACACAACTTTTCTGTTTTTCGACAGATTAGTGTGGGATGGGCCAACCAAACATTAAATGCTTCAGTTGAGCATTGCAAGAAAAAGTTAAACGAGTTGGCTATGCAACCACCTCTTGAACTTGAAAATTAGACTTTAACAGCGCTTCGGTTCGAAAAAAATAAGTTGACAGATAAGACGATTTTGAAGAAAAAAACTTGAAAAAGTTTCCACAAAACCATGACATGGGACACCTCGTTGAACAACTCGCCGAGTTCTTTCCAATGAGGAGTTACATGATATGGTTTTGCTAACTTGTTATTTAAATAATAAGAATAACAAAATTATATATCGTGTGTAGCGTGAAAATATTGACTCGGGGTGCAAATGGAAATGTCCACTTCTTGGAAATTATGTAGCGATAGCCAAAGGTTTGCCTACCGGGGGGGGGGGGGGGGGAGGTGGACATCCTCTCATCCGAGACTCCTTAGTAGTGTCCCTAAATTTGATACTTGGGCTTCTGTCACACACACAGTCGGTCATAAAAATGGAGGTCTGTAGTACCCGTTTTGGGCGTTTTGGTGGCTCCACTTGACTAATTTGGAGCACCGGTACGGTACGTGTTAATTGGTAGTGCTGGAAGCCCATATTTGGGCTTTACTCTAAAGTGCAGGCATTGCAACTAAAAGGCTACAAACGATGTAGATGTCCTTCATATTATGTTTGAATCTAAATTATTTATAGTCTATATGGGTTTTCCTTGTTACAATTTATGGGAGCGTGCCTATAGTACTCTCCCATAAATTGTAACATGGCCAAGACTTGTGAACAAATTTGATGACTAAAAATAATTCAGCACTCTACCAGTTAACCTTTTACCTAACACGAAAAGAAGACGACACTTTCAATCAAAATTCTTGAATAACTAATTTTTTTTCATTTTTTGTCTCAAAAACATAGGTAACGACTAGGGCTGTCACGATTTTTTAATTTAGGAATCGATTAATCGTCGCAAATAATCGATAATAATCGATTAATCGTACCTAGATGACCTCCTCTCCCACTCTCTTTGGAGTCGTTAAAAATTAAGTTCAAGTCAGCTGACCTACCTCAAGTAAACAACGAAAACGACCCTCTTTTAGGAACATTCAAAGCTTTGATGTTCTGAACTTTTCAACCGTCAGTGTAATAATCAAGACCGGTCGTCAGTTGCGAACTTCGCAAGTTCGCAACTGCCGACTGGTCTTGATTATGACACTGACGGTTTCAAAAGTTCAGAATGTCAAAGCTTTGAATGTACCTAAAAGACAAATGCTTCTAACGGCTTCTTGAGGTTTAACGTCTACGTTCTTGACATTTTACCTTTAGAAACAATAGTTTTTTCATCAAATTTTTTTTTTAATTATTAAACGTCCAAAACGGGGTAAAATTTACCGATTCTTCGACAACTAAAAATACTAATCGATTTCGGCGTGACCGATCGACAATCGATTGATCGATTAATCATGACAGCCCTAATTATAATCCCTCACTGGAACGAGCTCGACGAGCTCCTTCCAAAGAAGGGCCATAAGCTATGGTTTTGAGACAAAAAATAAAAAAGTAATGAAAATTAAATGGCGATTCTTGTCAATAATAAATTTTCAAGAAGCTTTGAGTTTTTTTTAACAATAATCCTGAATGACTAATATATCAACTGCGCCAGCATCGCATGCCTTCGACGAAAACATTGGTGATGTAGCTGGAATGTTAGTCAGTCGGGGTTTGAGCCATCACAGTTGGGTCAAATTGGGTTTATATCCCCGAATCTGTCATCTTCGCGCAGCCCCTACCATTGTTGCCAAAATGGGGTTCGGATAAAGCTTAAATCTAATTCAGGAGGGGTGATTACCACTCCGAGCGGCATCACTTGGGATGGCAAAATGTCAAGATATGTCAATAACGCTCAACATTCCAGAGGTCCATTCGAAATCGGCGACCAAAAAGTAATTAGCTGCGCATCGTGATAGGGCGCGGTGCATAAAGTTTGTAGCGGGAGGCAATATATGCGTGTTCGCCACTGGACATTTGGTGCGTTAAACAATTTTAAGGGTTCACAGGGTGCGCGGTGGCTCATTGGTTACGGCATTGGACTTGAAATCGGAAGGTCCACGGTTCGATCCCCACCAGGGGTGACCGCGTTGTATCCTTGGGCAAGGCACTTAATCCTGATTGCCCACGTCGGGGCACAGCAGCGCTATGTACCAAGGGGTACAGCACGTCGATGACGCACTTGTCTTCAACCAATGCTAACTCTGCTTGTGCGGAGTTAGTACGATTGGCAGTCTGAAAGTTGCTCCCCGCTAATCGATGGTTATCTGCGGGTATTCCAGCTTCCTCCATCCGTCGGGAGGTGACCCTGGCTATTGAAAGTGTCGATAAATCCCAATAAGAAACGAATTAAGGGTTCACCAGTACATTCACGGATTTGGTGATGTTGCTGGTACTGGGCTATTGCGATTAACATTTTGTTTGTAAAAATAAATGGCAAGTCTGTAATGTGAGAATGTATCTTAATTAACCCCATTGAACACTGATATCGACATTTTAAAAATTTAAGCTGCAAATTTCTCCCATACAGCTAGTAGGAAATGTAACCTATTTAATATTATTTGACAGAGGTCATAGAGCTCTGTCAAACAAAATTAACCCTTTACCCAACAAATCGGCCGCACCAGCCCGCGTAATATGCAAATTCAGCAGTTGAAAAACTATTATTTTTAAAAAAAATGTCAACCAAACCATTTCATGTGACCCCTCGTTGGAACGAGCTCGTCGAGCTCGTTTCAACGATGGGTCACATGATATGGTTTTGTTGAAATTTTTTGAAAAATTTGAAAAAAATGATATTTAAAATAATAAATTTTGATATCGTCTGCGTTGGTAAAGGGTTAAAATTGTTGCATTCCTAGTTGCATCATAGATATGGGAGATATTGGTATATTGAGTTCGGTATCGGTATCAGTATTTTTAATGGGGTATACCTCGGTATCGGTTCGGTATTCGTTATGTGACTTGACTGAGATTTACTGATAGTACCAAAGGGAAATTCACACCAGGAAAATACAGAATGAGCTTTTATTGTATCTTATTACCACACTCCTCAATTGCCAATCCTAATGAACTCAACAGTGACATTCTTTTACGAACACAAATCATATCTACAGTAACTTTGGGACTTCTTCTAAACACACCTTAACTTTAAAGGCCTATTTGGGTAGTTTGATATCTCATGACATGTGCCCTGACCATGCCATCTTCACATTGGCAGAGATTTCTAATCACGTATTGGCAGTCAGCCTAGACTTGGCTAGAAATCACGGTTAAGTACCTAGACATGTACAGCTTGCGTTCTAGTGGGAATTCAAAACAAGTGTCCAGGACCCTGAGGGTTAACAAAACTGAAAGTAAAATCAGCCACTTCTTTCATGAAAATTAACCCTTCAACTGCTAACAAGCCTTAACAAGGATCTATAAATAGTGAATATAGGCAAATTTGAAAATTCATGCAGTTTCGGTATTCAATGATTGGTTCGGTTCGGCTTTTCGGTATCACCATGATATGGGTATCGGTTCGGATTCTCGTTATATTGTCCATCTCTATTGCATTATGGGAACTATTTGCGGTTTGAAATGTCGGTACGTTGGCATCAGCGTGCCAAGGGTTAAACTATACATAGTTGATTGCTGTCACTTGTATGCACTTGCGGGACCGCGCACCGGTTCACCAATACTTGTATACAGTTGTCGTTTTGTACAATTTCTGGTTTACATCAACCTTGGAAACATATCGATTGATTGGGTACTTCTAAATCGCGATTACAGTCTAGTTGGAAAGTGCATTAATGCTCACATATCCGGTAAATGAGGTATAAATGTATGGGTTGTTCACCGCACAACTAAGATTCATTGTTAAAACTCATTCTCATGTCGGAAGCATAGTTTCACATCGGTTATAAAATTATGAAACAACATCCGTCACTTGTGCATAATTGAACTGAACTACTATATTTCTTTTAAAAGCTATATTGTCTGTGTAACTAGATTCTTCTCATCACAATGTCTGGCGGCGCCACACACCATTTCCTGAAAATCAAAATCTTGATGGAAACAATTGTAGAGCCAATATTTACGGGAATCAAAGTGCATGTCATTTGATTGTGTTGAACGGGGCTCGAGCGCAGAAGGAATATTTGATTTGCGCAGTAAAGATAGAACTAATACAATTTTTAGAATTTGAAAAAATATTGTCTATTGACTCTGTTCTTTATGTTTCTCTGCAGGTTGTTATGTAACCCTTTAACGGGGGATGCGTGCACGTGAACTTATTTTGACTGTTTGTCTACCACGAGGAGTAGATATTTGCAAAGCAACTTCCGGTATTGAATAACGAAAACTTTTATGTTTGCCCCAAACATACGTTATGAACCCTCGTTGAAAAGAGATCAATGGATTTGTTTCAACAATATGTCACAAGCTATATGTTTTGAGACAACAACTGAAAAGATATAAAGTTTGAATGGAATTTTTTGTGCAATGCCAGTTATGACCGATGTGTTAGGTTCATGGTTGTATTATGAAAAGTCTTAAGTTTCTTTTTTGTGTTTCTTTCGTAGTCAGCAACAGTGAAATTTGTTTTCGAAACACTTGGGGGCAAAAACGAGGGACCGCGCATTGGGTCACCGCTACTTGTCGCACAGTCGCCGTTATGTTTACTATGTTGAGGCTCAAGAAAGGGTACATTTGTTTTCCTGAAAGTTCACAGAAAATGACAAGTAGGGAGTAAATACCGTACAAACCGCATTTTTTCGCATTCAACTACTTCATGCAAATGGCGTAGGTTTCTTGGAGTGTGTGTGTGTGTGGGGTGGGGGGACACTTGTACATGTGGCGGTTCTTTCCACTACAATCTGCTATTTGAGTTTCAGTTTCTAGGTCAAATCATGGATGTGGATACAAAGAAAAGGAATCTCTACCGCTCCATCTCACCACACCCCATGATTTTTTTTTAACTCTTTAAGTTGGAAATTAGTGCCAATTACCAAGTGGCAGCACGGTAACACCGTGTTCTATAATGTACAGTTCGTTGGTGATACTATTGCTTTCCACCAATGGTAAACTGGATTGTGATGGGAGTGTAAGGGTGTAAATTGGAGAGTCTCACAGTTACTCACCATTACTCGGTGGTTCTCGAGGAATACTCCGGCTTCATCCGATACGATATGAGCTTGACTACTGAAAGTATCATTAAATTCCACAAGCAAAACAAGCAAACTGTTGATGAAACAAGATGTAGCAAAAGACTATAATAATATCAGAATTAACGTCACTGTTAGTGCAAGACACCTGCGAAGCTTCGATTCTCGATTCCATCCGAAATCGTCCCGGTAACCAGAATCGCACTGATTCGAAACTTTTCAAATCGTTGATCTGTTCTCGAAGTCCTTCCAACTGTCCCATATTGAACTCCTCCTGTACACTGCAAAAAATATAGGTTCTCTTTAGAATCAAAACTGGTTCTAATCTTGTCCCTGAGATGGAACCAGTTCTGTTTAAACAGCATTTATTTCAAATCAAATAAATTTATAAAGATTAACATTAAATATTAACAGAATTAAACATAAATTGAGGGGTTTTCAGCCGTAAGTTTAGAGCTTATACGAGGTTGTTTCAAATCATTATTAAGCAAAGGAGATATGAACAGTTAGCATATCGAACCAGTTTTGGTTCTATACAGAACCAAAACTGGTTCGATATGAACAGTTAGCATATCGAACCAGTTTTGGTTCTATACAGAACCAAAACTGGTTCGATATGCCAACTGTTCATATCTCCTTTGTTTCAAAATGTTTGGCGACTACGTTGAATAAGCTCCAAGTTTACTGCTGAACCTACTTCAGTTAATGTGTTATTCTGTTAGAATTGAATGCTAACCTTGGTAAATTTATTTGATTTGAAATAAATACTGTTTAAACAGAACTGGTTCCATCTCAGGGACAAGATTAGAACCAGTTTTGGTTCTAAAGAGAACCTATATTTTTTGCAGCGCAGAGGAGACCTGATGATGGCAGAAGTGTCCAAAGAGGTTCCGCTTCCAAAAACTATTTTGAATACGTTCTGGAATATTCGCTCGTTTGACTGATTCGCTAGATCAGACGAGTCGCCATACAGTACTTGAATGGAAATCAGGTACGCTCGAAGCACGGGGGAAGAGGGTGTGGCTGCCCTTCCTGCCTTCGGGCCACGATGGCGGGAGGGGAAGACGATGCCCTTCGCAGGTTCGTTACTTATTTTATGTCAATGATTTATTCCCGACATAAAGATAAAATACACACCAAATCCGTTCTGGGAGCTTTAAAAATTCAATTGGGGAGTTTTGGAGGAGGTCTCGATGGGGGTGGGGGGGTCCACCTCCTCTCAAACACCCCCGTCTCGGGCCTTTGGTCTTCGAGTCATGCGTGCTTCTGCATGTCAAGCCGGGGCTGCTATTGCGAGTAAATGCTCTTTTCTCAGGATCTGACCCCTTCCCTGAAGTGCTTCCGGCGCCTGTGGTGGAAACTAACAATATTTACGGTTGTGAAGGGAGATATACATAACTTGAATTGTGTTGAGATATGATCTGAGATTCGATTCGATTTGAAATCTGCCCGATTGGATTCGGAGTTCAACTCAAAAGTTGTTAGAGCTATATTTAATTACAAAAAACAAAACAAGTAAATACGTTCAACGGCTGACACGCATTGAGAGTTTTTGAGATTCTTCAAGATTTGGCAAGCAAGGACATAAGGACCGGGGTGGGCACAGTGGAAATGCCTCCAACGTGGAATTTATTTATTTATTTATTTATTTATTTATTTATTTATTTATTTATTTATTTATTTATTTATTGGAGTTTAATGACACTTTCGACAGCCATGGTCACCTTGTGTTGGACATTTTTATTGGTGGAGGAAGCCGGAGAATCCGGAGAGAACCACCGAACAACGGCGATCAGCTATCAGACTTCCCGGCGTACTAATTCCACACAAACAGGGTTAGCATTAGTTGAAGACAGGTGCATCATCGACGTGCACTACGCCCTAGTACACAGCGCAACCGTGCCTTCACGTAGACAATCGATGGAAGGAAGACAGAGCAAAAGTGAGAGAGGGAGGAGAAAAAGATCAAACCAACAGTAACCAGCCACTACTATATTTTTAAACAATTACACGACAAACATTACCAAAGAATCAGGAGTCCCTCGCAACACAAATACAGCCACCTGTAACCTGTGTTTTACGTTCGCGCCACTAAAGTCTTATTGGGACACACGAGTGTCCGGGGAATTACGACAAACGCGAATGCACCACCCCACATGATTGGAGTTACACTTGACGGACTATCTCCCATTTCTGATATGAAAATTTTAATAAAATGGGGCGACCTCACTTACCCAGCTACATCACACTCTCTGTGGCTTTGTCACAGAGAGTTTGATGTATCAGGGTCAGTTGTTTTAAAACCTAAATGTTCTCGTTTGCGTGTACTTTCCGTGAAATGCCAACTACTTTGATACTTTTTATAACCTCGGCTGTAAACACAGTATCAAATTGCCTAGGGGTTTCACATAAACTGGTTGCATGGTCCTGGTGTTAATGGCCCAACAGGTTATACCGAACTTATCATAGTTTAATTTCTACCAGAATAAAGAGATTATTACCATTATGTGGATGTACAAAATATGTTTCCGAGTCGCGCACCGGGTTCTAAGGGCAGATCACGACGAGTCGAAGACGAGTCGTGATCTACCATTAGAACCTGGAACGAGACTTGGATAATATTTTGTACATCCAACATTTTTGTACATAGTTTGTACATCCACATTTTATCTTATAATATATTGGGGGTAAGTCAAGAATGTTGACGAATATATAACGAACTATTTATTCGTATGGATGAACAAAAAGAAAAAAAAATGGAACTCACGCGAAAGGAACGTGCATGTATCCGACTCCCTAATACAAACATCTGTATCAGGGGGTCGGATACACGACAGTTGCGGAGTTAATACAGACAAAATACATGTTGATTGAAAGATAAAATATATTATATTGGTACAATTTTTATCCAGAAAATAAAACATTCATGTCACCTTTATCGATCTATTTTGTATGTCAGTTCCCACATAGGCCGACAATAGTGCAAACGTACTATATTTTCGATCTTAAATTTCATAGATTTTCCTTGTTGCTACCACAGAGCTCCATTTGATAATCGTTTTTTCAAATTATTTTAACCCTTTACCCAACGTAAAGGCCAAAACCAGCCAGCACTATTCACAAAAATCGCCAATTAATTTTCATTATTTTTTTTCACTTTTTTGTCTTAAAAACATAGGTTATGACTCCACATTGGAACGAGCCCGACGAGCTCGTTCCGCTGTGGAGTCATAACCTATGTTTTTGAGAGAAAAATGAAATAAGAATTTTGTTTGCAAGTGTCGTCTGCTTTTCATGTTAGGTAAAAGGTTAACGCCGGGTCAAACCCTGGCCGCCTCGGTAAACCCGGTGAGCGTCGCATGTTTTTTAGGGCACCTCCCCCGACAGAATTCCTGGTTACGCGACCGCTGGGAGCTATAGCAATAAGGGGCCCGAATCTTCAAATCTTAAGACGGAAGATGATTTCGTATTATTTGCTGTCTTTTACGGCCTTTGAAGTTGAGCAAAAAAAAAGGTTCATATTTTTAGCACCGGGAATGGGCATATTTCGGTCCAGTCGGTAAACTTGTCAAATATGGAGCCAAAAATGTGCACTTTTCTCGCTTATTACAGTTGCGTCAGTCCCAACCGAAGCCTTGAGTATTGAATTCGTACCATCCCACATGGGCTCTCATTAATATTTGTCAGTCTGTAGTTGACATTCCATGAGCGAGTCAACCCACTCCTCTCTCCACTAGCTGGAAATGTTTCCTACGTACTTGTTATCAAATGTAATTTATTGTGAAAAGTAGCTTGTGTAAGACTAGAAGGGTTTTATCCAAGGTCACATGCCACCAGACAAATTATGTAAAGAATTCGACATTGTTATGGCCTGGAACCAGTCAAGCTTAAAATAGTCAATCGTCTCTGTTTTAGATTCAGTCGTCTGAAATATTTCAGTTCGTCGTAATAGCGATCCTCAGGGGAAATACCTCAGAATCTAAAAGTACCATTGACATTCATTTTCTTTGAGTCAACGCAAAATGTTTCCCAAACGAGAATTAACACGACTGAATCTTTAATGGCTTTACAATATTATAGATCCCAAGTATCAATGAACGAAGACTCACCACGGGTGTAGTTTTATGATTACAGCACCGCCGCCGTGAACTGGTCAAATTCCACCAGTGGGCAATATTTCCACGGTCGCAGTAATATTAGATTCAACACTAATTATAGGAATAATCATCAAAAAATTAATTAATGAAGCACCGGGTACAACCCGGTGCTTTATTAATTCAAATTTTGCTGATGATGGTTTTATTTCGTGGTAAACGCATGCGTGGACATCACTGACCACG
This sequence comes from Pictodentalium vernedei, assembly GCA_031216915.1. Classification (NCBI taxonomy): domain Eukaryota; kingdom Metazoa; phylum Mollusca; class Scaphopoda; order Dentaliida; family Dentaliidae; genus Pictodentalium; species Pictodentalium vernedei. Next base: position 658,884,521 of record CM062295.1, read on the forward strand.
AGTGGATTATGACCTCATGATCAGTCCACGGCGGTTGTACTTTAAGTCGTACAGATCAATCAATTATGTTAATATCGTTATGTTTTGAACTCAAACTAAATACTCACTGATTGGAATATCTGTGTCTGGAGCACTAAAGAATATCAGTGTAACTTTGTACATAAGGGGACGTCATACTAACTCAGCGGTAGTCTGCGCACGAAGTCTATTAAAGGGGATAAACAAAGAGCTCATAATAGACTTGGATTTCATACGGAATTAGACTGGTGGCCTGATGGCTTGTGTTATATCCCCTTCCCATCCAGGTGTTCAGTTTACACTTATGGGAATCATGTTGCGTATGAATGGGGTTCACGAGCAAAATAGGTGTTTCAATTTTTTCATGCCTGCCAAGATGTTGAAGAAAAATTCACACTAGTTAAATACTGAAAACAAATTATAACCGATACCAGGGGGGGGGGGGTAGATAGCGCGGAGGGTTGCCCCTTTCTTTACACAAGCAACTTCTTTTAGATGTGGCGTTCCGTTTGATGTTGGGGTTTTTTTCAACATTTTTACATACATGCTGGTCTCTCCACGCTAAATTATTACCATTTAACATTTAGAGGAGGAATCAGACACCTGATATGGTGTGAGGTTTGGGCATGATGAGACTATTATTATCCCTGGTAGGTGAGGGTGTGAGATGGGAAATCTCACCCGAGGGCAAGATATCTGGGCCTAACACGAGGCTAGCCGAGTGTCTGGACCAAATATCTTGTACAGAGGGTGAGATTTCCCCATCTCATACCCGCCCCCATCAGGGATAATTTTTCTCCACCCACCAAAACAGTCTGACGTCACCAAAAGTAATTCAAGGGCACGTGCAGCAATATCGAACAATCTTGTTGTCCATTTCTAAAAAAAAACTGATTTGCTTATTGGACAGAGCATACGACAGTTCTGTATATACCATAGGTATATACCACAAAATTAAATTCCAACGCCGGCAAGGCAGGGGTTAAAGGTTTGTTGCCAAATGAACATTGACACATTCCGATGACGTCATATTATGAATTCTGCAATGTATTCGCATAACTTTTCGACGGGAATTTCGTGCAACTCGCTCCACTCATAATGGCGTTCATCCAAAAATTCATATAAAAGAGTCAAGTGTCCTTCGGTTTTGTCTATTTTCTTCGACAAACGTTCGTCTGCTAATATTTCCGAAACGTGACACTATGTTGTTTGTTTACAGAAGAACGTTCCATGATTGAATAGTCCTGCGCTCATTAAATATGCTAATAATCCAAGAAAGGTTGGTCACGTGGGTGGGGTGAGATTGCTGTCACGTGGCTGGGGTGAGACAGGCATATCTCTCCCAGCTGTCTCACACGACTTTATATATTTCTCACTATTTTCTCAGTGTGCAATGCGTCACCTGAAATCTGAACTTTGCTGTAAAACAAAGACAAGTACTGACTACATTAAGATCAACATACAAAATGAAACGCAGAACCACTGATAATAATTTCACGCAACGAATTGTTTATAAAGATGTTACTCACTTCACCTTGGTAACAGGATCCTATGGTACCAGTTGAGTAAAACCTGTCTACTTCAGTTAGCATGGGGCTACTTTCCTTCCCGGAATCCTTGCAGAGAGGAGGGAACAAATTTTAAAACCACTGGTTCAGCGATTAATCCTTTACCTAACGAATCGGCCGCACCGCCGGCGTAATTTTAAAATTTAGCAGTTAAAAAAATAAACCTTTCAAAAAGTTGTTTTTCTTTTTAAACCGTTTCATGTAATCTCTCATGGGAACGAGCTCATGGAGCTCGTTCCCATGAAGGGTCACACGATATGGTTTTTTGAAATGTTTTGAAAAATTTTATTAAAAAAAAAACAAACAAAAAATAATTAAAATAGTAAAGTTTGATAAAGGGTTAAGAAGAGGTAGGCGTGACAAGGGAAAACAGAAGATCAATGATAACTTTATACCACGATTTTCGTGTGTACTCGACCTTACCCTATACAATACAGACATTGAGAAATGTGTTAGATTCAATACGCGTGGAATCCGGCTAGCGTGTAAGAACGCCGTGCAAGAGGACATCTGATTAGTTGTTGCGCATCTGGCTGACCCGGATGAAATGCCTCGACACAAAACAGTGTCAAATAAGAAAATAAACAGACCGCCGAAGGTGATATTTGTATTTAACTGGTTGAGTTCAGGAAGCCCGTTGCTAGAGGTCCCGTGTTCGATCCCCGTCCGGGACGATCCGAGTTGTGTCCTTAGGCAAGGTACTTCATCCCGGTTGCCTACATGGGGTATAGACCACAGTTTCCAATGTAAATTCTTATAGTAAATGTTTGTTCTATACCCTCAGTCTTGGGGTATTGGGAATTCTGTGTGAAATGCATTGGGCTTCACCCTCAGTGTCCACTACTCTGGCCTCTCATTTGGACGAGTTGGACATTATTTATTTTTTGGTTTTTAAAGTCATTTTAGCAACCATGACTATACCATGGCCGGCAGACGAGTTTAAAGTCAAATGTAGCCAATTGATTAAACCCCTCCTGCCTACTTTTTCTGACTTCTTTTTGGGACATTGGTCCACTCAGGGAATTTTTACCAACAAGGCAGGACTTGTTTAGCCACAGTTTACCACAGTAATGAAACACTGTCACATCCCTGCATTCCTTCCTCGATCCTACCAACGTTATTTTTTTGCAGCAGTATTCTTGCTTGTGGTTTAACGACACTTTTACCAGCCAGTGTTACATCATGTCAAACAGTCCTCGAGCGGAGGAGGAAGACGGACTACTAGGAGGGAACCACTGAACAACGGCTAGCAACTGTCAAACTCTCCAAACTACTAACTCTGCACAAGCAGAGTTAGCAGTGACTAAAGGAAAGTGCACCATCGACGAACAGTGTAGACAGCCTCATCGTGCCCCCGCGGGATTAACTCTTTACCCAACGCAGACGATTTCAAAATTTATTATTTAAAATATCATTCTTCAAATTTTTTCAAAAAATTTCAAACAAAACCATATCATGTGACCCCTCTTTGGAACGAGCTCGTTCCAAAGAGGGGTCACATGATATGGTTTTGTTGAAATTTTTCGAAAAATATTATTTTTTCAGCTGCTGAATTTACATATTACGCGGGCGATTCGTTGGGTAAAGGGTTAAGTGTCTTGCTCAAGAACAGAACGCAGTTTCAGCTGGTCAGAACCGGCCGCCGACCTTCCGGTCTAAAATAAAATGCTCTTACCACTGAGCCATTTGCACCAATAGGAATCGTTTGAATCAGGTGAGCTTATGAGGGCAGCTCACTTAATGCTGCTCACATACGTGGGTTGCCATTTTAATATGATTGGCATTTCAAATTCTCTGAACATTTTGAAAATGCGGCGGTATTCATAGCTCCACGTATGCTACAACTTTTGGGGGTCATTTAGACGAACAATACTTTATTGCGATGGCGTCACATGTATGTTTGTCGTCCATCCTGTGTCTTGTATACAAACCTCCGACCAACGTATATTATTATTATTTGTTAGTTTCTATGTTTACTTTCAGCATCTAAGGCAATAAAGCGACCACAACGTACATCCTTCACTCGGGTTGATCTTAATAAACACGATTCAGAAATTCCATATCAAATGCGGACTCATTAAATGTCCACTATTTCTTCAAGTCATTTTGTTGTTATAGGAAATGAATTGTCACAATAATCAAAACTGTTTTCACATGTACATTTGTGTATATCTATTCTAACAAAAGTGTATTTATATCTTTGTTATGTACGTGAAATAAATATTATCATTTTCTTTATTTATAAAATAGTTTTTTTTTAGTGTTGTCGATATTTTGTTTCACGTGGTCACTTCGTTTTACATAAATGTTTTTTTTTTTAAAAATATAGGTTTTCTTTAGAACCAAAACTGGTTCTAATCTTGTCCCTGAGATGGAACCAGTTCTGTTTAAACAGTATTTATTTCAAATCAAATAAATTTATAAAGCTTAACATTAAATATTAACAGAATTAAACATAATTTGAGGGGGTTTCAGTCGTACGTTTAGAGCTTATACGAGGTTGTCTCAAATCATTATTAAGCAAAGGAGATATGAACAGTTGGCATATCGAACCAGTTTTTGACTCTATACAAAACCAAAATGTTTGGCGACTACGTTGAATAAGCTCCAAGTTTACTGCTGAACCTACTTCAGTTAATGTAATATTCTGTTAAAATTGAATGCTAATCTTGGTAAATTTATTTGGTTTGAAATAAATACTGTTTAAACAGAACTGGTTCCATCTCAGGGACAAGATTAGAACCAGTTTTGGTTCTAAAGAGAACCTATATTTCTGGCAGTGTGTAAGGGGTTTGTTGAAGATCGAATTATTCTGATTATAGCCTGAAAACACTTGCTACATTATTGGGAGTCATTAATTGGTTGAGAGCTAGATTATTTTTGGTGGTCTGAAATTGTTATTCAAAATTTGTTTTAATACAAATTATTGGAGAGTGCCCACATGCACTCTCCAATAATCTGTAATAGAACAAATTTATTTAACTCTTTACCCAACGTAACGGCCAAAATCAATCAGCGCGATTCTCAAAAATCGCCAATTAATTTTCATTATTTTTTTTAATTTTTGTCTCAAAAACATAAGTTATGACCCCTTCGTTGGAACGAGCTCGTCGCGCTCGTTCCAATGAAGGGATCCATAACCTATGTTTTTGAGACAAAGAAATGAAAAAAAAATTAGTTATTCAAGACTTTTTTTTGCAAATGTCGTCTGCTTTTCATGTTAGGTAAAGGGTTAAACAAAAAATTATTTCTGTTTGACTGAATATGAATTCATTTTTTTTTTAAAGCCCTGATAGTGGCTTCTAGCACTTAAACAGTTAAGTAACGTACAGTGTACGCAGATAATATTTACAGCCTGAAAACACTTGCTATCACTATGCCGGGAGTAGAAAGGCCCAGATTATCCATTGCAAACTTCGTTTAAATTGTAGTAACTAAATGGCCAAAAGTTTGACAGATTTATCGGGTATAATCCTGAATGCCGGTGTGGCTATCGTTATGAAAACTCCAGTCACTATATACTTTCATGTCTTATTTACGCGAAGGAACGCCATATGATGTTTAAGAAATTGGAAAACAATGACAAAACCATCGTGGTACTTCTCCATGGAAATCCATATAAATCTGACTCGCACAACAGTTTTGTTTTCAATACTGTTCAAGAATACATTATCAAAACGAGAAGGTTTGAAAACTTATTGTAGGAAAGTGGTATTTTGTCGGCAGCTGTGATGCCCTGGTGTCGACTCGAAGGGATCCACGTTCCAAAAACTACATTTATAGCTGAATCTTCGCCATCATGACGCGTACACACCCGTTTTAACTTGTCTGATCATACTCCAGACATCAAAATAGATTAGATAACCATTGTGCACTTATTCGTAATAGCTTTACAGATTTACCAGTTTATTAAACTAAACAATCTGTGAGGCCGACAAATAAAAATCTTATTCTGAGAGCGGTTTTCTGTTACGCAACGCTGTTGTGGGACTCACAACTGGAAACTGTTCAATGATCACTTTCCGGGTGTGTGTTGCAGAGTAGCCCAGCTACTACTCTTTCTGTTACCTTATGGCGGGACAAGAGTAATGATATGCAGCTTTTCAAGAGCCTTTTAAATACTTATGATTAAGAAGGTAATGCAGTCACGTGGCTGAGTAAGTTTTTTTCGCGTTGCAATATAGATTATCTGGAGTACTGACAATGTCGGTAGTGTGCGCGTCATGGCTGGGTGGTGGGTGTCTCGAGAAATCCTTTGAAACGCACTATGCCTTAGTTGTACTGAAAATAGGTTTTCCATTAATTTGGAAGTATATTTTGATACCTAATATGCGGTCACTTTTGCACAACTGCACAAGCACCATACAATGTAATTTTATAAGGTAAGGGTAAGGCGTTAAGATAGACCTAGCCTGTTCGCCAAACCCGGTTTCAAATGAATGAAATAAAAATATTGTTTAGAAAAAAAACACTTGCCACATTATTGGGAGGCATTAATTGGCTGAGAGGTAGATTATTTTTGGTGGTCTGAATTTGTCATTCAAAATGTGTTTTATTACAAATTATTGGAGAGTGCCTACATGCACTCTCCAATACTCTGTAATAGAACAAATTTAACCCTTTACCCAACGTAACGGCCAAAAGCGATCAGCGCGATTCTCAAAAATCGCCAATTAATTTTCATTATTTTTTTCATTTTTTGTCTCAAAAACATAAGTTATGACCCCTCGTTGGAACGAGCTCTTCGGGCTCGTTCCAATGAGGGGGTCATAACCTATGTTTTTGAGACACAAAATGAAAAAAATTAGTTATTCAAGAATTTTTTTTGCAAATATTGTCTGCTTTTCATGTTAGGTAAAGGGTTAAACAAAAAATAATTTCCGTTTGACTGAATATGAAACATGAGCAATGAAAACATTGATTTTTGCTCTGGTGCCTTCATTTTTTTAAAGCCTCGATAGTGGCTTCTAGCACTTAAACAGTTAAGTAAAGTGCAGTGTACACAGATAATAATTAGGGGTTATTGCGTGGTTCGTTCCATATCGGCCGAGATATCAGTTGACTTCATATCAATCTGAGACGAGAGATCGGCGCCATATCGGGCAAGCTTGAGGTCATGTCAGTCGAGTTTGTTAATGGGTAATTCTTTGGAAAAAATTATATAGAGAGTAATCAATTTGTTTTGAGCGTTACGGTAAATAATTCATCGAGAGACGGGTCGTGAGTAAATTTACGAAACAGTCCCGTCTTGAGATGAATTATTTACCGTAACGCTCACAACAAATTGATTACTCTGTTTATTACATGACATTTGGAATAAAGAGGTCTTTTACTATAATAATTCAACCAAACTATTGTCAGATATAATCCAATTTAGTGTAAACACGGAAACATTTCTAAAATTAGCAGGAAGGAAATACGAAATAGTCCTGTCTCGAGGCGAATTATATACCGTAACTTGCCGTAAGAATGGGTCACTCTCTTTAGTAAATGACATTTTAGACCAAAATGTCTTTCATTAAAAATAATTCAACACAAAATATTCGCAAATGCAACTCTGAAATACTTCTGAAATTAGCGCATATGAATACATCACTTTCTGTGTCAAATCTTCGATTGGAAATGGCCCAGTTTTATTTTTGTGACTTTCGTTCGATATTTTACTATTTTATGTGGCGTTCCAGTCGCATTTGGGGAATGGCATTCAGGCATAAGATAAAACATTTCAATTTGGATTTTGTCAACTGTGCTAACGAACCTGTTCATGGAGGAAAGAAAGGATATTTAAAAATATTCAGAACGAAAATTCATTTTAATTAACTGATGTGGAACTGGAAAACAAAACATCAACAAATCGGTGGGGGCGTGGCTTATATACGTCAGTCGTTCCAAAGTTACTATTGAAGTGACATAATACACTCGTGACATTACCACTTTTTAATCAACATTAAATTCAATGCAAAACGAACTGAGGAATGTAATAAATCTAATTAACAATTCTCTGTTTTACTGGTAAAATCGGCCGAGATATCAGCATGAGTTTACTTCATATCAATCTGAGACCAATATCTAATTAACTGTTCTCTGTTTACTGGTAAAATAGGACCCAGTCACCAATGCTTGGGAGGTGCAAACCCTCTCTAAAATGGGCAACATGGCTTATTAACGCTCACCCCTGGTCTTGAGTTGATACTCATGTTGTGGTCAAGATTAGCCATTGTGCAAAAATATGTGACCTTAAACACCAAAAAATAAATAAATAATAATTAACAATTTTTCGATAAAACCAAAACATTTCCTCCTGGCAGGGCGCCAGTGTTCAGAGCTAAATGCAGTTAACACAATAGATTTTTTTATTGGGATTTAACGATACTTTCAATCGCCAGAGTCAACTCGTGTTGGGCAGGTTTAGGGGTGGAGGAAGCCGGGGTACCCGGAGACAACCACCGAGCAACAGCGAGCAACTGTCAGACTCCCCAACGTACTAACTCCACCCAAGCAGGGTTAGCATTGGTTGAAGTCAAGTGTACCATCATCGTGCAGTATGTCGTAGTATACAACACCACCTCGTGGGTAATCGGGATTAAATATCTTACCCAAAGGCAACAACGCAGTTAGCTCTGGTGGGGAATGAACCGCGGGTCTTTCGGTTTAAAGTCCAGTACCGTAACCACTGAACCACTGGGCTCCTTAATAAAATAAAAATCAACCTTCAGGATGAATGATGTTGAAAAAGGAACTGAAACACAGAGGACTGATTTTCACACCAACATGGAGATACAGTACAGTCGACGTGGACTGGTCACTTTCCACGGGTGAGCAATATTTTCATGGATGATATAATATCAGACTCCGAACACTAATTATATATAGGAATAGTCATCAAAACTTTAATTAATGAAGCACCGGGTACAACCCGGTGCGTCATTAATTAAAATTTTGCTGATGATATTTTTACCTGGTAAACGCATGCGTGGATATCACTACCCATGTATGGATTATGACCAATCCACGGCGACATTAATGTAAATATCCAATATACATAACTGGGGTGCCAAAGTGAATTTTCTGTGGAATTTTAGAAACTTTTACGACTTCGGGAAAACATGTTTGTTCCTCTGTCGCCAAAATTTGAACACATTAATCGGTCAATTGAGATACCGAAATAACAACCTTTGCTTGCGTAGTACACGTGTTGGCACATAACACAACTACAAATCTCTCCTCTCCTATACTTTTTGCACTTTATAAACGGCCACAACACGACACAATCAAAACTCAAAGAAGTCATGTCCAGCACACGCCATGTGATAATCAAATGGTAAAAAGTAATGACATAGACTGTGGACATACTTCAAATGTGAAATTCTCCCTAAATATCACGAGAGATTGTAAGTTGGGTTTTTTTTTGTCACAGTAGTTAGCATTTTACTTGACCTTCACTCCTGCGATTTCATGTTTCGATTTTTCAATGAGTACGTAAGTGCAGGCCTGTTCATTTTCTAAATACGGACAACAAAGATCAATGTCGTTAGTAGTATGTCATGTACCCGGACACCCCTTATTTGGATGACCCCGGTGGATGACCCCGGAAGTGACGTCATGTCACGTGACGTAGTGGCGCCATGTTGTGTTGTCATGGTAACCCGCGTGAGCGGCCATCTTGTGACGTCATCTCCATAGTGATACGTGGTGTGAGTGCGCATGCGCAGCGCGTGTTGTTAGGGTGATACGTGTTTCCGTCGTCCATTTTGTATACTGGAAGCCGCCATTTTGGTTTCTATGGTGGCACGTGATTGCTATGTTACCAATGGCTTCTAACAAGACAGGGGTATGTTCGGAGGGTGTGTTCCTTTGTAGAAGAGTAAATCTAATTACCACAAACAACCCGACAATCCCTCCAAAGCACCAAAATCCACCAAAAATCACCGAAATTGACATTATTTCCCCAATTTATCGGCTTAGCGGTAGTACTATAGTACTAAGAGGTACCGGGGTGTGTTCCTTTGTAGAAGAGTAATGTTCTGGCTTTGAATTCGCCCAGATTCCCTTTTTGGATCCCTATCCCATGACGTTTTCCCCTATTAAGAACAGCACGAAGTGCTATAGGACAAATTTACCCAGAATTCTCTGCTTCTATCTATTTATGTAATAGTTTTCGTCTATCTGGTCCTGTTTCATTGTTCTAGAGTATACTCCAGTAGCGTAGAAGAGCCTATCAACTGGAACAGTATACCTTATTATTGCTATATTTAGCAATTTCTGGTCTATTCTTGTTAGCTCTGACCCTATTCCGTGTACTCTTGTTGTTTCATTTATCTAGATCATTTATATAAATTATAACTAACCAATCAGATTGCTTGATATCCCATAATGCAGTTATCTCCCTTCTGTATAACAAAAGCCTATATCCAATGGCCATATCCCATGGAATCCCACTTTTGCAAAACACCTGTGGCTATGGAATCCCTTTTTATCGTATGAGGCCATGAGGGCTATGTAAAAGCCCTCAATGAGTCCTCATTTATTATCCCTCATAGCCTCATTGAATTTTGAGGTTATGAGGACCATTAAAAATCCCTCAATGAGGTATAATTTACTACGACTCTTATCCTCATTTCAGTATTTAACAGGTATATCCTATGGAATCCCATTTTGGAAAACACCTGTGACTGTGGAATTTCTTTTTGTCGTATGAGGCCATGAGGGCTATGTAAAAACCCTCAATGAGTCCTCGTTTATTATCCCTCATAGCCTCATTAAATTTTGAGGTTATGAGGACCATTAAAAATCCCTCAATGAGGTATAATTTACTACGACTCTTATTCTCATTTCAGTATTTAACAGCCATATCCCCAGGCGCCCCAATTTCGGCACCCCTTTTTGGAAAACATGGCCTTCGGCACCCCTTTTTTGTCGTATGAGGCCAAGAGGACCATGAGTAATTCCTCAATGAGGTCTAATGTAGACTTACCAACCGCTTCCATCTTGTCGCCAAAGCTCCAGGGCCACTACTGGTCTATGGTCTATCTGTCCTATCATTAGCTTCTACAGCAGTCTTATTCCATTGCGGCCTTGTACCAGTACTATTGACTAAACTACCATCCATTAATATTGACTTATATCACTACTTCCTAGCTATACCTTCGCTCAAACCTTCAAAATGTTCAATCAGTGTATACATATAAAACAATCCGTAATTGAGATTCCTAGCCGATTCCGTAAAATATGGATTCCGTGTTTTTTCATCAACACTCGAGGGTATTAAAGAAACTTTCTATATTAGTATTAACGTGTATAATACAACATAATGGTATAGTTTGTTGTATAACTGAGAATTTGTGTTTATTTTAATAGATTCCGGACACTGAGTTCCGCCACACATTCTCAATTTTTTAGTCTACCCAACCTAGCCAGCGTCTGACACGAACTATAACATTGAAGAGTTTTGTCTGTTTTCCCCTCTGTTACAAATGTTTCACGTACACAATAATTTTTGGCTTTGTGTGTGAATATTGTATATTAAAATCTTTTACTATGACTGCGCGTCCATATCATTACAAGAAAGTATAACAGGTTGTACACGAGAAATTCCCGAAAGCTGTTGAAGTGACAATTAGTATTTCCAATGGATTTTACGTTCAAAACAATTGCGTGTAACTAACAGAGAAATATGGTTAGTAACACCCTAGTAATATTTATGAAGCAAGCGATGTCTAAGGATTATTTTGGTATATTACTTATTAGAAAGCATTACCAAATAATGAAAGGCCAATACATTTAGTGTCAACGATGAAACACGAATGTCTGGAACCGAAAGAAATTTCTGCTTCGATACTCGCAAGTAAACAAAGGCTTTCTTAGACTTTCTTAGAAGCGTTCGTCGGGCCGCCTAAATAATATAAAGATAGACTCATTGCCCAAATTCAAAAGTATTCAGATCACCACAGTGGTGTTCCGATTACTTTTTAAGCCTGGTCACGTATAAGCCCCCCTTTCCGTCGGTCACCCATCTTTTTTGACCTAAGAAAGAAGAGGTACTGTGAAAAAACATCACTTTCGTTAGTAAAAGACCCCAGGCAAAACTGAATCATTCTCTTAACATACAACCATCTAGGAGCTAAGGTAGTTATTGGGGTACATCGCATCGGATTGAGCGTCCTGTAGTTCACAATGGAGGGTAGAATTTTTCGATAATTTATGTAAAAACACGGAATCCATATTTTACGGAATCGGCTAGGAATCTCAATGACGGATTGTTTTATATGTATACACTGATTGAACATTTTGAAGGTTTGAGCGAAGGTATAGCTAGGAAGTAGTGATATAAGTCAATATTAATGGATGGTAGTTTAGTCAATAGTACTGGTACAAGGCCGCAATGGAATAAGACTGCTGTAGAAGCTAATGATAGGACAGATAGACCATAGACCAGTAGTGGCCCTGGAGCTTTGGCGACAAGATGGAAGCGGTTGGTAAGTCTACATTAGACCTCATTGAGGGATTACTCATGGTCCTCATGGCCTCATACGACAAAAAAGGGGTGCCGAAGGCCATGTTTTCCAAAAAGGGGTGCCGAAATTGGGGTGCCTGGGGATATGGCTGTTAAATACTGAAATGAGGATAAGAGTCGCAGTAAATTATACCTCATTGAGGGATTTTTAATGGTCCTCATAACCTCAAAATTTAATGAGGCTATGAGGGATAATAAATGAGGACTCATTGAGGGTTTTTACATAGCCCTCATGGCCTCATACGACAAAAAGGGATTCCACAGTCACAGGTGTTTTCCAAAATGGGATTCCATAGGATATACCTGTTAAATACTGAAATGAGGATAAGAGTCGTAGTAAATTATACCTCATTGAGGGATTTTTAATGGTCCTCATAACTTCAAAATTCAATGAGGCTATGAGGGATAATAAATGAGGACTCATTGAGGGCTTTTACATAGCCCTCATGGCCTCATACGATAAAAAGGGATTCCATAGCCACAGGTGTTTTGCAAAAGTGGGATTCCATGGGATATGGCCATTGGATATAGGCTTTTGTTATACAGAAGGGAGATAACTGCATTATGGGAAATCAAGCAATCTGATTGGTTAGTTATAATTTATATAAATGATCTAGATAAATGAAACAACAAGAGTACACGGAATAGGGTCAGAGCTAACAAGAATAGACCAGAAATTGCTAAATATAGCAATAATAAGGTATACTGTTCCAGTTGATAGGCTCTTCTACGCTACTGGAGTATACTCTAGAACAATGAAACAGGACCAGATAGACGAAAACTATTGCATAAATAGATAGAAGCAGAGAATTCTGGGTAAATTTGTCCTATAGCACTACGTGCTATTCTTAATAGGGGAAAACGTCATGGGATAGGGATCCAAAAAGGGAATCTGGGCGAATTCAAAGCCAGAACATTACTCTTCTACAAAGGAACACACCCCGGTACCCCTTAGTACTATAGCACTACCGCTAAGCCGATAAATTGGGGAAATAATGTCAATTTCGGTGATTTTTGGTGGATTTTGGTGCTTTGGAGGGATTGTCGGGTTGTTTGTGGTAATTAGATTTACTCTTCTACAAAGGAACACACCCTCCGAACATACCCCTGTCTTGTTAGAAGCCATTGGTAACATAGCAATCACGTGCCACCATAGAAACCAAAATGGCGGCTTCCAGTATACAAAATGGACGACGGAAACACGTATCACCCTAACAACACGCGCTGCGCATGCGCATTCACACCACGTATCACTATGGAGATGACGTCACAAGATGGCCGCTCACGCGGGTTACCATGACAACACAACATGGCGCCACTACGTCACGTGACATGACGTCACTTCCGGGGTCATCCACCGGGGTCATCCAAATAAGGGGTGTCCGGGTACATGACATACTACTGTCGTTTCTCATGACAAAACTAACACAATTTGTATACGTTGTCCAAACATAAAGGTGCCGCCAATTCGACTTATCTGATGGCTTTGCTCTTTTCTTGTCTTGTCGAAGCAACTTCAGCCATAGATAGTCTTTATATAACTTGCCTCTGCTCACAGCTATCACTAAAAGGCGGTAGCAAACTTTTAGAAATTAGTGTTTTATATTTTGATTGTTGGAATGGCAATAGCTATATCTTCAAGTCGCTCATTGAGTACGCCAAAGAGTCATCTGCGATGATAAAGCATTCATTTATTCCTTTACTCACTTACTTATTCACTTTTTCCCGTCCAAGTCAGCAAAGATCGGTGACATTTCAGACAAGTTTGTAGTCATGTCAACCGTGCGTGGTTGTGGGCAATAGCTATCTTCATGTCATCCCTTCAGTGCAACAAGGAGCCATCATCGCTTCTTTTTGCTCTTAAGGAACGAAATTTATTTATTTATTTATTTATTTATTTATTTATTTATTTATTTATTTATTTATTTATTTATTTACTGGTGTTTAAGGTCACAAATTTCTGCTCAATGGCTAATCGTGACCACAACATGGACATAATGTCAAGTCGAGCCAATTGTTTATACCCATGTTGTCCATTTTACAGGACTTCAACCCCAGGCATTGGTTACCGGAGCCCATTTTACCGACAAAACAGAGCACTGCTTCCCTTCCCGAACTTTTCACTGGGGAGGGGGCTTTAAGGTTTTCAAGCAAATAGGAGCACTGTATCGTAACCATCTCTATACAAATGTTATGACGTAATGATGTCACCATCAATATTGGTATAAACGTTTTACGTTCAGGGAAGTTATCGCCCCAGTATAGGGTAAAGAAAACATAATGGAATACGTAATTTGGCTCACCCGTGTTATTGCACCTTCCTTTGCTGTGAATACCCGATACAATAGATATTGGGAAATGTGCTAGATATACCACACGTGGAATTCGATCTACGTGTGCGAAGGTAATGTAAGACCACATCTGATTGGTCGATATGCTTCTGATTGACGTTATAACATGAATGAAATATTTCAACACAAAAAACAGTTACGCACGAAAGTAACAAACCGCCGAAGGTGGTATTTCTCTTTAAAAAACAGCTTCATTATTTCTAGTTGTATCGTGCCCATTACCCGGACTTTTGTCGGTGTAGCTAGTGATATTTTCCCATAGGAACCGGACTTTTGCCGGTGCAACGTTTTTCAGTGCAAACGTCGGCTCCATCCAGCTAGATCTGGCAAATGGTGTATGTACCGCACATATAGTATGCTACGGTATGTATAGTACTATACGTACACCCAGGGCTATGGGTGTATAGTATGGGTATGGGTATGTGATGGAATATTGATGGGGAAGGTGAGTTTTGTTTTTTAAAGTTTTTCTCGCGAAACGGTTGACGTTGTTACTGGCGTCGTGACATCTTGATATGCACAAGGCGTCATAGACACGTTGGCCGCTGTTATCGTCCACTGCCCAATCGGATATGACCTTATTTGGATCAGAGGTTGTCGGGCTTCTCGTAACGAATGATATGGTAGCAGCGTCATATACCCCTGAAGGTCACATGTTAGCCGTTGGTGCTACTAATCCAGCTATTGCTTCATATTTTACTATGACTTGTATAGATAGTACGCAATGAAAGGCTGGGCGGTATCGTGGGGCGGTGGGGGCAATGTACGGTTGTCTAGTTCGGTATTGCGAGGTAGTCCTTAGTTGTTTAGAACGGTAGTATAGAATGTACGGCCTGTACCCCTGTAGGCCCCATCTTAATGTTTGGTGCTATTAATACACCTTTTACCAGAAAACGTGCTTTGGGAACTGGTGTAAGTGATTTTGGAACTACTCGGGACATTCGGAGACAGAAAAAGATAGTGACTATGGAACTATGGGATTTTTTAGGAGTACATGAAACTATTGTGGACTTAAGATAGTGATTGTTAGGAAAACACATATGTAGTAGTTGTATGATTGTTGGTTTACTGGCGTGTTTGTTTAATCGTTGGTTTGGTATAGTTGTACTGGCTGGTGTAGTAGCGATAGTGGCTACTGTTGAGGTTGCTGGTGTTAGCGTTGTAGAGGCTGGCGTTGTAGTGGTTGGCGCTGTGGTGGTTTGTGATGCTATAGTATTTGTTTTTGGTTAAGTAATTGTAGTGGGTAGTGTGGTTATGGCTATTGGTGTCGTGGTTGTGCATGTTGTACAAGAGTAGTTGGCGTTGTAGTTGTGGTAAGTTAAGAAGTGGTAGTGGCTGGTACTATGGATGTGGATTGCGTGGTAATGGTAGGTGTCGCAGCTGTTGATGTAATAGTTGGTGTTATAATGATTGGCGTTTAGCCATTGTGCATAAACATGTGACCTTAAACATCAATAAATAATAATAAACAATGATTGGCGTTGCCGTTGTGATAGTTATGCAGCTGGTTTAGTCATTGTAGTTGTTCATTCTATTTTTGGTATTTTTTTTTTTTTTTGGTTTAGTTGTTGTGATTGGTGTTGTAGATCTAGTGGTTCATATTGTAGTTAGTTGTTTAGGTGTAGTGGTTTGTGTGGTTGATGCCATTTGCGCTGTTGTGGCTTTTGGTGCAGTAATTTGCTGGTTGGTGATGTCTTGGCTTCAGTGTAACTGATGTTGTGTGTGGAGTTTAGGGATCTGCGAAAAACGCATTTTTTTCGAATCGAATCGTGTCTCTAATATCGATATCGAATTTAATCTCGAATCGAATCTTAATAGACAAGTTATTTCATATTGCACCAAACGGAAGTTACGGTACACTGTGATGACCCTTACAAGAGTGACTATCACCTTAAACACCAATAAATAAATATTCTCTGTAGCACCATCGCTGAAACAACTAGGCCTGTTTTGTATAGTTTTAGTTTTTGAAGGCTAAATTTGTTACTATCCACGTTCTAAAGAACGTGGATAGTAACAAGTTAAGCCTTCAAAAACTAAAACTATGAAAAATGTTCCGGACAAAATTCACTGCTTATCTAACAATTAACCTTTGTCAATTACTCAATTACCTATGAATTGAGCCTACATGAATGAATTGTGTAATGTCAATTTTATTCAGTGTTTGTTAGAAATGTAACAAATTCGAATAAATCGAATCTTGAGACTGATTCGGGGTCGATCTCGAAGGAGACGTATGGTATCGATACCGAATCGAATCTCTAATATTCGCAATACCCTAATGGAGTTGTAACAGTTGTTGGAGTAGTTAATGATGTAGTATTTGTGGTGCTTGGTGTAATAAAGGTTGGTGTAGTAGGTGCTAGTTTGGTGGAAGTAGTTGCCGTGGTTAATGGAGAAGTAATTAATAGAACAGTCGATGGCGTTGTAGTTTTCTGTGTAATAATTGTAGATTTTACATAGAATCACGATACCAATCACTACTACCACAACGCCAACCATTACTATATAAACTACCACAACTACAGAAACCCACACAACAAATGCAACGCCGACCATCACTTCTACAACAATAAGTACAACTTCAACCACTACATCTACTAAGGACTCCACAAAACCAAACTCTACAGCTACATCACCAAGCGAAAGAGCTGTGACATTTCCAACCACAACTACAGCACAAAACACAGCAACACCAACCACTACAAAGCCAGCTCATGCATCCACGCCACCAACAACCTCAGCAACAACCACCACAACTACTGTACTAACTACCGCAACTACTAAACTATCGACTAAACAAACCACAACACCAACAACCACAGCTACTTCACCATCAACCCCTATCTTAAGTCTCATGTTGCCTCAAATACTCCTCCAAACCAAACCACCACTGTCTTCAGTTCCGGCTAGTCTCCAAAGTACTTGCATCAGTCCCCAAAACTTGGTACCCGATAGTCCTCAAACCACAATCACCTGCGATCAATCCCCGGAAATTCGAATTGTCCCCAAACCATGTTCTCCTGTGATTTGTCCCCAATAGTCCACAAATATCCACATTAGTCAAGACTGGTCCATAGGAATCATGACGAATGCTATCTGGGATTTAGGGGCCATAAAGGCCATATATACTTGATTATTTTGAAATCGCAAGTCAATTTCCAGAAGTCATTCAACGAAACGCCTACATCACGGAGTGAGTTCATCCACTCTTGTCAAACCGCCATTTATTACCAATAAAACCTCCCATGCCTCTGGTCCTGATCATAGATCTTAGCCTTCTATTGTTATATGTTACTGTATTTCAGTAGTCTGCCCTGGTTTCTTCCTTCCTTATAAGGTTGTCCACAGCGTCATGGCCACCCATATTCACCACCAGATTATTATTATTATTATTCTTATTATTATTATTCTTCTTCTTATTATTATTATTATTATTATTATTATTATTATTATTATTATTATTATTATTATTATTATCAACCCTTTTTCTCCTTTTCTTCTTTTTTGTGTGCTTTTACTACTCCTTTTGTTTTTCTTCCGATCTTTGATTTTCTTTTACTCTTCTTCATGGGGAAATCAGGAAGACAGTGTCAGGGCAAAGCCAGCCTAAATATAGGGGGAAGGGGCCTCATATATAAAGATATTGTAAGTTCAAAAGATATTCCGCATCAAGGAGAAAAACCTGCGTGAATTTCACTTCTCTGCGAAGCTGGGCATGGCAAAAACACACGTGGTGTATATCCAGCTTCAGTGCGGGGACCCAGGGGAGAAACGGCATGTTAGATAAGGTCTAATCTCATTTAAGTTATACAGTAGTCGCGAGTCTTACGAGACGTAATCGGTTGGTGGCAGGATATCGTCACGGCCAATTGAGAAACGAGATTCTAAAAGACAGAAATGTCTGTCGTGTCGTCACCTGATCATTAGTACAGCAATGAGTGGCAGGACCGAATCGGTTCTCTCGACAAGTGAAATCACCTTTAAGTCACGCGCGAGATGACTTGTATTGATTCTGCCTCGATATACGTCATCTCCCACCATTTTGGCAGATGGACAGATGAGCGTCTGTCCACCTGACCGTTTAGGGTAAAAAGTATATATACCTTGAAGAGCAGAGCATTAGACACACACTTGGGGTCACACACACTTTGGTGAAGTCCAGGGCAGGCGGACTCTGTTTCCTGGCATAGGGGTACCTTCGATCACAGGACCCTGAAACGGCTGGAATCGCCAGACAGGGCATTCCACGATTGATTTAGCTTAAGGTTGATAGGCGGCTACAGTGCCAAATTCGTTGAGAAGGAAAACCCAAGGTGAAACGTTGAAGTTTAGATTGTCGAGTAGCAGGTATCAGCCTGCAATAGTCAGAAGTATAGGTTAATTGTATTGTGCGTATTAACCCTTTGAAGCGTCAGACTGATTGCGTTGTGAGTAGTTTGTTTTGCTGTCGAAGCATCGTAATGCCGACTGGAGACCGGTGTGAGTGACAATTTCGCCCTAGCACAAAAAAGGGCATTTGTGAATCGTCAATTCAACCAGGAACAGTGAACAGTTCAATAGGACTTTCACGGAGGACTTTCAAAAGGCACATAAGGTATGAGTAGACAATATCTGACCCAAATCAGAAGTACGGTGGCTTTATAGATGACAAACATTGCTGGTCGGAACCCTCCGACAGCAAGAGGTACAGTTACTCGCAGACGTTGACATTTGAGCCTAAGCGGGTGAAGCTGTTATGGCGAGCTCACGGTAATAACATTTCAGATTTGTGAAGCTCTTATGGCGAGCTCACGGTAGTAACATTTCCAGTGTGTAAACTATAGTGCCAGTAAAGGGCTATAGAATGACTATATAATTGTTGAGAATTATTAAACCCTAGTAACCCATTTTCTGTGAAAAGAATCGAATTGTTGATTGTTGAAATATTGAAACGGCTTTATTTTTATGTGTAAATAAAAGAATCGTTGTTACTTTAAATCATTCTTTCCATTATACAGCCTGAGGTGATTAGGAATCACACCTAACGGAAATCGAACCTATTTCAGGCCAATTTGGCAGAGAAGGAATCACGGCGTCGGTCTAACTCAGCTCCCAGCGCCCAGTTCGCGACACTTGGATTCCAACCCTCCACGTTGGTCTAACTTTCCCGCAATTTCATCAGCGGGATTAAATAACCCCACGTCAGCCCAGGCCTTACGGGGCCTCAGGTGTCCTGACATTGATTGGCGAGCGCTAACCAGGATATTTCTAAAAGGTAAAAAATGGCTATATGGAAATTTTGTTTTATTTTAACGGCGGTTCTGTTTATGTTTTGACGCGTTCGGTCAGCTGATGCCGTTCAAGGGTTTAATATCGCAATACAGTAGTCCCCAAGAGGATACTTAGTAGCCACTATACCTGCGGTAGGTTTCAGAATATTTCGGGCGTTTAATTACGTTAAATTATTCAGGTAAATTAGGATTAATTGCCATACTTTTTTTTTTCTTTCTTTTCCTTCTTAGTAATATGTCTCGTATGTTTGGGGCCAATGTTGCAGGATCTCATTGCAGGATCTCATGTGACGTCATGTCACGTGACCCAGTGCCGCCATGTTGTGCTGCCATGGTAACCCGCATGAGCGGCCATCTTGTGACGTCATCTCCATCGTGATACGTGGTGTGAGTGCGCATGCGCAGCTCGTGTTGTTAGGGTGATACGTATTTCCGTCGTCCATTTGTATACTGGAGGCCGCCATCTTAGTTTCTATGGTAGCACGTGATTTCTATGCTACCTAAGGCCTACAATAGGACAGGGGTATGTTCGGAGGGTATGTTCGATTAAATCGCAGTAAATCTAATTGCCACAAACAACCCGACAACTTGTATTATTTCGAATTCTTTCAGAATTCTCTGCTTCTATCTATATATGCAATAGTTTACGTCTACCTAGGCATGTTCCTTTATTCTAGAGTATACCCCAGTAGCGTAGAATCGCCTATTAATTGGAACAGCTTTACTTATTATAACTATATTTAGCAATTTCTGGTCTATTCTTGTTAGTTCTGACCCTATTCCAAGTACTCTTGTTGTTTCATTTATCTAGATTATAACTAACCAATCAGATTGCTAGATTTCCCATAATCTGTATGCAGGGTTATCTCCCTTCTGTATAACAAAAGACTACATTCAATGGCCATACATATCCCATGGAATCCTATTTTTTGCAAAACACCTGTGGCTATGGAATCCCTTTTTTGTCGTATGAGGCCATGAGGGCTATGTAAAAGCCCTCATTGAGTCCTCATTTATTATCCCTCATACCCTCATTGAATTTTGAGGTTATGAGGACCTTGAAAAATCCCTCAGTGAGGTATAATTTACTACGACTCTTATCCTCAATTCAGTATTTAACAGGTATATCTTATGGAATCCCATTTTGGAAAACGCCTGTGACTGTGGAATCCCTTTTTGTCGTATGAGGCCATGAGGGCTATGTAAAATCCCTCAATGAGTCCTCATTTACTATCCCCCATAGCCTCATTGAATTTTGCGGTTATGAGGACCATTAAAAATCCCTCAATGAGGCATAATTTACTACGACTCTTAGCCTCATCTCGGTATTTGAGGATACCCACGGCCTGGTATTGTATTATTCGAGGATACCTATCGAGGATACCTTCTATAGGATACTTATCTGAGGATACTATATAGGCTGTACATATCCCTATAGGTCTCTTGCTGGTCCTTAGTACTATTAATCCACCTGATGCTTTATGTTATCCTATGACTGGTATAGGTAGTATGCAATGCTAGGCATAGGGGTATTGTGGGTAGGGGTACTGCCTGGTAGTTTAGAACGGTACTATAGTATGGCGGTATATACACCTATAGGACCCTGTTGGTGCTTGGTACTATTAACCAACCGAAAATTTTGTTTTATTATATGGCTGATATATGTAGTACGTTATGGTAGACCTAGTGATTTTGTGGGGGTGGGGGTAATGCTTGGTAGTTTAGAACGGTAGAATAGCATAGGCTGTACATATCCCTGTAGGTCTCTTGCTGGCCCTTGGTACTACTGATCCACCAGATGCTTCATATTATTGAGCGGTATTCTGGGGTGGGGTCAATGCCTGGTAATACAGAACGGCAGCAGAGTATGGTTGGTATATTCCCCTATAGGTCCCATCCTAACCGTTCATAAGATTAACCTACCAAATGCTTTGTATCATCCTGTTACTGGTATGGTGGTACGTAATACCAGTAGTTCCTACCTTATTCCGAGTACTTTTGTTGTTTCATTGATCTAGATCATTTATATAAATTATAATTAACCAATTAGATTGCTTGATTTTCCATAACCTGTACTTAATCGTACGGAGTTATCTCCCTTCTGTATAACAAAAAACCTATATCAATGGCAATGTCCCCGGCACCCCAATTTCGGCACCCTTTTTTGAAAAGCATATGGCCTTCGGCACCCCTTTTTTCTGAAATGAGGATAAGAGTCGTATTAAAAATCCCTCATTGAGGGATTTTTAATACGACTCTTATCCTCATTTCAGAAAAAGGGGTGCCGAAGGTCATATGTTTTTCAAAAAAGGGGTGCCCAAATTGGGGTGCCTTCTGGAATCCCTTTTTTCTGAAATGAGGATAAGAGTCGTATTAAAAATCCCTCAATGAGGTCTAATTTGCTACGACTCTTATCCTCATTTGACAAAAAGGGATTCTCCAGAAGGAACCCCAATTTGGGCACCCCTTTTTTGAAAAACATATGACCTTCGGCACCCCTTTTTTCTGAAATGAGGATAAGAGTCGTATTAAAAATCCCCAACCAAGATGGCGGCCTCAGTATACAAAATGGACGACGGAAATACGTATCACCCTAACAACACGAGCTGCGCATGCGCACTCACACCACGTATCACTATGGAGATGACGTCACAAGATGGCCGCTTACGCGGGTTACCATGGCAACACAACATGGCGGCACTGGTCACGTGACATGACGGCACATGAGATCCTGCAATAAGATCCTGCAACCTTGGCCCCAAACATACGAGACATACTACTCTTCTGCATTCTTTCTGACGAGTGTTGAAGATAGAAAGAAAAAAGCAAAATGGATGCTGTTACACCCCTCGTCCAACTGGTATCATTAGACAAGGAAATGGGCCTTGAGGGGGCCGAACTTCAGAAGTTCGTTAAAGTTGACCAGAAACGTGAAGCCAAGGAAATTGCCTTACGTAATGAGGCGAGGGAGAGAGAAGCCCAATTAGAACGAGAGCGTGAGAAAGACGCAAGAGAGGCGAGGGAGAGAGAAGCCCATTTAGAACGAGAGCGTGAGAAAGACGCAAGAGAGGCGAGGGAGAGAGAAGCCCAATTAGAACGAGAGCGTGAGAAAGACGCAGAGAGGCGAGGAAGAGAGAAGCCCAATTAGATAGGGAGACAAAAGAGAGAGAGATTCAATTAGATAGTGAGGCAAAAGAGAGAGAGATTCAATTATCAAGGGAGGCAAAAGAGAGAGAGATTCAATTAGCAAATGAGGCGAGAGAGAGTGAAGCCCAATTAGAAAGGGAGGCAAGGGAGGCAGAACGAGAGCTCGAACAACAGAGGCACGAGAGAGAATTAGAGCCCCTTAGAGCAAGGGCTGATGTGGAGAATGAAAGTCGGCGCTCAGGGCACGGGAGTGCAGGGGTAGCAATTCATGCCCCACGCCCCACCTCGCTCATTTTAATGAAAACACGGATGACTTGGACTCGTACTTGGAGAGGTTCGAGCGTTTTGCCTCCAGTCAAATGTGGCCAGAAGACACATGGGCTATGTGCTTGAGCCCTTTGTTGTCAGGTAAAGCCCTCGAGGCTTATACCAGTATGCCTCCTGCACTTCTTAACGACTACAGTGAGCTGAAGAATGCCATCCTTCGGAGATACCAGCTCACTGAAGAAGGATTCCGGACCAAGTTCCGAGAAATTAAGCAGGAGAAGGGAGAAATAGTACCTCAGTATTTTGCCCGAGCTAGGCGGTACTTTGACCGCTGGACTGATCTCGCAGAAGTGAATGAGTCATATGGAGCCCTGCGAGATCTATTTCACCGGGAGCAGTTTTTAACTACATGCTCTAAGGAGTTGGGCCTGTTCAGCAAGGAAAGGGGTCCGCCCACCTATGGTGAGATGGCAACTGTGGCAGAACGCTACATCGAGGCCCACGGTGGGAGTGTAAACGCACCCAAATTGGCTAGGGGGTGGGGCAAACGGGTTGGCAATGGCACCCGTAAGGCAACAACACCCCAATCCGCCTGCGTCGCAAGCCAGCCGGAATGGGAACGCCCCCAAAGACACAACTTGTTTCATCTGCAACAAGCGGGGACATATTGCCAGGGACTGCTGGCAGAAGCAGGTTAGGGCCATTGGGAACGTTAGACCACCTCATAGGGGGCCGGAAACGCAGCACCAAGGGGTTGGAAGCAAGGTGACCGCATAGATCCAGGGCCCAGTAGACAGACGGCAGCGTTCTGTCAAACTATCGGTCCAGAACACAGTCCCCTCCGGGAATGTATACAAGAGGGAGAATTAAGGCTGGAAGGCGGGGAGGTTGTCCCGATAATAAGTGGCATGTGTCAGAGGCTCACAACTTCGCAGGAGAAGGTTAATATGCCAGTGTACCCAGGGTATGTGGGACAAAGGGAGGTCCGTCTGCTCCGGGATTCTGGGTGCTCCTCTGCAGCGGTTAGAAGGCAACTCGTTGACGACAAGCAATTGTTGGGTCGTGACCATTTGTGTATTTTGATAGATGGGACCGTTAGAAGGTTCCCCATCGCGAGGATAACTGTGGATATCCCATTTTATTGTGGTGAAGTGGAAGCCATGTGCATTGAATCGCCTGTGTGTGAACTGGTCATAGGTAATATCCCAGGGGTGAGGGCAAGCCCTGATGAGTTATGGTCCAGGGGCAGGGGGCCAAGTGAGGGCCCAACGAGGGCAAAGGAAGTTCAAGTCGGTGGGCAAGGACCCCCGGCGATTGCACTCGGTAACGTACCGAGTAAGGAAGGAAAGGTTCCCAGGGGGAACCAATCCGATGGTCCAGGGGATGGCCCCTACACGATGAAATGTCGGAAAGTTTCAGGAGGGACGACTCCTGTCTAATTAGGGAGAAGGGGCTGCAGGCGGTCCAGGCTAAACGCCAAACAGCGAGGGAACCCAATGGGGTCATTGGGGAAAGACCCTCAAGCAAATTTATGTGGGGAAGTTGAGCGCCCCAAGAAGTCGGTGTCACTCGTGTGGAGAGGGAAGGCCAGACCCACGCAAATGGCTGGGCAAACTCCCCCAGAATTGAGAAGGCACGGGTCAACACAAGTCGAGGGTGTTAAAGTGGATGGGACCGCTAAGGTGGGCGCCCAGGGGGCCGAGTAAAGGGTCTACAAACCAAACGAGAAGCATCCTAGGTGGCGGAGACCACGCAGTGAGTGCCGGGGGCGCACAGCGCCCAAGGTGCGCAAGAAGTCGTCGCAAAGGACAGGGGGGTCGACGGCACAAGGGCCAAGGACGGCCAGTGTCGTTCGAACGAAGGTGATCGCCGGGACGAGTGAGCCTGGGGGATATAGCGCCAAGGGAAGCTCTTGGGAATGCGACAATGACAGGGTATGGGGACCCTGGTGGAATACCCGTAGAAATAACGGGGCGAGAAGTAGGGGTGTGTCAAGGGTTACCCAAGGGGATACTGGTAACCGGGGGGGGGGGGGTGGCTCCAGTCGCAAATATTTTTGTGGATGAGGTGATGAGTTTCGTAAACCCGGTGTTAAGGCTCGGAAGAAACTTTTTTATTTTAGTATTATTATTGCTCTGACTGCTGACTAGAGTTGGTTGTGAGTGCGAATGTGAGATACACTGCCCTGCCCGACGCGAGTGTGCGGGGACGGGGAGCCTGTGTGTCGAGTTTTGTAAGTGTTGGATGCACAAACCCGGTGTTAAGGCCCGGGGAAACCGCGCTTGTTTTATTGACGAGAGTTTGTTGTGAATGTGAGGCACACTAACCTCGTCTGTCGCAAAGGCGCGGTCGGGAAATCTGTGTATTGAATGTGTGAGTGTGTGAGGCACAATTTTAATCCCCTGGTTGAGCTTTGCGAGGGTGAGGCTCAACATAATGTAGGGGTCGTTTGCCCCTTCACAAGACATAGGGGAATGGGAGGTGAAGTTACACTCCGTTGGAATTAACCCATCTGACGCAAAGGCGCGGACGGTGTTACTCGTCGGAGTGAGTGCCAAGTGAACTGTTTGCAAAATGGGCGAATGTGTATAAAAATGTGTATGTTTAGGTGTAAATATATAGTATTAGAGAGAGAGAGAGAGAGAGAGAGGGCTGCAAATCTAAGGATAAGGCTACTCTCCATATGTAAACCCACAAGACGGGAGCATATGGTGGCTTGTGTGTCGTGGTAATCGTAATTGTAAAAAGGTGTGAGAGGCGAGCGTGCGTGGCTTTGCCCCTTGTGTTTTAAGAGATACACAGGGTGTTTCTCTCGGGAAGGGAGTTGTCAGGGCAAAGACAGCCTAAATATAGGGGCAAGGGGCCTCATATATAAAGATATTGTAAGTTCAAAAGATATTCCGCATCGAGGCGAAACACCTACGTGAATTTCACTTCTCTGTGGTGCTGGGCATGGCAAAAACACACGTGGTGTATATCCAGCTTCAAGGCAGGGACCCAGGGGAGAAACGGTATGTTAGATAAGGTCTAATCTCATTTAAGTTATACAGTAGTCGCGAGTCTTACGGGACGTAATCGGTTAGTGGCAGGACATGGTCACGGCCAATTGAGAAACGAGATTCTAAAAGATAGAAATGTCTGTCGTGTCGTCACCTGATCATTAGTACAGCAGTGAGTGGCAGGAACGAATCGGTCTCTCGACAAGTGAAATCACCGTTAAGTCACGCGCGAGATGACTTGTATTGATTCTGCCTCGATATACGTTATCTCCCACCGTTTTGGCAGATGGACAGATGAGCGTCTGTCCACCTGACCGTTTAGGGTAAAAAGTATATATACCTTGAAGAGCAGAGCATTAGACACACATTTGGGGTCACACACACGTTGGTGAAGTCCAGGGCAGACGGACTCTGTTTCCTGGCATAGGGGTACCTTCGATCACAGGACCTTGAAACGGCTGGAGTCGCCAGACAGGGCATTCCACGATTGATTTAGCTTAAGGTTGATAGGCGGCTACAGTGTCAAATTCGTTGAGAAGGAAAACCCAAGGTGAAGCGTTAAAGTTTAGATTGTCGAGTAGCAGGTATCAGCCTGCAATAGTCAGGAGTGTAGGTTAATTGTATTGTGCGTATTAACCCTTTGAAGCGTCAGACTGATTGCGTTGTGAGTAGTTTGTTTTGCTGTCGAAACATCGTAATACCGGCTGGAGATCGGTGTGAGTGACAATTTCGCCCTAGCACAAAAAGGGGCATTTGTGAATCGTCAATTCAACCAGGAACAGTGAACATTTCAATAGGACTTTCACGGAGGACTTTCAAAAGGCACATAAGGTATGAGTAGACAATATCTGACCCAAATCAGAAGTACGGTGGCTTTATAGATGACAAACATTGCTGGTCGGAAGCCTCCGACAGCAAGATGTACAGTTACGCGCAGACGTTGACATTTGAGCCTAAGCGGGTGAAGCTCTTATGGCGAGCTCACGGTAATAACATTTCAGATTTGTGAAGCTCTTATGGCGAGCTCTCCGTAATATAATTTCAGATTTGTGAAGCTCTTATGGCGAGCTCACAGTAGTAACATTTCCAGTGTGTAGACTATAGTGCCAGTACAGGGCTATAGAATGACTATATAATTGTTGAGAATTATTTAACCCTAGCAACCCATTTTCTGTGAAAAGAATCGAATTGTTGATTGTTGAAATATTGAAACGGCTTTATTTTTATGTGTAAATAAAAGAATCGTTGTTACTTTAAATCATCCTTTCCATTACATAGCCTGAAGTGATTAGGAATTACACCTAACGAAAATCGAACCTATTTCAGGCCAATTTGGAAGAAAAGGAATCACGGCGTCGGTCTAACTCAGCTCCCAGCGCCGAGTTCGCGACACTTGGATTCCAACCCTCCACGTTGGTCTAACTTTCCCGCAATTTCATCAGCGGGATTAAATAACCCCACGTCAGCCCAGGCCTTACGGGGCCTCAGGTGTCCTGACAGACAGCCAATATGGCTATGTCTTTCCCTAGCAATATACTGTTAAATATTGTGTAATGATCTTTGTGACTTGTTTGACAATATTGTGTTGCTTTGTTTATTGTAAACATATGTACGTAATAATGTATATTGCTGAATAAAAATCAATCAATCAAACAATCCACCGAAGAGGCCACAAGTGGTTTAACTCTTAGAAGCCGGGAGTCGAGTTTTCTTGCCTGTGATGTAATGCGGCAGGTAATCTGGCGGTGACGGTTTGACTGTCTTTGGGCTGGAGGAGAATTAAACACTGAGCAGGTGCTTCTAGTCAAGTGTCGTCTATCTGAATAGGCAGACGACACTTGACTAGAAGCACCCCCTTTACTGTAAGTTTTTCGCGGTATGCCATGTTCAATAAATTCATTCTGATTTCCCGGCTTCTAAGAGTTAAGGTATTTGTATCTTAGGTAATATAATGCCTTAATTTCAAATGTGTGTAGTGAAATTTATTGCAGACGTTTACCGACATACACTCGCCAGTAACGTGATAGCATTCAAAGAAACTTTGGATGAAACCACACAATATTCCTCTTATCGTGTTTGCTAGTATAGTTTATGCAGAGGAATTTGAAGGGCTAGTAAAAACTGTTGATGAAAAGCCCTAAACCTTGATGATCTGACAGATTTTCAATAAAAAGGGTCAATTGTCACCAGAAATAATCCCCGAAGACTGACCATTTCCTCTTCAAAAAAGCCTGATTTCATGTGAACCTTAAATCCCTGGATTTGCTTTTGACATTTCCCTTTCCCCGATAGGCAATAACATGATGGCGCGAAAACTTTTCGGACAGTTTGGATTACACTTCATAATGTTGGTTCTCAGTTACTTCCATTGATGTTTGTGATGCTATTGCGGTGCAATGATATGTAGTGTGTTGGGTAAGGATGTCACCAGAAAGGGGGGGGGGGGGGGGAATAACGCCTGAAGGTATAGCCTTCATTTGTACCATGATTACCTATTCTTCTATATATGAACAGCCTATGACACCAGCTGTGGGGAACACGCCAGCAATGGGATTTCAATGGTTAAAATTTACACCTGCAGTGGAACTACATCCTTGACCTTTGGTGACGTCGACCTGAATGCGGACATTTCTAACTTTATCGTACGTCGCCTCGTAAAGAGTGAAATGAATGTGGCAATTCTTTATTACGTTTTTAAATGAGTCTACCCCATAAAACACCAAAACTTAACAAACATGCATTGTCTCATGTTAATAAAGCATTCATAACTCGAAATAGTATGTTATTCTGTTATTAAAATGAAAAAAGGCCCTGTTTCTTTTTCTATTTCATTTCGGTGATCAAATTGACAGTGGAAGCACCGCCCATCGATGCTCATGTAAACAGAAATAGTTTCGCACGTATGTACAGCTGCTGCTCAGTAAAATCGTGAAAAAATAATAGCGACTCTTAATAATCTGACGATCATGGTATAAATAAAATATACCCATAGTAGCTTGGTGTACCAAATGTTCACCACTCGAATATTCATGTTTCACCTGTTCAACCCTTCTCTCATGGGTCCAATAAGTTCCATCATTTACTTACTTGCTGTAATTATCCACTGAGATAATCCCCCTTGGAATAAAATATGAACCCAATAATTGTTCATGTATATGCATCCTTTATTCCTATTCCCATTGTGAGCCGTGGCTGCTAGGCAGCGCCAGTCCATTTTTAGGTTAACTGCTACTCATTCAACCAGCTTTAAGACGTGTTTTTGATTGCACTTGTTGCAAAACTTATGGTTCAAATACATGCTGAGCTGAATATATCGCTGAGATACCAAAGCATTCATATATATAGCCAACTCGGGCAATACTTTGGCCTTCAAAGACATCCTACCAAACAGAGACAGCCTGAGGCAGATTATACTTGCCAGTGATGGCCATCATTTAAAATCATCTCCGAAGTGGCAGACTATACTTGCCCGAAAATCTAGATAGACTGCATCCTCGGGGAGAGGTAGTACCTTTGTGGGAGGACCCAACCTCCCACACTGGTCCTCACCCGAGGGTTCAACCGACATCAGTCAACGAGACCGCCTACCCACAACTGGAGACACCTGCCGAGTACCGGATCCTTTTCCTCCTTCAACACGCCTAGACATGTGACAGCCAATCATATAGAGTTACCGAGGGTCGAAAGGGGCTTGTCCCCCACACCGTCCCTGCGCGCCTACGGCGCGCGAAATCATTCCTTTGTTACTTTGGCCACGTGGTATTTTGATTCCAATCGAGAAAAGTATTTATAAGATAGAAAACTAGTATGATAAGCAACGGTAATCACGATTTAAATCGCCAGTGTCTGAACTCCGTAACTACAGACCCTTATTGCTTTCCACTCTATGTGCTTGCAGAATCCCACTTTATGCTGTACCCTCAACCCCTGCACGACACTGGCCCCATGTCGATACTTAACGTATCCCATCCCTGATAGTATAGTTATACCAACTCAGTTTATACCACCCCAAACTCAATAATATACACTATAGCCAACCCAAATTACTTAACCCTTTACCCAACGTAACGGCCAAAACCGGCCAGCGCTATTCTCAAAAATCGCCAATTAATTTTCAAAGTATTTTCATTTTTGTCTCAAAAACATAGGTTATGACCCCTCGTTGGAACGAGCTCGTCGAGCTCGTTCCAACGAGGGGTCATAACCTATGTTTTTGAGACAAAAAATGAAAAAAATTAGTTATTCAAAAAATTTTTTTTGCAAGTGTCGTCTGCTTTTCATGTTAGGTAAAGGGTTAACCTGCCGTACCACTCCATGTGCACTTGTGCACTGTTCATTTTTGCACTGCTCACTGTTTTTTATGTCTTTTGTTTGAGCAGTGCTCCTTCTCTTGTAAATATGTTGTTGAAACAGATAACCGCCAGCAAAAAAAAAACACTTTATATTGCATCGTCTCCCAATGGCTACATCTATCTCCTTTATAAACTAAATCGTCCAGTTCACAGTCCTACAAACACAATTACAGCGATATATTCTAATCAACACATTCATATTTCTACTATCCAAAAACCAAGTGTTCCATCACCCGACTTTGATGACCTCTTTACTACTTTTCTGAAAATGGTCACTCATAATGGCGATAACAATAGCTCAATATAGAACCACAATTGGGGTTTTCAATGCCGGGTGTTGGAAGGCGGATAGTACAAAAAAAACAAAAACTCCTTCGACAACAACACTGTGAATTTTGTGACGTTATCCGTTCTGTTTTGGCAATTATCGGGAATAACATTGACGCACAGTCTTATTATCCTAACTGTCTTACTTATTGTTGCTGGGGATATCGAATCCAACCCAGACCCAAATGATTTTACTTCTGATCATCAATCAACACTATCAATCTTCCATTATAATGTTCGTAGTTTACGTTTTAAACTTGCACGGATTGTTGATATTTTTGAGGATTTCGATGTTCTATGCTTCACCGAAACCCACCTAAATGAAGAATTTGATTCAAATGATATTAAAATAGTCGACTTCTCCCTGCCTGTTCGTAATCACAGAGACAGCTTTGGTGATGGCATTGCAGTTTACTTCACAAATAGGCCGCAGTACAAACGTTTAACTAATCTGGAATTCGATAATTCTATCATGTGGTTCGAAATCTGGAAATAGCGCTCCCATCGTACTGTGTTATTTAGTTTGGGGGTGGGGTGGGGCTGTCACCAGAAGGGTGGGAGTAACTCCTACCGAAAATGAGGTCATATCTTTGGTATTTGAAATCAGATTTTCAAGATATTTTCAGCTTTAATGCAATTAAATTTCAATTTTTGCGTTTGCAGACCTCGATCAGCATTACCGTCTTAAGTGTTTTCCGACAATGTTGGATAAATGTTGGAAGCAACCTCTCAACTGTTCCTTTTCCGTCTGTGATATTATTATGGTACTGGGTTATTTAGTTTTGGGGGTAGGACTGTCACCACGTAAAAACGTTGGAACTGAAGTCAATCCAAACACATGTATATTTTTCGTTTTCGACCTTTACACCACAATAAAATCTCGGACGAAGTTTAATTTCTTGTGCAGTTGTGTGAAAAAGGGGGCCCGAGAAATTGACCGTAACGGTTGATTATTTAAAAGGTCGATACCACATTTTTAGATATGTTTTTGTCAGAGAAGAGAGTGGAAAAAATTGAAATATTGAGGCTTCATACATGCATTGATCTTGAAAGATCAAGTAAATTAGGAATGGTTTTGGTTATATAGAATATACCCATAGTAGCTTGGTGTAACAAATGTTCACCATGAGTGGTGAAGTGGTGTTAACCGCGAGCTTTTGGCGTGTGGTTAACACCACTTCGCCACGAGTGATGAACACTTGGTACACCAA
This sequence comes from Pictodentalium vernedei, assembly GCA_031216915.1. NCBI lineage: Eukaryota > Metazoa > Mollusca > Scaphopoda > Dentaliida > Dentaliidae > Pictodentalium > Pictodentalium vernedei. The sequence goes on from CM062295.1 coordinate 658,916,547, forward strand.
GAGTAGTATGTAATGTGGTTTTGGGGGCCTTGTTTGTCGGATCTGGGAACTTCTGTTGGGAAAGGTATAAAAATAGATATATAGATAGAAGCAGAGAACTCAAAAAAGTAAAAATTTTCGGGTTGTTTGTGGTAATTGGTGATTCTCCAATTTAATCGAACACATCCTCCGAACATACCCCTGTCTTGTTGTAGGCCTTTGGGTCACATACCAACCACGTGCTGCCTTAGAAACCAAGATGGCGGCCTCGAGTATACAAAATGGACGACAGAAACACGTATAACCCTAACAACATGCGCTGCACATGCGCACTCACACCACGTATCACTATGGAGATGACGTCACAAGATGGGTTACCATGACAACACAACATGGCGCCACTGGGTCACGTGACTATGACGTCACATGAGATCAGGCATGAGATCCGGCAAATAAGGCCCCAAACCAACATTGCATACTACTACCAAGCTACTTTGGGTATATGTTATTTATACAATGATCGTCAGATTATTAAGTGTTTAAATGCTACATAATACAATAGTCAATATTCAATTAAACTATGCCCCAACGTGCGAATCTGTTTTTGTTTACATGAGCACCGGTGGGCGGCACTTGCGCTCTCAATTTATCTCCGAAACGAAATGGAAAAAGAAACGCGAAAATCACGGGGCCTTTTTCATTTTAATAACATAATAACATACTATTTCGAGTTATGGATGCTTTATTAACACGAGACATGTTTGTTAATTTTTGGTATCTTAGGAGGTAAACTCATTTAAAAATGTAATAAATAATTGTCGCTCCCATTTCACTCTTCGAGAGGCGACGAGCAATAAATTTAGACAAGTTTGCGTTCAGGTCGATGTCACCAAAGGTCGACGTGGATGTAGTTACACTGTAGATGTAAATTTTAACTACTGAAATCCCATTACTGGTGTGTTTACCACGGTTTGTGTGCAAAGCTAAGATGTTTGTCATAGGCTTTTTATATATAGTAGAATAGGTAATCATGGTATAAAAAGGTCAACAATAAAAAACGTAGGTCTCACAATCTCGAGAGTCTGTGACCGTCGATATGTGTGTGCCGTTTCATGCATGTAGCATCATATACGATGAAAACAACCAGTGTGTACCGAAAAGAAAAGAAAAAAGGCTCACGATCGCTGTCAGTCATTTCAATTTCGTCAAAGGACTTGTGTAATGTAGGAGCTATGAATGATGTTCTACGATACTTGAGTACACTCCAGAACAAGTTACTCATAGGAAAATGGTACAAAAACAAAGGAAGCAGCAGACTGTATGGATTTAGACGATCAACAGTTGTCGTCAAGGCTAAAAGGCGCAAAAAGGTACAGAAACGCCACATTGTGCTCCCATACTAGACAACCGAAGCAAAAAACAAAACACAAATGGCATAGCATTACGTACTAACCATAGCAGCCATAGGATAGTAAAGAGCATAACATGGATAGCAAGTTCCGAAGGGTATCATTGCACTAACGGGGACCCACACGGTCCATCCGATACTACAGTAATGGACATCCAAGCATTTACTACTTTACCGCATGGCAAAATACTAAATTGTAACTAAATGAAATTAACTTGTAATTACAAATTTGCTAAATGTTTTAGCTAAGTTAATAGCTTGTAATAACAAGATATTAAATTGTAATTACAATTTAGCTAACTTGTAATTACAAGATAATAACTGAAAGTCAGTGGCGGCTGTATGCTGCGGTGAGACGTGATTTTTTACCTTTCGATGTGCAGATGAATCTGAAGTAGAGATGTAGAACATCTTTTCCGCATGTGTTTGGTTAACAGATGAAAGCGTATTCATACCCAGAAGTTATTTTCAATGTACTTATTTAGTTATTTAGTTATTTATTTATTGCATTTTAACAACACTTTCGATAGCCAGTGTCACCTCGTGTAGGACAGTTTTACGGATGGAGGAAGCCGGAGTACCCGGAGAGAACCACCGAGCACCGGCGAGCAACTGTCCGGCTCCCCGACACACCAACTCCACATAAGCAGAGTTAGCATTGGTTGAAGACAAGTGCACCATCGATGTGCAGTACGCTTTAGTACACAACGCCACCGTATCCCAGCGTGGGCATTGGGGGTGAAGTGTCTTGCCCAAGGACACATCGCGGTTGCCGTAGGTAGGATTCGAACCGAGGACCTCTCGGCTTGCAGCCTGCACCTTTACCAACTGAGCCACCATTTTCAATGTTTTTTGTGAGAAAACCAATACGCTTTAAAGGCCTTTATGTGCCAGATCTCGAACAATGATGCTCAGTCGATAATACTTTGAATAATATTATCATTTGTACATTATGTACTTAGCGACATACACTAAACCTGAAAAAAAGAATGACAGTGTATATACAATAGGTGAAAGCATTCAATATTTATGAAAACTTTCAAAACCCTTCTTAACAATGTCCATACTTGTCATAAAAACGTAAACCCCTGTCAACAAATCGACTGTCAGTTCTTTGATACACAAAAAAGAAAGTTCGGTAATGCTGTGGTATCTTGTGTTCAGACGGTAAATGAGATTAACCCATAGGACACTGGGTATTGTACTGGGATTTCTAGCAAGCTACACAACTGGACTCCAGTGAGTTAGTAGAGATTTCTAATCAACCCTTGGCTGCCTGTATAGGCAGCCAAGACCTGATAAGAAACAATCACAACCCTCTAGACTAGAACCCGCAGCTAGTCAAATCTGTCAAGACAATTATTTTGCACTTCCGAGCACCAGCATTAAGATCAAAATTTTGTCAGTGCTCGCGGATTTTTTATTTATTGTACTCAAAGCCACTTCCAGCACAGTTGTCACCGCAACATCAAAATGAAGTCAAGTTTAGCCAACCATTTGTACCTATGTTTAGAACTTTAAAGGCCTTCCACCACTGGCGTTGATTCCTGGAAGTGTTTTACCGCTGAAGTACTGCTTCACGTCCCGAGGTTCCATTGTGGAAGCGCTTTTAGAGTTAGGCTGTATATGTGCTTCACCGCAAGTAGTATGCAGTGTGATTTTCGAAGTGGGTTTATGAACCACGAGGTCCGAAATCCCACCCCTTAACATTCGGTTACCATGATGGATGACATCAAACGCACGCGCGTGTGTCCTTCCTGTTTCCGATAGTCATTTTTGTTCTGTTTGGTATTTTGTTTCAATTGACAGTAATGTTTCTGATCGCAATCTTATTTCCGGGTCACATGGTTGGATTACGTCACATACATTCTGGACGGTCATTTTGCATGTTGTTAGCGATACGTGATGGGTATTGTGTAAACATAATCGCCCAGGTTGTGTGCAGCACCTTCTTGTTTCGGAGTGGGACACTCCTCGTTGAAGATTCATATTTAATCCTTTCAACCCTAGCGGCCGCTTTTCTGACCAGGAACATGATACGTCATATCGTCATTATATAGGATGGCTGTTTAATAAATGTGTGGGGTAGACAAATCAATATTTTCAACGTGCAGCCCCAGGCTGCACGTTGAAAATATTGATTGGTCTACCCCAAATAATGAATATGGACTCTTCTAATTGCTGTCATTGAACTGGCGTGGACGATACAACGAGAGTTCAAAGGATTCAATAAAAACATTAACTCGTTTGAATATATATATATTTGAACACGCCCGTTTGTGGGAAGTTCTGTCTGATCTCTCACAAGCCGCATAGTTGTAAAATCGATTTATTTATATGTTTATTTATTATGTATTGTTTATGGTCTTATTTCTACGCAATAGCTAATCGTCACCACAGCTTAGATATAAAGTACAATCCAGTCAAACGTTTTTCCCCATTCTGCTCAATTTCAGAGGACTTCCACCCCAGGCATTGCTTACCGGGTTCCAGTTTACCAGTAAAACAGAGCCTGTTTGCCACAGTACGCAAATATTGCTTGACTTCCCTGCGTTCCCACGGGGAGGCAAATCTATCAACCAAAAGTTTAAAATTGTCTGATCTGTTAGTTGCCGATTTTGGCAGGTCAGTTACGAATAACCAAATGTCTAATTATAGAACCTCTGTTCAAATTACATGCACTAGAATCGTTGACCAGGTAGAAACAGGGTTCAGGATAGATACTTTTGACATTTTGTTAGAACTATCAAGGCAATTGATGACATGAATTGGAAATGGTTCCCTGGGGATAAAACTTAGCACCTCTGCTATTTCTAAGAATTTATTGTTTTCTTCTTCCCTTTTCTCACTTTTTTCAAAATTCATTCATTTCTTCCCTTTCCGTTTTTTCGCAAAGAAAAATGCCAGTTCAGAAATGACAACGAATTAGCTACGACATGTCCCGATCAAACGTAAAGTGAAATTAGGGCTGTCACACCAACTTCATTTTTCAGTGAATCTTGCAGTTTTCCATACTCATATTTCACCGATAGAAAGGGTTTTGTCGATTTTGCTTTGAATTGCCGTAGTTGCCGTATTTAAAATTTATAAGAAGACAACAGTCCATATGTTTTGTTGTCTCGTTTTAGAAATCTGTTTTGGCTGCTTGAAGTGTAGTACAGTTGGAAAAAACTGCCGTGTTCTGCGAATTTGGCATTATATGTTCTCATTTGGCCCAGACAGATAATAGCGCAAACCACCCTGCTCAGTTTCATTCAGACTTTGACAAATTGTCTTTCAGAAGTTTTGGTATTAGTTTTTACACAATACCTGATCTGACTAAGCAGGAAGAGTACAGTCACAAAAACGTGAATTTTCAAAGAACTGTACACATGTTCCCCACTCCATCAACCCGCAACCACCAAAAGAAAGGAAATAATAGAGATAGCCTTCCATCACCCAGGAAGCAATTACTTCTGGCATATGATTCACATGAAAATTAACCACTTTAGTGTATGACAGCTTGAAAAAAAACAATGCCAGAAAGTCGATTATTTTAAGAGAATTTTGAGACTTTTGTTCTCATTCTCCCATACAAAAAAACTTAGTACCCAAAGGTCAACACTTTTCAGCTCTTTTTAGAGATTCTAATTTCAAGCCGTTACCAATTTTAAATGCCAGTGGAGAGTGTGGTAGAAAAACCTCTTCAGCTTCATTTTTTAATTATTTTCGGTCACAGTATGGCATATACGAAGAGTTTTTCTACAGGATACACAAGGCAATCACAGGATACCACCTTGCAATCACAGGATACCGCCTTGTAATCACAGGATACCACCTTGCAATGACAGGATACCGCCTTGCAATCATAGGATACCACCTTGCAATCGCGGGATACCGCCTTGAAATGACAGGATACCACCTTGCAATCACAGGATACCGCCTGGCAATCACAGGATACCGCCTTGCAATCACAGGATACCACCTTGCAATCACAGAATACCACCTTGCAAGCACAGGATACCACCTTGCAAGCACAGGATACCACCTTGCAAGCACACGATACCGCCTTGCAATCACAGGATACCGCCTTGCACTCACAGAACACCGTCTTCAAATCACAGGATACCACCTTGCAATCATAGGGTACCGCCTTGCAGTCACAGGATACCACCTTGCAATCACAGGATACCGCCATGCAATGGCGGGATACTGCTTTGCAATCACGGGATACCGCCTTGCAATCACGGGAAACCAACTTGCAATCACAGGATACTACCTTGCAATCACGGGATACCGCCTTGCAATCACAGGATAACAACTTGCAACCTCGGGATACTACCTTGTAATCACGGATACCGCTTTGGAATCACAGGATGCCGCCTTGCAATCACGATATACCGCCTTGCAATCACAGGATACCGCCTTGCAATCACGGGATACCAACTTGCAATCACAGGATACCGCTTTCCAATCACGGGATACCGCCTTGCAGTCACGAGATACCACCTTGCAATCACAGGATAGCGCTTTCTAATCACGGCATACCGCCTTGTAATCACGGGATACCACCTTGCAATCATGAGATACCAACATGCAATCACGTGATACCGCCTTGCAATCACGAGATACCAACTTTCAATCATGGGATACTAACTTGCAATCACGGCATACGGCCTTACAATCACGAGATACCGCCTCGCAATCACAGGATACCACCTTGCAATCACGGGATACCACCTTGCAATCACAGGATACCGCTTTCCAATCATGCGATACCGCCTTGCAATCAAGAGATACCAACTTGCAATCACAGGATACCGCCTTGCAATCACGAGATACCAACATGCAATCACGTGATACCGCCTTGCAATCACGAGATACCAACTTTCAATCATGGGATACTAACTCGCAATCACGGCATACGGCCTTACAATCACGAGATACCGCCTTGCAATCACAGGATACCACCTTGCAATCACGGGATACCACCTTGCAATCACAGGATACCGCATTCCAATCATGCGATACCGCCTTGCAATCAAGAGATACCAACTTGCAATCACAGGATACCGCCTTGCAATCACGAGATACCAACTTGCAATCACAGGATACCGCCTTGCAATCACAGGATATCGCCTTGCAATCACGGGATACCACCTTGCAATCACAGTATACCGCTTTCCAATCACGGGATAATGCCTTGCAATCACGAGATACCAACTTGCAATCACAGGATACTACATTGCAATCATAGGATACCTCCTTGCAATCACGAGATACCAACTTTCAATCACGGGATACCAACATGCAATCACGGGATACCGCCTTGCAATCACGAGATACCAACTTTCATTCACGGGATACCAACTTGCAATCACGGGATAACAACTTGCAATCACGGGATACCATCCTGCAATCACGGGATACCATCTTGCAAGTTAGTTAACCTGTAATTACAAGTTAGCTAAATTGTAATTGCAATATAGCTAACATGTAATTAAAATTCAATAACTTGTAATTACAATATAGCTAACTTATTACAATTTAATAACTTGTAACTACAAGTTAATAACTTGTAATTACAATTTAGTATCTTGCCATGCGGTTATGTTGTGCGCATTTGGTTGTGTAACACGGTAGTATAGATTGGACTGTGTGTGTTAGTCTCATGTTATCCCTTAGTGCTAGTTACTCATGTTATGCTTTTTACTATCCTATGGTTGCTGCTGATAGTTCACATTTATGGGGCATTCAATATTGTTGGTGATGCTTGGTTGTTTAGTATGGTAACATAGTGTGGATTGTCTGTACCCTTTTATGCCTTTTAACCTTGAAAGCACCTTCCGGTTGTCTAAAGCCCTCTACTATTCCCAATAGTCCACAAATGCCCACATTAGTTCAGTCTGGTCCAAAGGAACCATAACGTCGGCTTTCTGGGATACAGAAGTCATAAAGGCTATATATACTAGATTTTTTAGATATCGCTAGAAGTCCAGAAGTCGTTCAACGAAACACCTCCATCAACGAGTGGTTTCATCAATCGAACAGGCCCACAAAGAGGTTAAGGTGTTTGTGTTTTAAGTACTATAATCAGGCCTGAAAATAAGCAGTCTGACATTTGTAGAATGAAGTCTCCAGAGGGTGAATTGGTTGATGCTATCCTATACAGTGAGCCAATGTATCCTCTGGGTACCTCTTTCTGCTTAGGTTTGAGACCCTGATTCAGATTAAGGTTCACAGAGGGTATATTTGGTGATGCTACCCTGATGTGCATGGTAGCGTCACAAAATTCACCATCTGCAGACCTCTGCGGTGTTCCTGAAATTCAAAGTCTTGACCAACTTCAACCCAATCTAAACTGAACAATGGGAGAAACGGGCTTTATGTAAACGGGATTGTTAGATAGCTGTAGTATCATGACCATGTGCATGCCTTGTAATTTGTATCAGATTCTCGGTCGCGTTTACAATAGGATCCGTGCTCGTTGCGATCCGATTGTAAACATGAACTCAATCGTGTTGTAAACTCGATCGATTGAAAACGATCCTCGATCGATTGTAAACAGGGACTCGAATCCGATACAAATTACAGGACATGCACATGGTCATAACGATGTATATATAGTGGTAGGTTAAATAGTTTGGGGAGGGACTGCCGCCAGGTGGCAGGGAGTAAATCCTGTCGGTATTGGGTCATATCTCGGTGTGATGTATGACAAAATGTTTGCAACTTTTTAATGAGGAGGATGAGTTCTAAACGTTAGCTTGACTTTAAGTTTATGCAGTAAATTTGCAGGGATTTAAGTAACTGTTGGCGAACAACACAAACCCGATGATATGATAGATTATCAATAATGAACGTTTCTTCATCATACAACCCTGAAAACTTACATCCCTGAATCTGATTTGGATGTTTCCCATTCCTCGATAGGCCATATGCAATAATGTTATAACGTGAACAATGTTTCGGACAATTTGGATTAAACTCCACAATGCTGGTCGTCTGCTACTCCGCATGACGTTTGTGATACTATTAGAGTGCAGTGATATGTAGAGTGTGAGGTAAGGCTGTCACCAGATGGGAGGGAGTAACGCCTGTCGATATAGCCTTCATATCTTCTTTTTTGTGGAGGAATTTTCAAAATTTTTGCCACTACTTATTCATTACGAAAAGTTACCTTGATTTCAACTTTATGCAGTGATATTTCAATTTGACATTTTCCGACCTCGATCTGCATTAAGGTCATAGCGCTAACAATTTTTCGACAATGTTGACAAAATGTCGGAAGTAACGCACTCACTTATTCCTCTTGCCCCAGTGATATTATTATATTCCTATATTAGTTTTGGGGGTAAGGTTGTCTCCAGAAGGGATGCGGTAACTACTTTCAGAAATGACGTCATATCTCAGGTCTTTGAAGTCGGATTTTCAATTTTTCCAATTAGTTATTTGGGATGATGAGTACTACAAGAGACCTTGATATCAACTTCATATAGTAAAACTTCAGTTTGACGTTTTCCGACCTCGGTCGGCATGAACGTCATTAGATTGAAAGTACCGCTCTCAACCATTCAGTTTGCAGCATGTAATATTATTATAGTGCTATGTTATCTAGTTTTGGAGTAGGACTGCCACCAGTCAGAGGGGTATGGTCAAATTTAGAAATGACGTAACAACGTTGGAAATGCCGTTAATCCAAAATTCCAAACACATGTATACTTTTAGTTTCTGACCTGTACAACATACTAAAACTTCATGAAAATTGGACGGAATTTAATTGTTCTTTTGTGAAGTTGTGTGAAAATGGTGATCCGAGAAATCGGCCATAACGGTTGCTGATTTACCAGGTAGGTACCACATTTTTTAGATATGTTTTTTGTCAGGGAAAAGATGGGGAAAAGTTGAAATAGTGAGGCTTTATACAGCAGTGACATTAAAAGATCAAGTAAATTGGGAATGGTTTCGGATAGAGGTCGAAAATTAAGACAGTAAGTCTCACAATATCGAGGGATTGTGACTGTCGATACGTGTGTGACATTTCATGCTTGTAGCATCATGTATGATGACGATAATCGATGTCTAACGAAACGAAAAAAACAAAAAGGATGACTATCGCTATAAGACATTTCAACATTTCAACTTCGTCAAATGACAACCCTTTGAACCCTGGGGATATCGGCAGTGTCAGTCATATGGCAGCAACTGGAAGAGTCCATATTCATCATTTGGGGATAGGCCAATCAATATATTCAACGTGCAGCCTTTGATCTGCACGTTGATAATATTGATTGGTCTACCCCAGACATTCACTGAGCACCCATCCCACTTAGTGAAATTTTGACGCATCGTGTTCTTGGGCCGAAAAAGCGGCCTCAGGGTTTAAATGGTTAATAATGTAGGAACTATGAAGGATCTTCTACGATACTTGAGTACACTCCAGAAAAATCGAAACATAGGGAAATGGCACAAAAACAAACGGAGCAACAGACTGTATGGCTTGAGGCGATCAACGGGTGTCTCCAAGTTGAAAAGGCCTAAGAAGGGCACAAAAACGCCATACTGTCCTACCATACTAGACAACTGATGGAGAAGCAACAACACGCATGACCTAGCATTACACTAACGGGGTCACACACAGTCTATCCTATAATACTGTACTGGACAACCAGGCGTACACCACATCATTGCATGACAAATTACTAACTTGTAATTAAAAGAAATTAACTTGTAATTACAAGTTAGCTAATTTCTAATTACCAGTCAGCTAAACTGTAATTACAAGTTAGCAAAATTGTAAGAACAAGTTAGCTAAATTGTAATTACTAGTTTATAGTTTGTAACAACAAGACATTAAATTATAATTACAATATCGCTAAATTGTAATGAGAATTAGCTAACTTGAAATCTGAAGGTAATAACTTGTAATTAGAATACGCTAAAAACTAAAGTGTTAACAACTACACTTGAAGTGCTGTATTTAATACTTACTAAGTGCTGAACTAGCACTTTGTTCAAGTGTAGATATCCCAGAACTTGACAGGTGTTACAATAATACCACTTGACAAGTGTAATGTCGCGACACTTAAAAGGAAACAACGCAGATGACGCGGATGAGGCTCGAACTCTAGAGCCCGATCCGCGTCATCTGCGTTGTGTCCTTTTAATTATGTACCCACCAAGCGCAAATCAAATTATGGACGATTCTGGAAGAACCACCAATGCTAGACTCATGGGAAGTGCCATCCATTTAAGTTTCAGATGTCTGACGATTGTAATGTCTAAATGCTTAAAGCATTGCACTTTGAGTGTTAAAATCAAACCCTAAGAGTTCGAATGGGTTTAACGCCTTGAAAGTGTCAGTTTTAACACTTTAGTTTTTAGTGTGAAGATAGTATCTTGTAATTACAATTCAGTATCTTGTAATTATAAGTTAATACCTCGTAATTACAAGAAAATAACTGAAAGTCAATGGCGGCTCTACTCTGCGGTAGAAACTTGATTGTCTTTACCTTTCGATGTGCAGATTACAGCGATGGAAAACGTCTTTTTACGCATGTGTTTGGTTAACAGATGAAACGGGTATTCATGTACCAGACATCATTTTCAATGAGTTTTCGTGTGAAAACCAGTACGTTTAAATAACTTTGTGTGTCAGAACTCGATCAATGATGCTCCGTCGATAATACTTTGAACCCCCTTCATACATAATGTATTTAGCGACATACACTAAAGCTGGAAAACGAATGATAGTATATTATACAATCGGCGAAAGCATTCAATGTTTTCATAAATATATAAAATACTTCCCAGAAATTTCAAAACTTGTCATCGCAAATGTAAAAACCAGTCAACAAATCGACTGTCAGTTCTTTGATACACAAAACAGAAAGCTCAATGATGTTGTTGTGCCCAGACGGTAAATGAGTTTAACCATAGGGTTCTGGACATTGTACTGGGATTTCCAGGCAAGCTACGTTTTGAACTCCAGTGAATTAGCACAGATTTCTATTCAAATCTTAGCAGCATTTGTAGACAGTCAGGACACGATTAGAAATCAACACAACCCTCTAGACTAGAAACCGCAGCCAGTAAAATCTGTCGAGACAATGATTTTGCACCTCCAAGCACCTGCATTCAGACCATAATTTTGGTTACAGTGTCCTATTCTACCAGTAAAACAGAAATGTTTGCCACAGTAAACAAGCATTGACTGACTTTCCTGGGTTCCCACGGGGAGTCAAATCTATCAATCATAAGATCAGAATTGTCTGATCAGTTAATTGCCGATTTTGGCATGTCAGTTACGAACAACCAGATGCCTAATTACAGAACCGCTGTTCAAATTACATGCACTAGAATCGTTGACTGGCTCACCAGGCAGAAACAGGGTACCGATGGATAATTTTGACATTTCCGATGAATTTGCAGGTAAGAACTCTCAATGTAATTGGTGGTATTAATCACAGATCGTTTCCAAGAGATAAAACTGAGCACCTCCGCTATTTCTAAGAATTTCCCCTGTTTTCATGCTTCCCTTTTCGAAATTCATTTCATTTCTTCGCTATCCGTTTTTTTCACGAAGAAAAATGCCAGGTCAGACATGACAGTGAATTAGGTACGACACGTCCCGATTTCAAACGCAAAATCAGATGTGCACATGTCCTCAAGTAGTTTTTGTCTGTACACAATGTTTGAAGGAGAATGACTAAAGGATGACAACAGAATTTATCAATAAGGCAGGACACAACGAGGGCGGAGTACATAGGACTGGGATTGATGTGAAATTCAGAAAAATCTCTAACAAGGGTCGTTAACTCCTGTCCCCATATTCAATCAAAGTTGCCGCAGTTACTGATTTAAACCACGATTTATACCTGGGGGATGTCAGATAGACAGCCAATCTAGCCATGACATACATCCACCAACAGTATGCATATCAGTTGTCTTCCTCTGTACAGAATTCACTCAGTTATTAATTATTGCTTATAACACATCTGATGTATCTTCTGCTGATGTTTCTGTATATGTATACTGTCAATAAATTGTCTATCTATCCATCTATCTATCTGTGCGAATGGAGTTGATATATTTACGGGGAATGCAAATAGAAAAAAAATTGTCGAAAATAGTCAGGTTGATTTTTTAAAATTTTTTTTTATGATGCACTCAGCACTTGCACTATTTATCTTATATAAGATATGCTTTGTCTCCCAAATCCAACAAATGATTTAACCCTTTGAATACTGGTGGTATATTCCATGTTACTTGAAATGCAGCAATTGGAGGGTCAGTCTCACTCACCCAACCTTTTAATTTTTCCTGACTAGAGTCGGATAGGCGTTAGGTTGGCTGAACGCTACAATTAATTAAGGGAAGAAGGTATAGTCTGTATCAAAGATTTTGTTGAATTTGGTGACAAACGAAAGAAAAATTCACAGGATGTGGATATTTCTTTTGCTCAATATGAAATTCAACTTGTTATACCGACACAGAATATACAGGACACATAGAAGTCCACATGAATGATATGATTGCCGATATTCAGTAAAATCGAGAGGATATAATAAAAAAAATCATTAATAATATAGAAAACACATGTGTAACAAAAATTCATCAAATTTTAACAATTGCGACGCTTAATCGGCATAGTCTATGACATTCAATTCCCCTCTCTCTAACCTAGATTTGGGAACTGTTAGGCGGCTGTCTATGGCCCTGTACTTTCTTCGTTTTCGTGTTTGTTTCCCCCACCTTGAGAGAGTATTCCGTAACATAGTCGATGAAACGACTAACATCAGTCATAAGTACATCTGTGTCTTCAAGTGCATTTAGCCAAACATCTCCCACCTTCACGAGTGGCACTAAAGGTGACACAGCAACAACCTCCATGAATTAAATAATATCCACCCCTACCGTTATCTAAAAACTCAATATTTATTTGCGCAGCAGTCATGATTACTGACTCATTTGGGTAATGTTGGGCTCCAGATATACTGGATAACTTCAGCAAAACCAACAAGTGAAATTCATTTGAGAATAGCTCACCCGATACAAACTGCTGTGATATGCTAAAAAATAAGAAAACACTTAATTTGATTGAAGTTCACCAAACTTAACAAATGTGAGAACAAACTATAGCGTTAATTATGAAGGTGTGAAGGAAAAAAAGGGTTGGCTAGATGCTACTAATTAACTGTTAGAAGTTGGCTGGGCGCGACTCATTTTTTAAAAAGGTTGGCTGAGTGAGACGTCACCTAATTGGAACAGTCCATATTCATTATTTCGGGGTAGACCAATTAATATTTATAACGTGCAGCCTTGGGGCTGCATGTTAAAAATATTGATTGGTATGCCCCACACTCTCACTTAGTACCCATCCTTCTTAATCAAATTATGACCTTTCATGTTCCTAGGCAGAAAAAGCGGACTCCCGGGTTCAAAGTGTTGCGATTTTTATATTTAATCAACTTACTATTAAAGAATATTTTCCGGGCACATATTCTCACTGCTGGGAGGTATTACGTCTACAAAACAGACGTTGACAATTCTCATTTCGTGGTATATATGAGCGGGGATCCGGATATTTCATATATTGGTCATAAAAAAAAAGAGAGAAAGTTTGGTAAATATGTTGATGAAGGTGAGCAGTATGTCATGTACCCGGACACTCCCTAGGTTGCTGGACCTCGGTGCTGGACCTCTGAAGTGACGTCATATCACGTGACCCAGTGGCGCCATGTTGTGTTGTCATAGTAACCCGCGTGAGCGGCCATCTTGGGACGTCATCCCTATAGTGATACGTGGTGTTAGTGCGCATGCGCAGCGCGTGTTGTTAGGGTGATACGTGTTTCCGTCGTCCATTTTGTATACTGGAGGCCAACATCTTGATTTCTATGGTAGCACGTGGTTGCTATGTGACCTAAAACCTTCTTATAGAACAGGGGTATATTCGGAGGGTGTGTTCGATTGAATAGGAGTAATTTCCCGATTCGTAGAATTACCACTAACAACCCGACAATCCCTCCAAACTACCGAAATTGACTTTATTTAGTACTGATTTCCCCCAGAATCCTTTTTAGGACCGCCATACCATGGTTTATAATAGTAGCGCGTAGTGCCATAGTATTGAGGGGCCTCTTTGGTTTATAGCCAACTGATAGACAACCTCCATGAAAGCCAATATCATTCCTAATGCCAAGAATCTATAAGTCATTGCTCGAACGACTCGAATCCCACCGAGCAAATAAGCCATGGAGTATTTACTCGAATGAGCGACTTGAGGATACCTATGACCTGGTATTGTATTATTTGAGGATACCTATCAAGGATACCTTCTGGAGAATCCCTTTTTTGTCGTATGAGGCCATGAGGTCTATTAGAAAATCCCTCAATGAGGTCTAATTTACTATCCCTCTTAGCCTCATTTCGGTATTTGAGGATGGCCTGGTATTGTATTATTAGAGGATAGTAGGTATAAAAGGAGAGTTTACGACCACTTGTACATGTACGTGTACAAACATACGCACACGATGCGTTCACCAACGTGGAATTCAGTGTTAAATCACACGCTTGTTCACAAAAACTGTACATGGTCTTGAATCCCCCCCCCCCCCCCCCCCCCCCCATGTACAGTTGTGACTCCTAGATCGCACTTTTAACGTTCAAATACTCGTGGTGAACGCGCGTTTTTAAAAAAAGGGTGAAATCGTACATCTTCACTTGTATCTTGTACGTAATTTTTCGTCGACGGTCCCATCGCAGATCAGACCCATTGATCCATCATTGGCGAACGCGATCAAAAGCAAAAAATTCTGGGTCATCATCAAAAAACAGTTTTGGGGACTCTAGACCAGCGGTCCAGAACCCGCAATTGTGTTGAGACAGATGGTCCAGAACTCTCCCTTGTTTTTGAGGCGGTGGGTTTTTTCCCATTTATGACATTATTAGGGGAATTCCCCCCACTATGAGAAATTCTCAAAAACTCAGCTGATCGAGAGATCGGATCGCTCGATTCTCGTAAAAACTCGATCTGAAAGAAGAGTGTTGTTGTCGTCGGTGTGTTGGAAATTTGAAAACCCAGTCACGTCTTCCTGAAGTAAAAAAACTAACACATTTTATCGTAATGAGTGAATGAGGCTTTTTGTTCAAAAAGAGTCGATTATGAATATAGTCTGTATTATAGACATTGATGTTTTCTGTTGATGGGACGGATAGAAATTGAGTTTTGAGGGGTTTTTTGTTCGAAGGGAGTTGATCTGTAATAGATATTCGTGTTTTGTCTTGATCAGAGAGATTGACTGTTAAGCGTTCGTTGGAAAAAGTCAAAAACACTTATCGGAATGTTTAAAACACATTTTCCACTCAATTAGGTTTTGAGTGGTAAAATTTTTAATATATTCATGATAGCAATCGTAGTCATCAAAAGGATTCTCTCTTAATTCGACACTCAGTGAATTGATGTGTGAATGAAAAATCTTTTGACGAATGTAAAAAAAACTACTGTCAAAATGCGTTAAATCAGAAACCGGTTTGTCATGTACTGTTTAAACGTATTTTTTTAAACATCAATTAACACAGTCAGTTTGAGATGTGAATATTTTCGGATTATTATATTAAGACGGAAAGAGTTTTTTTTATTACTTAAAACATAAAAAATATAATTAAACATTTAATTTTGAAAAATAAATAAAAACAATTAAAACAAAAGATGTTTTCACAGATGGATTCTAGACACCGAGATCGAATTTTAGAACAGTATGAACGTGCTAAGAAGGGGATTCAGTCAGCTGATAGGAGCAGACGTCTTGGTGAGATGGAACTCAGACGCGAAGCCACAAAAATATTTAAACCCGTGACGGAGGGTCAAGAGCGAAGCAGGAAGGAGATAGTCGAAGAATTGAGACCCATAAAGGAGAGTTCTTTGAGAATGGGTTCGTTGCCTCCTAGTTTTGGAAATCGGTATTCCGTCCAATCTACACCGGATTACGTTCCCACGGGAATTCAAACAGATATGAGCGAGTCTGATGATACGGCTTCGACTATCACCACTAGTAGCATCGCATCATCCGATGATGATGGCGGTAAGAGAGATCAGTCGTATGGAATTTATAAGGATTCTGAGGGTAGAACTTTTGTAGATGATATGTTAGTGGAAATGGATGATGATGAATTGATCGTGGGTTCGAATAAATATAAAGTAACTGATGGTCTGCAGAGATTGCTCCTTTACGACAAGCCTGGAGATTACACGGAACAGGATTTCGACAATTACGGCGACATTTTAGTTCAAACTCACGCCATGAAGAGAAATAACGATGCCAGAGAGACGAGACCCAAAGCCAACAGAGGTTACAAGTGGACGAAAGTGGTGAAACCCATATGGGATATGAACAAGAAGTTCGTCGAATCGGTGACTGGCAAAGGGGTGAAAACCACTTTTCTTCCGAGCGATTCCGACGCTCTGTCTCAGAGATTGAGTTTGCTGATGGCGAGCAGACGGGCTGGTAACACGGGATTAGATAATCAGATAGTTGCTATATCTGACGAATTGTTAAGACAGAAGGTTTTGAATAAAAACCAGTATAAAAGGCTGATGAACGAATTGAAGGATTGATGTGTATATAATAAGTAGAGAGAAACAAACAAACAAACAAACAAACAAAATAAAACAGTAAATTCTTACACTAGAATAATAAAAGTATTTAAAAACGACAACACGATTTACCAGTGAAAAAAAAAACACAAAATATATCATAAAAATAAAATATGTTGGTGATAAAGAACAGGGGATACGTCAGAACTTACGTTCAAGGCGGTTCTGGCATCGTCGATTCTATAATGCGAGCGTTCACGAGCAATGCGGGTAGAAAACTCGCATCGACCGCGTTTGAGGTCGGTAAGAAGACGTCTTTGGATGCTGGTAAGACAGCCGCTTCCGAAGCCAGTGGTAGGATAGTTTCTAGTTGATCAGTCCACCGGCGAAGCGAGCTGCGTTAGAGCGAACGCCGAAAAGTTGGAAAGATTTTAAGGATGCCGTGGTGCCCATACAAGATTTAGCCAAAATGACGAGTGGATCCGGATTGAAGGGAACTCGCGACGGTGCGATATAAATAAATAATAATAACATTAAAAGAACAGAGTTTGAAAAACATAAAAAAAAATTGTGTTTGAAAAGAATCTAAAATAACAAACAAACAAAAATAAAACAAAGATGAACATTAAAGATATGTCTTGGAACGACGCCGCGACCAAGAGGTCGAATAGCGAGTTCTTTCCCAAGAGCATAAGAGGCTTGATAGTTGGAAAATCGAATTGTGGAAAGACCAATCTGTTGATGAATCTGTTGTCCCGACCCGACTGGTTGGATTACGACAGATTGTTCGTGTTTGGCAAGAGCTTGTTTCAACCCGAATACAGATTGCTTCGAGAGTGCATGGATCGCAGATTGCCCAAGGACGTCATAGCCAGAATCTTTGACAGTAGGGAGGAATTCGACAAGAGTGGGGCTCCACTCTCGACCATTTTGGACAGCGCGGCGACGGAGCTGATGAAGAGAAATGCATCTTCGAACGTCGAGTGTCGATTTTATGAGAACGCTAGCAACGTTCCGGATCCTAAAAAACTGAAATCGGAAGATAAGAATCTCATGATTTTCGACGATCTGCTTTTGGAGAGACAGAACCGATGCGAATCGTATTACGTTAGGGGACGACACAGCAACGTGGACTGTTTCTACCTGTCGCAGAATTATTTTCGATTGCCCAGACAGACAATAAGGGAGAACGCTAATTTTCTATGTCTCTTTCGCCAAGATCTCAAGAATCTCAATCACATCTACGGCGATCACGTCGCAAACGACATGAGCGCTGCGGAATTCAGGAGATTCTGCAAGAGGGTTTGGGATGGTGGACTTTACAATTTCGTCGTGATCGATTTGACAAGCGAATTTAATCGCGGAAAATATCGGTGCGGATTCGACAAGTTTTATGTTTCCGATGATAATAATAATAAGATAGAGCGTGAAAATAAAATTTAGAAAAATAATAAATCTTCAAATAATTAGTTTTGAATAAAAAAAAAAATTAAATTAAATATAATGTTCGAACATGGAGAATTGTTAGGACGGATAGCCGAGAATACGGCTACGAAACAATCCATTCAAATCGTGGTGAGTGGCGATTCGACTCGATTCGCTACGAAATTCGAACCTTCCATCGAACTGAATAGAGAGAAAAGATACGAGATGGCGTTGGTGAATCTGGAGACTTATTATTCCTTTCCCAACATCACTGAAAAGAATAACTCATTCAAGTATTCCGACGGAACGGATTGGTTGGAGATTCAAATTCCCAAAGGGAGTTACGACATAGACGATTTGAACCATTACATTCAGACGCGAATGAAGACGGATGGAAAGGGAAGCAACAAGATCAGACTCGCTCCCAATCCTAATACCTTACAGACGATGTTGGATTTGGAAGATAATTTTCGTGTGGATTTCAACACGGACGATTCTATAGGCAAGATGTTGGGATTCGATCGAAAGATGTATCGAGGCCACACGGCATCTGAAAATACGGTCGACATTCTCACTGTCAATAGCATTCTGGTGAATGTGGACGTGATTGCTGGAAGCTACGTGAATGGTAGCGCTCAACCGACGATCTATTCCTTCTTTCCAAACGTGTCACCGGGTTATAAGATCGTGGAGCGACCTCGAAATTTAGTTTATCTACCAGTGATTTTAGACACGTTGTATAGTCTCAAAACCACGTTGACGGATCAAAATGGTGAACTGTTAGATCTTCACGGAGAGAGAGAGTGACGATACGATTTCACACAAGAGAAATATAAAAGCCAAAAAAAAAAAAAAAATATTATATATACAGATAACAAAAATAAAATAAACGCAATATTAATTTTACAAAATTATTTTAATATAATTATTAAACAAGAAACAATTGAAGTAAATATATTTAAAAAAAAAAAACAGAATTATGACAGAATACGTGGTTAAAAACGTGAACATATCCGCAGGACACAGGAAGAAATTTAAGAGAGCGTTAACAACTCGGGGCGATGTGGTGAGATTCAAATTCACTCATGAAGATCTGACGAGAGGCGGTCAGGATTCGACCACCTGGACCAGAAGTCAAATCAAAAGGATGGAGAAAGTGATTCGCGATGGAAGAGGGTTGATGGTGAGAATGAGTCCCACTCAATTGAGATACAATTTGAGAATGAAAGGTGGTTTCCTACCGCTATTGGCAGGAATAGCCGCAAAAGCATTACCCTTCGCCGCAAAGGTGCTACCCTTTCTCGGAAAGACTCTCGGCGTGGGAGCTCTCACGGGACTCGCTAGTTCGGCAGTTGAGAAATTAATGGGTGGCAGCGGACTGTTTTTGAAGAAGGGAGGAGCCGTGTGTCGCGTTCACATAGACGACAGCGGTAAAGGATTGTATCTAGAACCCGTTAGAGGTGGCAACTCTCTGAGAGGAAACGGTCTCTATCTGAAGAGTGGACGGAACGTCGAGCAACTCGGCAAGGGTTTGTTGCTCGGTGAGAATTCGCCATTTAAGAACATACCGATTTTGAATATGTTATTATAAATATAAAATTATCTAAAATATAAAATCATAGAAAGTATAAAATAATATATTTAAAATGGATAAAAAGGTGGAGAAACAAATTTATCACCTGGATGAAAAGGTAGAGAAACAATTTGACGATAATGACGAACATCGCGAGCCAGAGAGCGAAAAAATAAAAAAAATGGTTAGATGCTAATGATGGATATCTAAGGAAAGAACTAATGAAAGAGATAGATGAAGCGTGGGATAGACGGTTGAGAATGAGACGATGCTTTCCACGGTCACCACTACCTTCTGAAGAGAATGGTAATGATGCGAGTGTTACCAAGAGATGCACAACATTCGTTCATAATTATGATTCGGATAAACAAAAATGTTGCCATAAACGTATCACATCACAAAGAAAAAGAAAAAAAGAAAAAGAAGAAGAATCGACGCTGAAAACTGAGAGAAAAGGAAATGTTATTATAATATATTATGATGATAGTGAAGAAGAAGGAAAACAAAAAAAAAAAAAAAACAAAAAAAAAGTAATGAGATCTAAAGATGATCTTATTACTTTTTTTTTTTTTTCATTTTTCTTCGCTAAAAATCAATCACTCTATTGTTTATATTTCCAAGTCCGTTATTAGCATGTTGACACTCGTGTCTTCTCCTTTTTCGAAAACGTGTTGAATGTTTATCTTTACTCTTTTGAGTTTTTTTACATCGGTCAACTCGCTCTCACCACCCAATTTCTTCACTAGTTCGAATGAGATGTTTGGAAATAAGTAATTTCCATAAGGCAACGACAAATCGTCCTTGTCAAATTCTCTATCTTCGGCGATGACAATGTTCTGCAGATCGCTTTGGTACTCATAAATCAAATCGAGCACAGCTTCG
Source organism: Pictodentalium vernedei (assembly GCA_031216915.1). Taxonomy (NCBI): domain Eukaryota; kingdom Metazoa; phylum Mollusca; class Scaphopoda; order Dentaliida; family Dentaliidae; genus Pictodentalium; species Pictodentalium vernedei. Next base: position 658,937,388 of record CM062295.1, read on the forward strand.
TCCAATTTCAAAGGCATCTTATATTTCTTGTATTTGTGCTCTAAGCCCTTCATCTCGACCTCATTCAATTCGATGGGATCGTGTCGTTGTAATCTATAGATTTTATGACCGAATTTCTTATACGTTTCGACTCGTTTCAATTTCAATTTGCATCTTTTAGGTGTTGTTGTCTTCATGATTGATTATTTAGTATTTAAATAATAATTTGTTTAAAATTTTTTTTTTTTTTTTTACTCTTTATATATATAAAAAAAAGTTGTTTTTTTAATTTTTAATTTTCTTTAATGTAAAATTTTTTTTAGTAAAAGTTTTTTTCTCTTTATATATATATATAAAAAGTTACATTTTAATTTCAATCTCTCTATTGTTTATATTTCCAAGTCTGTTATTAGCAAGTTGACATTCGTCATTTTTCCACATACGAAAATGGTGTGAATGTTTATCTTTACTCTTTGGAGTTTTTTTTCATAGGCGAATGCGCTCTCACCACCTGATTTCTTCACGAGTTCGGGTGAGATTATTGGATATATGTAACCTCCATAGGACAACAATAAATCACCCCTGTCAAATTCTCTGTCTTCGGCGACGATGATATTAATCAGCAGTTCGCTTTGGTATTCGTAAACCAAATCGAGCGTGGCTTCATCCACTTTCAAACACATTCGATATTTGTGGTAGTAGCGCTCTAAGTCCACCATCTCGACCTCATTCAATTCGATGGGATCGTGTGGTTGTAATGTATAGATATTAAAACTGGATTTCTCATACCTTTCGTCTCGTTTCAATTTCAATTCGCATCTTTTAGGTGTTGTTGTCATGATCGATTATTTGGTTTTTTATGAATTCTTACAAATAATGTATATTTTAAATTTTGTATTAAAAAAATTGAATTTAAAATTTAACTTTTTTTTCTATTATATATATATAAAAAGAGTAAAAAAGCAAAACTTTTTTTAACAAATTATTCAATACAAAATTCCAAAAAAAAAAAAAATATTCTTACAAATGAAGCAAACAGATAAAACAATGGTAAATTTAAATGAGAAAACCATACCTCAGTTAAACGAGATTTGTAAACTATTACAAATTTCAGATTTCAGAAAGCATAGAACTAAATCAAAAAAATTGAAGTCATACAAGAATATTTGCGAAATGCTAGAAAGGCAAATGAAATGTCGATAGCAATGACGTCAAAAGATGCACCGGTTGTGAAAAATAAGAAGACGACTAAACGAAAAGCCGTTGAAGAACATCAAGTTTCCAAAGAAAAGAAAAGAAAAACTAAAACGAAAACGAGTGATGCACTTCAGATTCAAGACAAATGAGATATATCGAGTGAAAATCAATGAGCAATCGACGAAGAGAAAGGAGAAGAATATGTAACACAACTCATTGCGGAACTATTCCAATTGAAACCTGTACAACGGGAGAGTGCGATCAAAGGCATTTTTAAAACTTTCGACGTGATTCACTCATTGAAGAAAGTCGATCCGAAATTGTTCATGGAACGGGTGAAGAAAGAAGTATTGGATTTGTTTCGCGAATACATGAACGTGGGATTAAAAATTAAGATGATACTCCATTGCCTAATGAATAAAATCGACGTGAAGTCCGGCGAGAGCATCGTGAAAAATGCATATTTCAGATCTAACGTCGAACCCATATTTCAAGGTTCAGATCTATCGGACGTTTTCAAAAGGATGAAAGACAAGATGTTGACGTCTCTCGCGAATTATCAAAATGAAGGTAGTAATTGGATGTTCGGTGAGGTGTTGAAACTCGAAATTCACATGAATAAAAATGAACCGTTGAAAGGATCTTCCTACTTGGAATTACCGTATTTCTTGACTAAGAAACACGCCGTGGTCAACGTGAGAAATAAAGATGATCAGTGTTTTAAATGGGCAGTCACCTCCACTTTATACCCTGTCAAAATACACACCGATAGAGTTTCTCGTTATGAGGAAACTTCTAAAAATCTCGAATGGACTGGAGTGACTTTTCCAACAGAGTTAAAACACATTGAACGTTTCGAGGTTCAAAATCCCACCGTAGCGGTGAACGTCCTGGGATACGACGACGAAAAACGAAAGATTTATCCTCTCAGACAGACTTCGTATCGCGGAAGAGAAAAGACGATTATTTTATTATTGATTTCGAATGGTGACAGTCGTCATTATTGTTGGGTTAAACATCCGATCCGATTACTGTCGAAACAAAATAATAATCATAACGCAAAGATATCTTTATGTTACAATTGCATGAACATATTTAAGACCGAAAAATCATTAGGGAAACATCAGGAATATTGCAACGAAAATCAAGGTGTCACCGTCGAAATGCCCAAACCCAACACCATCGTGAAGTTTGAAAATCACAATAGAAGGTTAAAAGTACCATTCGTCGCATACGCCGATTTCGAATGTTTCACTGCGAAAATGAGTTCCTGTCAACCCAACACTCTTCAAAGTTACGTCGAAAGATATCAAAAACACATACCTTCGGGCTATTGCATTTATGTGAAATGCACTTTCGACTCGCAACATGACATGGGTCCCTTCACCTACACGAAACAGCGCGAAGACGACGACGTGGCACAAAGGTTCGTGGAAGAGTTAGAATCGAAAATTCAAATGTTATACGACAAATTCAAAACTCCGGCGAAAATGATCATCACGCGAGAGCAGCAGGACGAAAATAACAGAGCCACCGAATGTCACATATGCAGACAATCGTTCGACGAGAATTCGGAAGAAAATAAGAAGGTCAGAGACCACAATCATTACACGGGTCTGTATCGCAGTCTGGCTCACAGCAAGTGTAATTTAAAATATTGAGACGCTGCTTTCTATCCGGTGATGTTTCACAATCTCTCAGGTTATGACAGTCATCTGTTTGTGAAAAATCTCGGCACCTCACATGAAGTATTAAATTGCATCGCGAACAGCGAAGAAAGATACATTTCCTTCACGAAATGGAAGCTCATGGAGAAGAAAAGAGTAATCGACGGAAATACGTTGAAAGAAAAAACGAAATCCATTCATAGATGCATACGTTTCATCGACACTTTTAAATTCATGTCGACCGCTCTGGAAAAATTAGTCGATAACATGAGCAAGGATAAATTTAAAATCACGAGCGAACATTTCGGAGAATGAGTAGACGTCATGTTGAGGAAAGGAGTCTATCCTTACGATTACATGAACGATCTAAAGAGATTCGAAGACACCGCACTACCTTCGAAAGATGATTTTTATATTCGAAATTATATGAATCCGACATTTCCGACGAGAATTACGAACACGCCAAAAACGTGTGGAAATCATTCGATATGAAAACCATGAGAGATTATCACGATCTCTATCTGAAGACTGACGTTCTACTCTTGGCAGACGTGTTCGAAAATTTTCGAGACGTCTGTTGTCGAAATTACGATCTGGATCCCGCTTGGTATTTCACCACACCCGGTTTGGCGTGGGACGCTCTGTTGAAGACCACCAAAGTCCAATTGGAATTATTATCCGACGTGGACATGTTGCTCATGTTCGAAAGGGCTGCGAGAGGTGGCGTCTCGATGATCTCCCACAGACATTCTGAAGCTAACAATCCCTACATGAAAGAAGGTTTTGATTCGAAATGGTCGACTAAATACATACAGTATTGGGACGCCAATAATCTGTATGGTTGGGCTATGAGTCATCCTTTACCAATTGGAAATTTCGAATGGGTGAAGGAACCGGAAGAGATGCAAAAATGGAGAGACTATCCTTGCATTTTAGAAGTCGATTTGAACTATCCGGAAGAATTACACGATCCACACAACGATTATCCGCTGGCTCCCAAACGAATGGAACCGAACGAAGGAGACGAGGAAAAACTCATTCCCAATTTATTTAACAAACGTAACTACGTCATCTACAGCGAGAATTTGAAACAGTATGTCGATTACGGTATGAAATTAGTCGACATACATCACATCATTCGATTCGACGAAGAGCCTTGGATGAAAAAATACATCGATCTCAACACGAATCTCAGAACTCGAGCCGAGAACGATTTCGAAAAAGATTTCTTCAAACTCATGAACAACTGCGTGTACGGCAAATCGATGGAAAACATCAGGAAGAGAACCGACGTTCGACTCATCACGTCTGAGAAAAGAGCTAAAAAATTAGTGGCGAAACCCAATTACAAACACCGAACCATATTCGACGAAAATCTAGTGGCCGTTCACATGCAAAAGACGCACCTGAAGTTCGACAAACCGTATTATCTCAGACCGATCATCTTAGATGTCAGCAAGCGATTGATGTACGAGTTTCACTACGATTACGTCAAACGAAAATTTGGTGACAAAGCCAAACTACTGTTCACTGACACGAACAGTTTAGTTTACGAGATAGAGACGAAAGACGTCTACCGAGATATATCTCTGGACGTGGCCGATTGGTTCGACACGAGCAATTATCCCATCAATCACCCATCCAACATTCAATCAAATGACAACAAGAAGGTGTTGGGTAAATTTAAGGACGAGAGCGGTGGTAAACAGATCTTTGAATTTGTGGGCTTGAGACCCAAACTGTATGCTTATCGTTTAGAAGATGATGAAGAGATCAAGAAGTGCAAAGGAGTTAAAGCATGTGTGGTGAAGAAAAACATCTCTTTCCAAGAGTATAAAGATTGTCTGTTAGGAAGTGGTCCGGTGTATAAGACTATGAAATCGATTCGAAGCGAAAATCATGACTTGTATACCAAAATAGTCAACAAGATTTCGCTGACAGCCAACGACAACAAGAGATTCATATTAGACGATAAAATAAGCACTTTGGCACTCGGACATTGGACTTTGGATCTAATTTTAGACGATATGAATGGAGATGATTGGATTCTAGATGTGATTGTGGATGATAAGATTCCAGATACGATTGCGGATGATAGGATTCCAGAAAATCAAGAAGAATTAGATGAACACAAAATTATGGAAATCGATAGTGACATCGAGAAAGTTAGTTTAAAAAGAAAAAGAAAAAAATAGAAAAAAAAAATAACGTCATTTTTAGTAAATTATAATAAAATAAATAAAAAAAAAATATATACGCATTTATGAATAAGAAAATAAAGGTATCCGTAGAAGGTGTCGTCTTACCCAATGAACCCCTATCCAACATCGATCTGTTGAATGCGGCAAAAGATTTGAAAATCGAAGATTTTCTAGGAGTGTTTTCCAGAGATGCCTTGCTGAAGAGAAGACCTCGACAATCGGAATGCGGAATTTTAAATCTAGACGATTCATCAGGTGAAGGCACTCACTGGGTGGCGTGGATGAAGAACGGGAAGAAGAAAAATTATTATTTTGACAACTACGGAATCTTCCCGCCAAAAGAAATAAAGAACTATTTCAACAAATCGATGGTTCGTTACAACACGGAACAAGTGCAATCACCACATCAAGTGTTTTGCGGTCACCTGTGTCTCTACGTTCTCAAGAGATGGTCTGAAGGAGATCGATTTCAAGACATTCTCAATGATTTACATTAGAGAGAGATTTTTTTTTTTATAGTATATATAAAGATAAAAAATTATTTTAAAAAAATTTTAATCGAATAAAAACGAAAAATAAAATAACATAGTTCATTTTTTAATAAACTGCGTTTTGAATATATTTCTTCTAAAAACAAAAAAAAAATCCTTACAACAACATGCCAGTCGATAAATTTGGTAGAAGTGATGACGAGAAAGTCAACCCGAGAAAGAAGAGGAAGACGTTTGAAGTCGACGATGGTTACGACGTTGCCAACTTGGACGAATGTTACGTTCGGAGATATGAACCTCGAGAAGAACCTTTGAACATGAATGATAAGAAGATCTACAATCTTCCCGAGCCGATAGATCTCGCAGATGCTGTGACTAAAAAATACGTTGACAGGGGGAACGCCGATTTCGAACGAATCCTGCTGGATAATTACGTGGATAAAACCATGACCGACAATCTGCATCTGAAATCCAAACGTTTGGTGAACGTCGCGAATCCCGTAGATCCCACCGATGCCGTGACCAAGAAATACGCGGACAACTCTCACGCGAGATTCAGCGAACACCTGAGAAAAAAATATGTTACAAAAACGATGCACTCGGAATTGAACGCCAATTATAACAAGATAACAAACGTGGCCACTCCCACGAATCCCAAGGACGTGGCGACCAAACACTACTTAGATCTGGAACAGAGAAAGTCTGACGGACGTGAAATGAAATCGGATCTGAATGCGGGATTCCACAAGATGTTGAATCTGCCGAAGATCGACGATGCGGATGCGGACTCAACCGCGGTCAACAAGGGCTATGTGGATTCTGACGTGATACAATCGCAAGAATACCTAGAATCACAAGTGGACGATCTCTACCTGAACAAACAATCTGGCGGAACCATGGAGGGTGGCATCAACATGAACGGTCACAATTTATTCGGTCTCAATCACGATCCCGAATTCGATTCCAGCGCTGTCAGCAGAAAGTATGTGGACGACAACTCGGTCTGGAGAAAAGGCGACATCATGGAAGGTAAACTAGACATGGGTGGACACGCGCTCACAAATCTACTGGAACCCGTGCACATGACGGATGCCTGCACCCTGATTTCGGTGGTGGAGAAAGTCAAATATGCTAGACAATTGATCACTGTGTGGGCCGAAGAGGCCGGCACCTTAGATGAAGGAAAAGCCGAGTGGTCTTTCGGAAATGGAGGTAGCGGATCGAAACACGGTCAGGTGGGATATCCCATGCCGCTGGGAGGTGAAATCCTTCGAATGAGTCTGGCTTCCTCGGATTTGAATAACAGAGCGGTCGTCAATCTCATGGTGAATGGTGTGGAGAGCGATAAGAGATACAGCGTCGAAAAGACTGAGAATCAACACGCGAATGTTAGCACGTTCGGCATGCCTCTCAAAGTGAACCCCGGAGACAGGATTAAATTTGTCATGAAAACCAACAACCCTGAAGCCACCATTTCCGTGTTGAGTCTACTGATCAAACTGGATCCTTTGAACAAACAGTGAACGCGTGGAAAATAATGAATTAAAAAAAAATAAATAATGTGTGATTATTATAAACAAAAAAAAAACAACAAAAAAAAAAGTAATGAGATATAGAAAGATGTTCAATCTCTCTAGATCACATTACTTTATTTATTTTTTTTTTTGTCTTGTTTTTAATAATCACACATTACTTTTTATTTTTTTTCCACACACTCGTCTCTCATCGAATGATCGACATCTTATTTCCGTCTGATTCGAATTGTAATTCTCTGTCCGACAGGACCAGGGCGAAGGCTTCTGCTTTTCTCGGCATGTTCCTATCGAATTGCATCTTGATCTGAATGTCTAACACGCTACTCTTGAGTCGTTCACTCTGTTTACTGACGTCGAACACGAACATGGGATACATCGACTTGTATTCGCCGGGAGATATGTTAGGATTGCTCATCAATTCGTCTAGACCGTGATACTTCTTTCTAAAATCAGCGGCATCGCCGTACAGTCTGGAGAAATCATTCTTGTCGAACGACGCATTGTAATTGATTACTGGATATCTCATGGCATTCAAAACACTTGCATGTTTCTCAAATGGCAGTGATCGAACAGCGACGCATTCTTTTCCTGAGACCCATCCCTATCAGTCTTAAACGCAACCATGATGAAACGTAGTCTCTCGGAAGTGGATTTCACCATCAATCTCCATTCGAAGTGATTCGTGGAGAGAGGAATGCTAGCCGTGTCGCACTGTCTCATTCTAAATCCCACGGGTAATTTACTCTTGGATTCTATGATCTTGTAGAGACGCGCTTTCTCCATGATCGAAGGCTCCACGTGCGGAACGAACCACGATATATTGTGTATAGTTATCTTACCCGCATCGGTCGCGGTGAGTTTCACTATTGCTTCATCGTTTCCTTTTTGAATCAACGTCAGATTGTGTTTGAACCTGTACATGATCTTGTTGTAATTGTCCGCGAATCCGAAGATGTGTTTCAAAGGTATCCTGAACGAAAACGTTCCTTTAGGTCTGGACGGCTTGACGACGTAGTCGAATATCGTGGCGGCGCCTGTGCTAGCAGGGCCTGCGATGTCTTTCACCCACAACTGATTAAGTCCTCTGGATTTCGAAAAATCATCAGGATACCTCAAGAGTCCGAACATCGTGGTGGCCTGACCGGGATGAAAAACAGATTCTATCTCTTGTCCGGATAGCATGTATTTTATGTTACTGAATAGATGCATGATGCCATTATTGGCAAGAGTAACCGTGTCGTCGTCGGCGTAGTTGCTCCCATCTTCCTTGGTGAGACGTCCCTGCACCACTATGTAACTCTCGCTAGGATGTATGAATAGATCTTGAGTTTCGATGTTGATTCTTATCTCTCCCACATTGTTCAAACTCGTCCCGGTTACTGGTTCATATTCGTGAACATCATATTCTTGAATACTTTCATCTTTCACTATGCTTTGTGCTATATCTAGTATATTTGTCATTTTAAAGGATTTTTAGGGTTTTTTTTGTTTATTAATTCACTTGCTTTCTTTATCTAAAAAAATAGTTTTTAATTATTTTTTATTATTATTTTTTTTTCTCTCTTATATATATATGTGTGTAAACAAGAAAATGTCAAAGAGAGTAAATAAAAAAAAAATTTTGTGTTCTTCATCAAAACTTCGTCTTCTGTAATTGTTGTTCGTAAAACTTTCCGATGATCTCTTCTCCATCCAAAGCTTCGATTTCGTAAGTCACCGGATCGGTGTGAAACATCTTGATCATCACGAAAATTTCCGAGGTCCATCGAGGAGTATAACCCTTTTCGAAGTGCTTCTTATAAGCGTAGATTCTCACTCGATCGCCGACCGCAAATTTCGGCGTTCTAGACTTCTTCCTGATCTTAGATCTCTCGGGATATAGATTCGCGTAGACCCGTTTTTCGTTTCGAGGATCGCTAGCTTCCGCGGGAGTCATCTTGATCGATCTGTGTCGGGTGTTGTTGTAATCTTTGACCAGACCGTTCAGAGCGTATATGTATTTATTGGTCGAATTCGCCGTGAAGTATCTGTGCATCTTTTCCTTCATCGTTCGATTCCAACGTTCCACCATGCTGGCTTTCTCTTTGTTTTCGATCGAGTAGAGGTCTACCAATCGACGAACGTCCTTGTTGTAGAATTCCTTTCCCTTGTCCACCCACAATTTACTTGGTTTTCGAGAAGACAAGTCGAACACGCTCTTCAGAGCCTCGGCGACGCAAGGTCCCGATTTATCCTTCAAAGCTCTGATCCAACCGTATTTGGAAAACACGTCGATGACCATCAATAGATATTTGACGCCCTCATTCCACCTCGAAAACGATCTCATGTCGACCAAGTCGGAAGACCAAATGTCATCCAGACCCTTCACGAACACCCTTCTCTTTTGAAATTTACGCACTATGGGTTTGTGTAACTCCTCGGCCAATTCGCTCGTCAATAATCGTTTCTTCTTCTTTTCAGATGCGCTTTTTTTTTTGAACGCCCCATCCGAATCGACGTTTCGCACCGATCAGATTGCCGACCAGCGAACTTTCCATCTTCTCTCTCCTGGTCGGATTCGATATGCCTCTCAATCTCCCCAACATGTTTTTATTGCAGACGTCATTGCGAGTCTTGGTGTCGGGATGTCTGGCGTAGCACAGATTGTGATCATACGCGGCCACGCCACCCTATTCACGGGTTTGCTCCAAGATTTGGGAGTCAGATCGGCGTTGAGTCTCTTGTTCAATTTCGTTCCGGGTCCCGTGAAACTGTGACCGGGCAGATGCATTTCGAAAGGTAGATTGTTGATCATTTTATTCACGATGCCTTTAACTTTGCTCGCATTCTTTTGTTTGACGAATCGAGTCTTGATAGAACCACACACGTCGCAAATTCCGTGAAGCATCCGTTCGCACTTCTCTAGAATTACTCATCTCGGTAACTCTCTTACACTTTATGCAATACATTTTTTGAAGAGCTATTTAAATTAATTTCGTTTTTTTTATTTTATATATAAATTTAATATTTTGTTTTTTTTTAAATTCTGTTCTTATTATATATATATTTTTTTTTTTTTTTTTTCAATCGCTGCTCTTGAGTTCTATCATCTTACTGAATTCCTCCCTGGCCTCTTTCCTCCCCTTTTCCACGAGAGAATCCTTCATCTCTTCCTTGATGATCTGACGAGTCTTGATTCTCACAGCTTCTTTCATGGCATCGTATTTCGTTTTCTCGCTCAATATCGCGAAGTATTCTCCGTCCGATATCCTACCGTCTTTCAACGCCATAGAGATCATTTTGGATATCGTGTCGATCTTGGAGTCGGCCAAGACGCGAATCTTGTCATGTTTCCTCGCCTTCAGATATAATTTCCTACTCAAAAAGTTTCCGACCGTGCGAAACAATCCGGTGGCGAGAGCCACTCCTTCTACGGTCAACACGATCAGAATGCCGACCACGGTCGACAACAATCCGATGCCGGCCACGTGTAAACCCATGGAAATTGTGATGAGTGTCATGTCGATCGCGTTGACGAATTTCACGAAACGCGAATACTTCTTCTTAAGGGAACGACGAGAATCTCTCTCTCGAGCCAGATACAATTGGATTCTACTGATTTGATCGATGTGATACCTCTCTCCTCTTTCTCTTTCTTCTAGCGACGGCGCCGTCGGCAAAACGCCGTTCGGCTTCTCGTCCTCGTCGTCCACTAACGTCGGATACAATTTATTTCTGGTTCTCATTTTGTTTTTTTTTGTCTTTCTTTCTAATATTAGATAAAAAAAAAATTATGTGTGTACTTATTTTTTTTTTATTTTCTACTCTACCTTATTTTTATATCAACGAAAAAAAACTTAGACGTATGATTCGTTCAGCAATAATTTCTTGATGCATCCCTTGTCTTCTAAAGTCAAACTTCTACGTGCCAATTTCAGTTCTTCTGAATCTGTGGGCCTGTCTCGATTCTTACAGAAGACTAATCTCTTCCAAAACGTGATCACATCGTTCAATTTAACGCGTTCGAACGCCGGTTCGAAATACATGATGACCATATCTTCCCTTTCCATCGTTAGACACGAATGATTCTCGTGATTGAAGTCTGGATAATCCCGACATCCGACGCATCGTTCTAACAAGATGGGACGTAGTTCTTCGTTCACGCAGATTGCGTATGCTCTCATCAGCATGTTTAAAGGAAACCTCACTCTAATAGTCTGAGAATCGCTCATGATTTACGTATTTTTTTTTTATTATCTATTCGGTTTGATATATTTAATTTTCTAAATAACTATTATTTATATATTTTTTTTTTCTCCCCTATATATACATATCAATCAAAAACGTGACAGCGGGCTCGCGAATTTCCAACCACACCGACGACAACGACACTCTTCGTTCAGATTGAGTTTTTTTGCAAGAATCGAGCGATCCGATCACTCGATCAGCTGAGTTTTTGAGAATTTCTCAGAGTGGAGAAATTCCCCTAATAATAATGTCATACATGGGAAAAAAAACCCACCGCCTCAAAAACAAGGGAGAGTTCTGGACCATCTGTCTCAACACAATTGCGGGTTCTGGACCGCTGGTCTAGAGTCCCCAAAACTGTTTTTTGATGATGACCCAGAATTTTTTGCTTTTGATCGCGTTCGCCAACGATGGATCGATGGGTCTGATCTGCGATGGGAACGTCGACGAAAAATTACGTACAAGATACAAGTGAAGATGTACAATTTCACCCTTTTTTTAAAAACGCGCGTTCACCACGAGTATTTGAACGTTAAAAGTGCGATCTAGGAGTCACAACTGTACATGGGGGGATTCAAGACCATGTACAGTTTTTGTGAACAAGCGTGTGATTTAACACTGAATTCCACGTTGGCGAACGCATCGTGTGCGTATGTTTGTACACGTACATGTACAAGTGGTCATAAACTCTCCTTTTATACCTACTGAGGATACCTATCGAGGATATTTTCTGGAGAATCCATTTTTGTAGTTTTTGTCGTATGAGGCCACGAGGTCCATTAGAAAATCCCTCAATGAGGTCTAATTTATTATCCCTCTTAGCCCCATTTCTTTTGAGGCCATGAAGGCCATGAAAAAAATCCCTCAATGAGGTCTAATTTACTATCCCTCTTAGCCTCATTTCGGTATATGAGGATACCTATGGCCTGGTATTGTATTATGTGAGGATACCTAATGAGGATATTTTCTGTAGAATTCTTTTTTGTCGTATGAGGCCATGAGGGCCAAGAGAAATCCCTCAATGAGGTATATTCTACTATCCCTCTTAGCCTCATTTCTGTTGAGGCCACGAGGGCCATGAAAAATCCCTCAATGAGGTCTAATTTACTAGCCCTCTTAGCCTCATTTCGGTATTTAAGGACACCTATGATCCAGCTCCTATACAGCTTCCATCTCCTACATGGCTACTATACAGTTCCTACACAGGAAGTCTTACCAACGGGTTCCATCTTATCTCCAAAGCTCCAAGGCCACTACTTGTCTATGGTCTAGCTGTCTTATCATTAGCTTTTACAGCAGTCTTTTGCCATTGAGGCCTTGTACCAGTACTATTGGCTGTACTATCATCCATTAATATTGACTTGTAACTCTACTTCCTATCTATATCTATATCAGTCTCGACTACAACGTCGATCAAGGTTGAATCTGATTGATTCATTTCTCATGTATACATATAAACGGGCTATTTAAGGCATTCCGTAATTGAGCTTCTTATCCGATTCCGTAAAATTTGGATTCCGTGATTGGATAGTAAATTAGACCTCATTGAGGGCTTTTCTCAAAGCCCTCATGGCCTCATACAACTAAAAGGGTGTGTCGAAGGCCAGGCGTTTTCCAAAAAGGGGTGCCGAAATTAGGATGCCAGGGGATATGGCTGTTAAATACCGAGATGAGGCTAAGATGAGGCTAGTAAATTAGACCTCATTGAGGGATTGTTTCATGACCCTCATGGCCTCAAACGAAATGAGGCTAAGAGGAATGGTAAATTAGACTTCACTGAGGGCTTTTCTCATAGCCCTCATGGCCTCATACGACTAAAAAGGGGTGCAGAAGGCCAGACGTTTTCCAAAAAGGGGTGCTGAAATTGGGGTGCTAGGGGATATGGCTGTTAAATACCGAAATGAGGCTAAGAGTCGTATGTGCGAGTCACTCGTTCGAGTAAATACTCGTTGGCTCATTTGCTCGATGGGCTTCGAATCGTTCGAGCATTCACTCAACATGACTGCTTGATAGCTTATTGGCTTTAGGGATCATATAGGTTTTTGTTATACATAAGGGAGATAACTCTGCATACAGATTATGGGAAATCAAGCAATCTGGTTGGTTAGTTAGTGCCAGTAATGTGAACTGATTGGGTGATCTAGATAATTGAAACAACAAGAGTACTCGGAATAGAGTCAAAACTAATAAGAACAGACCAGAAAAGCTAAATATAGTAACAATAAGCAAAGATATTCCAGTTGATTGCCTCTTCTACTGTACTGGAGTATACTCCTGGACATACGAACATGGTCGGGTAGACGACGAAAACTACTGCATAGATAGATAAAAGCAGAGAATTCTGAAAGAATTTGAAATTCTACAACTTGTCGAGTTTATTTGAGTAATTCTACGAATCGGGAAATTACTCTTGTACAAAGGAACATCCTCCGAACATGGCTTATTATGGCCTTTGGGTCACATAGCAACCACGTTTTACCATAGAAATCAAGATGGCGGCATCCAGTATACAAAATGGCCGTTCGGAAATATGTATCACCCTAACAACACGCACTGCGCACTAACCCACGTATCACTATGAGGATGACGTCACAAGATGGCCGCTCACGCGGGTTACCATGACAACACAACATGGCGCCACTGGGTCACGTGACATGACGTCACTTCCTAGGACCTGCCGAACAGGGATGGTTACCTCATCTCCTACTACTAACATTATAATAACCAGTGAAAGAGATACTATGGCTAGTTATATTACCCATATTACTGAATTGGATAGAGTAATAATGGAAAAACAATCTAAATTTAAAATGTTATTAACCCTTTACCCAACGTAACGGCCAAAACCGGCCAGCGCTATTCACAACAATTACTATCCAATTTTCATTATCTTTTCGTTTTTTGCGTCAAACACATAGCTTATGACCCCTCATTGAAGCGAGTTCGACGAGATCGTTCCAATGAGGGTCATAAGCTATGTTTTTGACGCAAAAAATAAAAACAAATTAGTTATTCAAGAATTTTATTTGCAAGTGTCGTCTGCGTTTCGTGTTAGGTAAAGGGTTAAACAGGGTTACAAGTAGTAAATTAAGATCTGAGGTATATCACAATAGATATATGTGATACATTATCCAATTTCTTTATTTTTTAATTCAAACTTTGTCTGTATTTGTCCACCTGAAAATAGACGAAAAAGGTATAAGTATAAACATGGCGCAAAATTCATGGTCACTTGAAGCAATGGCAGAAAGGTTAAATAAAACAATTTAAAGTCATGCAGAATATTTCGACAAAGATAAACACAGTGTACCATTTAGAAAACGACAATTGGGCGTAAAAAACCCACATAAGTCATTTAACCTTTTACCCAACGTAACGGTCAAAACCGGCCAGCGCTATTCACAAAAATTGCCCATTAATTTTCATTAATGTTTCATTTTTTCTCTCAAAAACATAGGTTATGACCCCTCTTTGGGACGAGCTCGTCGAGATCGTTCCAATGAGGGGTTATAACCTATGTTTTTGAGACAAAAACATGAAAAATATTAGTTATTCAAGAATTTGTTTGCAAGTGTCGTCTGCTTTTCATGTAAGGTACAGGGTTAAATACATGTTACCAGAACAAGAAAATTAGTAACACAAAACAGTTGCTTTCGCATAAAAACATTTCATTTCTAATAAACTTACTAGAATTTCCAGACGTCGTTCAATGAAGCACGTCCAACGTATGAGCCCAGTGCCTTTTTCGAGGGTTAAGTTTGATGAGTATTGTGATTGTACTTTCAAAATATCGAATGGGAAATATTACAAATGAGATTGAAAGAGAAGATAAACACGAAAATATAAAATTGGTATGGCTGACCTCGGGGGAGGGGTCAAAGATTTATATTTCCAAAATAGAGGTTAATAGTTTCAAATGACTCGAAAAGAGCGTGTGAATTTAGATTTTTTTTTTCATTAGGGTTTAACGACAAATTTACAGCCAGGGTCATACCATGTCGGTTATGGATGGAGGAAACCGGAGTACCCGGAGAGAACCACCGAGCAACGACGAGCAGCTGTCAGCCGTCCAACATCGTAACTCTGCACAGCGGCACAGGCATGGTTAGATTGGTTGCGGACCTCCGCACAATCGACGGGCAGTACGCCTTAGTACACAGCGTCTTCGTGTGGCAATCGGGTGAAGTGTCTTGCCCAAGGGCATGCTGGTATGCTGATAGGCCACCATCTAGGAAAGGATATCCACAGGTGACAGGTTGTGTCCATTTTTATCTGTTGAGTTATGGACCTTTTCCCGCTTTTTTCAAGTTGTAAACTCTTGGGGGTGGATACCGGTGGCGTTGCACCTTGTTTGTTTTAGAGTTATCGCTATTTTGACGGTTTTATTTCACTTCAAAGTTTAGGCACACCCATTTTTGTGTTCAAAATTACCCCCTCCCGATGACAGCGATGCAAATGTTACGTCATTTTCTTTGCATTTTAGTTTCAGCCACAGCCGTTTAAAAGTTTGGGAATATAATCCCCACAAAAGACACATCTAAAAATGTGGTGCCATCCTGGGAAATTCCCAAATGATATGTCCGACCTTTGAGGGGCGTCATAGGGAGTCGATTTATGGCTGTTTTGACTTTTTTACTTCAATGTTTAGACAGCCGGAAACCTCAGACCATGTTACCGACAATTTATCACAATAACGTATATGTTCTAATACGACCCAACCCACAGCACAAAACCTACATCGTGAAACACGAGAGGCTTATTTACTGAACTTGTGATCGTTAAAAGTTGCTTTGTTCAAGGCAACTTTTAACCATCACAAGTTTAGTAAATAAACCTCTCGTGTACCCCACAACAGCAGTGAATAAATAATCAATATATCAGATAAACTCATTCCATCTTAGTTTAAATCGGAAATTTGTTTGTAATTTAAACAACAGCCCATTCGGAACACTGTCTGCTACAGAAAAAATCCAGAAAAATGAAACGGCTTGCTAGTCACTCCGTTGATGAACCAATTACGAAGCGGGAGACGTCATTTCAAATATTTCACGCTGTGACGTCAGACGGTAACATTTGCTACTGGAAAAAAGAAACTACGCCAGCTCTCATCCAATGAGAGGGCGAGGATTTTACTCTTAATGGAACATATTTCATTAAAAATGCTACCTTGTGATTCACGTAGCTCCGCATTTATAAATGCCACAGCTATGAATCTTCGCACACTATTTCTGGATATCTGAAATTCTGCCGTCTTTATTTCCATTTCTAATTTACGCACCTGATGCCAACGATGCCGATTTGACTTTTTATTCTTTCTATTTTCACCCTCATTTTGAGGCTCGGCATTTCGAACTTTTGGGACTATAATCTACACTCATCAAAAATTGGATAGAAAAAAGTCTTATCGGGCCTCGAAAATCACAACCGCTATGGATGAACTCAGAGATGAGGATAATAGAGACAAAACTGAAAATTTTTAAATGTTTGTATGTTGAAGAGCTGTTTTTTCTGGGGGTTTTTGGTTTGTTTTGTTTTTGCCTTTGACGCCATTTTGACATTTTTCTGTCACAACATAATTTAACTTAGTTTTGAATATTTCATTAATGTGATTCGCGTCGCTCTTTATTTAAATACTACTCAAAGTTTGCCAAGCACCAAGTATATCCGACTACCTGTTTTACGTTTTAGTTGAAATATTGTGATGAAAAGTGCATATATTTTTATTTAATTATATCTTTAAAGATTTAAGTACAGCAATTAAGATTTTGTTCGTATTTGACATTATATTTTAGCTTTTGAATACGATAACCATGGGAAATGGATATTATTGGTAAAAGAGGAAATTTTTCAATTTGCCAAAAAGTTGACGGAGCGAACTGGTATGGGTTCAATATCGAGTATGAGACCCATTACTGTTAATTACAGCTTGACAACGCCTTCTCATGCTCCCAGTTAGGTACCTGGTGGTCCGTTGTGGGATGTTGTTCCATTCTTGGACCAGCATGGCACCAAACTCCTGGACACTTCCTGGCTGGACTGGATGGGCTGAAATTTCAACTCATTCCAGACAAGTTCGATTGGATAGAGGTCAAGGGATCTTACTGGCCAGTCCATACGCCCAATCCCCTCCCTCTGTCGGTACCCCCCGACAACATGGGCAATGAGGACGGGCATTATCATCCATCAAAATGAATCTACCACCCACTGCACCCACAATCTGACGTGGACATCCAGGATCTCTTCAATATATCGCTGT
This sequence comes from Pictodentalium vernedei, assembly GCA_031216915.1. Classification (NCBI taxonomy): domain Eukaryota; kingdom Metazoa; phylum Mollusca; class Scaphopoda; order Dentaliida; family Dentaliidae; genus Pictodentalium; species Pictodentalium vernedei. The sequence continues at coordinate 658,954,941 of CM062295.1, forward strand.
GTAGTCAATGTACCACGTTCAAAGACACAGAGCTCAGTACGTCCATCCCTGCTGATGCCGCCCCAGACCATGATTCACCCTCCACCATAGCGGACATGCTCAGCAATGTTGGCTGCATGGAATCGCTCTCCTGGTCTTCCTCCATACCCTAGAACGCCTATCTGTGTTGTCTAGGCAGTACCTTGACTCATCTGTAAAAAGGACAGGTCGCCAATCTTCTCTGGTCCATCCAACGTGGTCCATGGCCCATTCATATCGTGCCTGGCCGTGGTTCTGGGACAGCGAAATGCGAATACATGGTCTTCTCGATCGGAGACCACCTTCGTGCAACCTTGCTCGGATAATCAGCGTCGAAACATTTACCCCGGATGCATTCTGAAGGTCACTGCGGCAAAGCGGTTCCTACGGGCCTGAAAGATCAAAAACCGGTCTTCAGCTGCAGATGTTGCCTTGTCTCTGCCACCACCATGCCATCTTACTGGTGTGCCATACTGCTGAAATCTTGCCCAGACTCTGGTGATCAACGTATGGTGCACACAAAGGGCTTCACAAACCTGATGATGGGTAACCCCTTGCTCCACCACCCCTAAAACCCGCCACATTTCCTCTTCAGACAAATGTCTTCTTACATTTGCATTTGCCATATTCAGTCATTAAATCACAAGGGCTTGTGTTGAAATGAAGATAGAATACCCTACACACATCATGAAAATCAAGGGGTACATGCTGTCTATGACTGTCACGAAAAGTCTGCTTATCAAGGGAGCTAATGTAAACACTGGGGACCATCTCAATACATTCCCCAATCACATCCACCAAAAATGTCGCAAATATGTTACAAGCAAATTTCACAATGATGTGTCAAATATTTGGTGCTTAGCAAACTTTGAGCTGTATATAACCGACACGGCTATGAAACAGTTCTCAGGTTATTTAAAATTGTGTAAATTGATATGTTTATTTCACATTTCCTCTCCTGATGCCAGCAATGCCGATTTTCCGTTTCGTTCTATTTTTTTTTACTTTCATCCTCATTTTAAGGCCCATCTTTTCGGAATTTTGGGAATATAATCTCCACAAAAAACATATCCGAAATTGTCCTGTCGTGCTACAATTTCCCAAACATTATAGCCGGACTCTGAGCTGACGGGGTGGTGATAGGATATAGAGAGTAGTCGCTTGACTAGACTGGTTACGTGAAATATTTCATGAGAGGTGAGGGACGTTGTACAAACACGAGTGCGCGAATGCGCACGGGTGTTTTACAATATAGTCCTCGCCTCAATTGAATTATTTCACGTAACCGGTCCAGTCAAGCGATTAGTCTGTTTATTACTTTTCATTTTTAACGAAAATTATATTATTTAACCCTTTACCTAACGTAACGGCCAAAAACGGCCAGCGCTATTCTCAAAACTCGCCAATTAATTTTCATTATTTTTTCATTTTTTGTCTATAAAACATAGGTTGTGACCCCTCATTGGAACGAGCTCGTTCCAATGAGAGGCAATAACTTATGTTTTTGAGACAAAAAATGAAAATAATAGTTATTCAAGAATTTTTATTTGCAAGTGTCGTCTGCTTTTCATGTTAGGTAAAGGGTTAAAAAAAACAATGAAGTCCCCATTACACCCACGGCAAAGTGTCTTCGTTTGCGCGCACGGATACATGACACAATTGTTGATTGCATAATTCACTTGTGAAGTTATCGTTTATAATCAAACCCGGAAATCCCAGTACATCACACTTTGGAAAATAATAATAAGAATTAATATCCGTCGGTTTTCTGCCTTCGCCTGAGAAGTGTCAGTGGGGATTTTCTGGAAATGATTTCTTTTCATCCGTCCGTCCGTCGTCCGTCTGTCGTTAACATTTTTTTTGTCCGGACCATAACTTCTTAACCATTGAATATTTTTTTATGAAACTTTGTAACAATATGTATTATCAAAAGTCGAAGTGTAGCGAATTATAATACGGATTCAATTTAATTCAGTTCACTATTTATTTTGCAATAAATGTACCTTAATAGCGTACAATAAATTGGAAAGCATGTGGAAATTACAAATAATGATACAAATTATGAATAATATGTATTGATTCTGAGGTACAAAAATTACAAGGTGAGGGCATAGCCAGACTGGCTGTCAACCTGCCATCTTCTTAACCCTTTACCCAACGCAGACGATATCAAAATTTATTATTTTAAATATCATTTTTTCGAAAAATTTCAACAAAACCATATCATGTGACCCCTCGTTGGAACGAGCTCGACGAGCTCGTTCCAACGAGGGGTCACTTGATATGGTTTTGTTGAAATTTTTTGAAAAAATAATATTTTTTCAACTGCTGAATTTGCATATTACGCGGACGGATGCCGTCGATTCGTTGGGTAAAGGGTTAATGCAAATCGTATTTGTCTCTTGGAGATCTGCAGATCACAAAAAAAATAATTTGTCTCTTTTAGTAAATATTGTTCTATAAAATGGGTAATTGGTCAAATAAATCTATAATGTTCTGAGTATCCATCGCTCTCTGTTTAGTTGATTTAATGGGAAAAAGAACCAGAAGGCCTCTTCTCACAGGAGGCAACTGGAATTCAGCGCGAGGCGCAGCAGGGTGACAACCAAAGATTTGTCAAAAATACTGAATGAGACTGGCATGGCGAGCGAGACACAAAAACACAGATCCGTCCCATCAACATGTTACTTCCAAATGGTGTTGGGTGAACCAGTGTCTCACTGCTTTGTTTTTGTTGATTCCACTGATGTATTCAAAGAGTGACGCAAATAAAATGCTCCACACCATTACCTCGTACTCAAGAGTAACTGAAAAGCGATACTTCTCACATCACCACATCGCGCGCAATGTCCATACTTCACGAGAAACTGCCTTCAAGCGATGGAGAAATAAGCTATTGGTCGACAAAGTCATGAGATTTAGAGTCAATCGAGTATTTAATCAAACGTTACAATCTTGCCAATAAGGATTACCAAATTTTTCTTTGTTGGAGATGATATTCCCAAATTTTCTAAAGAGTGAGACTTAAAATTAGCTTAACCCTTTACCTAACATGAAAAGCAGACGACACTTGCAAAAAAAATTCTTGAATAACTAATTTTTTTCATTTTTTGTCTCAAAAACATAGGTTATGACCCCTCGTTGGAACGAGCTCGACGAGCTCGTTCCAACGAGGGGTCATAACCTATGTTTTTGAGACAAAAAATGAAAATATTTTGAAAATTAATTGGCGATTTTTGAGAATAGCGCTGGCCGGTTTTGGCCGTTACGTTGGGTAAAGGGTTAAAATTAAAAGGTCCAGAAAATGAGGTAAAACTCACAGTGCTGACGTCGGAGGTGACATTTCAATTCCAAAAATGAGTGCACACAAATTCATGTACCTTGAAAATGTGTGAAGTTTCATAAATGTGACATTTATATTTATTATGTCTCATGTTTGTAATATCAGCCGTGATTGGTTAATTTGACACCTTCTAAAAGTCATAATACTGAAGTTTTGGGGCAAAACACGGGTACTATCGGAACGTTCTTCCCTGGAGACATGAGAACAAAGAAAATGTAAGCTCCACTTCCATTGATCAGCGTCGATTACGCACGCTCTGATTGGAATTTCTCAACACCAAACACTGGCGCCGTGTCCGTTTAACTTTTTTCGTCACCGATAATAATAATAATAATAATAAGGAAATTTATAAAGCGTGAAATCACAAAGTGCTCTAAAACGCTGTACAGTTAAATAAACAATGAGCTCAACACTATCAGGGCAATATACAGACTTAGAAGGCCAGCAGGTTTCATACTGTCAAAAGCTTCTCTGAAAAGATGTGATTTTAATTATTTTTTTTTGGAATTGGTTGAGATAGACACAAACTTACGAACAAATATGTCATCTTCAGTGGGTGTGTTTTCAATTTTAACTGCAAACAATGAATTCAAAAGGATCAGAAATATTAAAAACTCACGTGTTGTTCACCACTTCAGTGAATCCTGAATATGAGTTATGACTTCAATCAATTATATTTCCACAAGTTTAGTACTCACTGAGCTTCCGCCTCAAGTTCAAAATAAATTGTTTCACTCCGCTTAATTCTAACAACTGTCGTCGTCCAAGAAACATGAATTTATATTCCATTAATTTATATCACTTATCACACAAGCATTAATAATACTAATAATACATAACAGCATGATGCAGTTGTAAACACTGGCATTTGGTGATATAAAAACTCCCAAAGCGACGGCACTTGTAACAAGTCATTTTCGAATTTGGTGATCTGGAAACTCCTAAAGAGACGTCATTCGTTCGATATGACGTCACTAAAAGTATGTTTCTGGATTCGACTACATTGTTACAAGATTGATGGCATGTTGCAGTTAACGCTCAACAATTAAAGCTATTTTTTGTTCGGCAAAATCACACAAACTCAGGTACTATCGACCGATAGAACATGAAAAGAAACGTTTTAATATTATAATATACGGGGATTATGGAATCATGACAGACGAGTTTTTAATGAAATATAACACAAATAGTAAATCGGCAAAATTGCGATGAATCGAAAAACAAAAAACGGCTCTCTCCTTTTTTTCAACTTTATAGCACATAAAAAATTCTAAAAAAGTCCGACGTATTTTAATTTTTGACCTTCTGACTCCCTTTGACGCCACCTCCCCAGTTCGGCCAGAACTGTTGAAATTTCCTAAAAACGACCGAGATTTTTAAACATTGTTTCTGTGCAGATTATATTCCTAAAATTTCACAAGGCTGGTGCTCAAAATGAGTTTGTAAATAAACGGTCAAGAAAATGATGTAAAATTGTCATTGCTCGTCGGCGGCGGCATTTTTATTCCACAAATGGGTGGGCACCATTTCAAATGCCCGTTAGTTGGTGTGCGAACTTTCATAGCTGTGTGATCATAAACACGAACGCAATGGAATCACAAAAGTAGTAGCTTTAAAAAAATAACGTAAGCTGTGAAGTGGTGTAAAACGTTAAAAATAGCGATAATCGAAAAACAAGAAAACAACATTGCCCCACCTTCGTGAGCTCTTCAACATACTGAAAATCGGTATGCATTTAATTTTTGTGACACTGACGTGAATTACGTCTCCCGAAAATTCGGCTATTACCCTCGATAATTTGGTTTTGGTGGAAATGATGTAACGAAAGTATAAAAGAGAGATGAAAACGGAACTGATATTAAAAGGTAGAGGAAAAATTAAAAGTCAGATATCAGTAAACTATTTGCTGGTTGTATAAGTAGAAGTCACCGTTAGTAAGTGTACCATATTTGGACAGATAATTTTAAAATGTTGTGGTGCGCTCACTCACTGTAGTACTGAAATGGTTAACCAGATAACCGGTTTGAAACCAGTTACTTACCTTACAGATTTGAAAAAATGTCAACCGGTTAACCGAAATATCGATAGTCATCGTAATTACACGTTTTAAACGTAGTAAATCTGCCGTTTTTCCTTTGTGACAGATAACACATCGAAGCCGCGTTGAATATTTTGAGGAAAAAATGGACTTTGGCGTTCAAGACTTCGTTAATGATCGGCAGTTTCCGTGAGTAATGGGTAATCGCACAAACTATTCCGTAGTGTGTATACAAACGAACGTTGTCGAGTACTCGTTTGTATATTCACTACGGAATATTTTGAGAATACTGCTTTCCAATTCCTATAGTTTTGATTCCAGATTCGGTGAAATAATGGCTACGGTTAACCGGATATTATCCGGTTATAGCTTTCGGTTAGTCGATTGTGAAAATGAGCCAACCATTTCAGCCCTAGTGTTCTGAACAAAAAAAAAGAAAGACAAATGGCTAACGATCCCAATAAATGATTTCAGCTTCTTTAAATTACTTGCTTAGATTATTTTGAAATCGCAAAGCGAACTTCAAAGAGCACGGCCAACGACGGGACATGACACATAGAAGAGAAGGCATGCAGATGTTGAGTACTAAAATGTCATTTAATTTCAGCTAAATGCGGCAAAATGTAATTTGACGTTTCTGAACCTTAACGTCATATCGGTAACTATTTTTGACAATATAAAAAATGTGACAATACACTCTCGAAAGTATTCCCTTGTCGCCTGTGCTTTTATTATAGCGTCGTGTTATGTGGTTTTTGGGAAGGGCTGTCACTAAATGCGAAAGGGAAACGCCTATCGATATTGGCGCCACATTTCTGGTATTTCAAGTCGGATTGTCGAACATTTTTAAACTTGAGGTTGTGAGTACTATACGTGCACCTGATTTAAACTTTCAATCGCTGTTAAAGGCATAGGGTTAACTGTTGCCCGACACTGTTGGAAAATATAGCAATTAACGCCAGAAACTATTCCTTTTGGTAACTGTAATATTATTATAGCCAGTGTCAAGCAGTTTTGAGGCGAAGGCTGCAGACGGCAGTTATTTTATTCTCCCTGTATATTGATATTGGACTGGCGCATCTCACTGTAAGTGTACACAGACGCGATACCATTCCAGGAAACGAGGGTTCAAAGGGTACGTATTTACAGACAGTTTGAAGAAAAGAGTCGCATATAATGCCCTCAGCTATTCCTTTTGCCGCCTGTGATATTATTATTGTGCTCTGGAACGTACATTTTAAGGTAGGGCTGTCACCAAATTGGAGGGTGGTAAGACCTGTCGGTGCTGACGTCATATATCTGGTATGTGACGTCGGATTTTCAAAGCAAAGTGACCATGAGTTCTAAAATGTCCCTCAATTTCAATTTTGAGAAGTGAAATTTAATATTGACATTTTCCTCCTCCAACGGTATTGAACATCGTAGCGTCGGTTTTGTTTGGCAAATGGTGGTAAAACCATCTCTATTCACCTGTTACGTCATCCCTGTAATCGATAGAGTATATCAACACTGTTTTAATGAATATCGGGGATTGTCGCATGAGTGTGAACTTGAAAGTTTTATTTTTCACGAGCGCTTGCGCGAGTGAAAAATAATACCTTCAGATCCACATGAATGAGATAGTTCCCGATATTCACTAAAATAGCATAGCTTTTCTTTCTGTTGTGTGCTATGTGACATTTCACTGCGCAATATTCAGCCTAATTCGACTGCAAACAGTTTAAAGACAATAACAAATATCTGCTGATCATTCCTTCAAGGCGACGCCATGCGCCGAAGTGTGACGTCATTTAGTAAGCTACTAGAGAATGTTAATCGATATCTAACATAGCAGCCAAAAACGGCAAGAACACTAACCAGAATAAATCTACCACAGCCTAAAATATCTCAGAAGTTTCTCAATAAAACCATACAAATATGGATATCTTCAGAACCAGCTCGCCGAGGTGGTTCTAATGATATCCATATTTTTAAGGTTTTATTGAAAAAATTGTTAAATTTGTTTTCGAAAAATGAGAAATTTAATTTATGTTTTTAAAAATACTGTGTTAGGTAAAGGGCTAACGTTATGTCAACTATTCTGTGACAATGTGAGAAAAAGTGACAATACACACCTGCCACTATTCAGTTTGCCGCCTGTGATATTAGTTTAGTGCCATGTTATGTAATTTGGGAGGAGGGCTGTCACCAAATGGGAGTGGATAACGCCTGTCCCCATTGATGTCATGTGTCCAGTATTTAATGTGAGATTTTCAAAAAACGTTTCACACTTGTTATTCGGGATTAGGGCTGTCATGATTAATCGATCAATTGATTGTCGATCAGTCACGCCGAAATCGATTAGTATTTTTCGTTGTCGAAGAATCTGTAAATTTTACCTCTTTTTGGACGTTTAATAATTAAAAAAAAATTGATGAAAAAAACTATTGTTTCTAAAGGTAAAATGTCAAGAACTTCGACGTTAAAGCTCAAGAAGCCGTTAGAGGCATTTGTCTTTTAGGTACATTCAACGCTTTGATGTTCTGAACTTTTGAACCGTCAGTGTAATAATCAAGACGGGTCGTCAGTTGCGAAGTTCGCAACTGACAACGGTCTTGATTATTACACTGACGGTTCAAAAGTTCAGAACATCAAAGCTTTGAATGTACCTAAAAGAGGATGGTTTTCGTTGTTCACTTGAGGTAGGTCAACTGACTTGAACTTCATTTTTAACGACTTCAAAGTGAGTGAGAGAGAGCGTCATCTAGGTAAGATTAATCGATTATGATCGATTATTTGCGACGATTAACCGATTCCTAAATTCAAAAATCGTGACAGCCCTATTCAGGATGAGTGAGTTGTAAAAGTTCCTTTGATTTCAACTTTATGCAGTGAAATTTAATCCAGACGTTTTCAACTTTCGATATCCAACAATGCCATAGGAGTGACTCAAAGAAGAGCAGCCGTCAACGGGGCATGTCACATAGAAGGGAAGGCATGTGGATGTTGAATACTATTTGGACACGTCATAAATGGGATGGCCACAAACTGCAGGTTCAGACATAGCTATATTTTGAAAATAAACGTGATGGGTGAAAACTCAACTACTCTAGAAACTGGTTTTCGCTGTCGTGATCTAATCTCTGGTTCAAGGACATTAGCGAACACTTTCAATGTTTTTGTCATTGAATTTTTACTGTTGAAAACAATTAGGGGATATAAAAGTGATAAAAGTGAGATACAGGAAGAAATATATTTATATTTTTATCTAGAAGACAGTTGAGGCATTGCACTGTGACATCTGGTGAATGCTTTTAGCGATAGTTGTGCGTCTGACAAGCACACATTCCACGAACTGAGCTGTAGAAGACATGGACGGTCAGTCAGAACATTTACCACATTCCGTCCAAGAACTCAGTACCTTGTAAATCCTCCTCGGTTCGCGAGACACGCGCGGATCCGATGTGGCATACTCCTCACAAAACGTCCAACATCAGCTTGACTGATGTTATGCCGTTCTTCCTGCTGTGCAGCGGCGAGTTCCTGGACATTGGTAGGGGGCTGTTGGCTTTGCCGTAGGCGAATGTCAAGTATATCCCAGACGTGCTAGATTGGTGAAAGGTCTGGACTTTTAGCTGGCCGAGGCAGTGTAGTGATGTTCTGCCCCTGGAGGTACTCTGGGGAGCGCGGTGGCTCAGTGGTAGAATGTTGGACTTCTATGCAAGAGGACACGAGTTCGATCCCCGTGTGAGAAGACACGCGTTGTGTCCTTGTGCAAGGTACTTTATCCCGGTTGCCTCCATGGGGTCACGATGACGCCGTGTACTGAGGCGTACTGCACGTCGATGGTGCACATGTCTTCATCCGTTGTAACCCTTCTTGAGCAGAGCTTGAACAGAGTTAGAATGATGTCGAGGAGCTTACATTTGCTGGTCGGTGCTCGGTGGTTCTTTCCGGGTACTCTGGCTTGCTCCACCCGTAAAACTGTCACGGTCATGATTAGCCATTGTGCATAAATATGTGACCTTAAACACCAATAAACAAACATATAAATGGAGGAACTCAATAGCGACACGGGCCCTGTGTAATCTTGCATTATCATCTTGGAAAATGAATCGACGGTCGTGACGTTCCGCAAATGGCACCACATGAGCTGCTAACATGTTGTCACGGTAGTGTTGCCCTTGACACGCCCTTGGATGACATGTAATGCAGTTCGGTTTATCATAGTTATGAATCCCAACACCATAACCGATCCACCACCAAAACGACCGTGCTGCCTAACGGTTACGTCATGGTATCGTTCGTTCCGCCGCCGCCACACTCTGTTTCGCCTGTCGTGGAAGTTGAGAATGAACCTCGATTCATCGGAAAACATGATGTTGCTCCACCGACGATTGTCCCAGCACTGTCGTGCTCCACACCAATTACGCTGCAATCTGACGTTCAGTCAAACGTGGAATTATTCGAGGTCGTCGAGCGTACAAATTTCAATTTTTGAAGCACTTTGATGGCGGTTACGTAATGCTGTTATTCGGACGAAACTATCCTGGTCACCGATCGTCGCCCTTGCACGACCCGACTGACGTATGCCATCAACATTGCCTTCTGACGGTGGCGTGACCACAACCTACTAATGACCGATTGAGTAACGCTGAGAATTTGACCTCTGCAGTCTGTCTGTTGCCAGCTTCCAACATGCCAACGGCACGTAAATATTCGTCATGTGTCAATGTTCGCATACCTCAAAAGTTTCGTTTCGACCAGAAACTATTGATGAACGAGTTTATTTCAAGAAAAGAACGATGAGACCTCCGAAAAAGCCAGTCAAGTACAAATGAAAATTTCAAAACTTACCCCACAGATATTAACGCGACGCTCGTGCGAACAACCTGCACGAAGTTTTCGTGGGCCGGTTACATTCATGATCCACACTAATTTGGTAACATATTGATGTGTCCAATCACGCGTATCCAATACATTTTCCGAAAATATCAACATCAGTTTGGATATTCCCTATATATTTATATTTACCGAGGTCCTCGGTTCGAATCCCACCTGCGGCACCCGCTTTGTGTGCTTGGGCAAGACACTTCATCTCCATTGCCCGCGTGGGGGCGCGATGACGCCGTGTACTAAGGCGTACTGCACGTCGATGGTACGCATGTCTTCAACCAATCTAACCCTGCCTGTGCTGCAGTGCGGAGTTACGATGTTGGGGAGCTGGTAGCTGCTCGTCGTTGCTCGGTGGTTCTCTCCGGCTTCCTCCACCCGTAAAACTGTCACGGTCATGATTAGCCATTGTGCATAAATATGTGACCTTAAACATCAATAAATAAATAATAATAATAATAATAATCATTTGTACGATACAACTTTATTTTTATCGTACAGGCAGAACATTGTGAAATCCCATGTTTTACATTATTAGGTGTGTGATAAAATGTATACAATAGGTAGAGAACTGGAGGCATAAAACTGCGACACTTGGAGTTCTGTGACACTATGGAGTGTGAGGTCACCTTCAAATGGACAGCTGGTCTGGCCGCTGTGATAACAGACAACTGGTTATGCGAGGTTTAATTTTGTACTTAAAACCTCCTTCGATAGGGCCGTGACTCCCCACCAAAGTAGTAACGTTTCTTTTTGTAATCGTCTGGAACTCTGGAGGGACTGCTCTCCGTTAGGGTCTCGCCCAGTCTGCTGTCGCCGATCTCCACTCCAAGTGCTGCACGTCGCCTAGGGTTTCAGCAGATTCGTTTTAACTTCAGTCAAGACAAATCAGAACGTGGCTGGATATAGTATATTTTAATAAGTCTAACAACCCTGGGTTCTAGTGCGATCTCTCTCAATCTCTCACCAAGCCTAAGTGCTACTGCAAGTGTTCGGAATCGGAGATACACTCGGGTGTCCGGTGGAAAACGCACTGCCGAAACTGTGGCGACTTATATCACAAACAACCAGCCCACACCTACTGAGGACTTTGTCTATGACGTCAATCATGTGCGTCACAAATTCCACCAATGTCCCAGTGCTCCTCTGTACAATTTTGGCCACGACATCTCCATCTTTTTCCACCAGTTCAAATACTTTTATATTCACTTCAAACATATTCTCCACATCTGGCAACTGGTCCAATTTTACACCGGGAAATTGTTTTGTGTAGACATCTGTGTATTTCTCGAATAAATGTTTGGTGATTCTGTTTAAACTGTCACGATCAGCTCCACTCCACGTCGCAAGATATCGGAACAGGCAAAGATTGTCATTATAATCAAAGTGGTGATTTTCGTCCTTGACTAGCGTGCAGATAAAACGATTTTCAGATATATATGCTAGTATGTCATCTGGCACGCCGCCGATAGGATGGTTCTTGATTTTATTTACATACAATGTGATGTTGGTGAGTCGATGAACGACCCACTTGGAGTTTGGTCGTTGAAGTCTCGCCCATTCCAAGACATCTTCTTTGGTGATGGTCTCTAAAAAATTCACAAAGTCCGCTTCATTCGAAATCAAATGGGGGATTTCTAAAACACCAGCATTGTTTTGTGATGGATGGAAGTAACGTAAATCTCCAGTTTTGTTGTTCCTCAATACATAGCCATAACGACAGTTGATTTTAAACCGCTGTTGTTGTGGGCGAAATATGGTATTGAGAAATTCCGCTTTTTTTCCAACCGTGTTACTGATCCTATAATTGAAGATGTCTTGCACCGGTCTTCCATCCATGTGGTGGGTTCGTATTGAGCCTCAGTGACGTTCATAAATATCCAATATTTGCGGTGTTTCTTCTCCACCCAATACTCCCGCTACAAAATCCACTGGATCTTCGTTTGATGCACTCGGGATATTTTCACCACGACGTGATGTACTTGGTAGATTGTCAGCGTATGTTGATGTACTTGGTCGTTGCCTTGGCTGCTGTCTTGGTTGTGGTGTCCTTTGCGGTCTTTGCATCGTAGTCCTGTGAAGATTGAAATGAATTAACTGACCAAATGTTTGACCACAATCCAAACATTCATAACTTCTCAAACATTTCCGATTGTGCACCCGCAATTTGTCTAATCTGGTGAATGTTTTCGAGCAGTTATCACATTTATGTTTTGCCTCTCTCTTGTGCACGGTCCTTACATGACGGTTCCTGCTGGTCCGGTGAGAAAAGGTTTTATCGCATTCCATGCAGGCAAAACGCTGTAAGTCTTGTGGCCCCCTCCCCCACGTCCATTGGTCTTGGGTGGGCTGTTGTTTTGTGCTCGTCCAAGTCCCTCTCATCTAGGAATTCCCAGTTACAATCCTATGCAAAGGGAAAGAAAAACATAAAGGTTATTTATTTATTTATTTATTTTATTTATTTATTTAAAATAAACAGCCAGGGCCAAATCGCGTTTTTTAATTATTTATTTAGTTAAACACCCAGTGTCATTTCGTGTCCGTGTTGAAAACCACCAAGCAATGACGATGACCTACCAACCCTCAAAAGCAGACGAAACACTGGGCATGTTTAGATAGATATTTAGATAGATATTTACTTATCCAGCATTCAGTTGCGAGGTGAAAAAAAATGGATATACAGATCCGTTATCCTTTGTCGTTTTCTGAAAAAGAATAACGGATCTCTACATCCCCCCCCCCCCAAAAAAAAAAAATGCATTGGAAAAATGTCAAAATATTTATGAATAAATAATAGAGAGTTATAGTTTCGGTCATATATAAAATGTCAACCGATCATCTGCATTCTTATAAAGCAATAATCACACATGCAGACAAAAACTTATCTGTAATTTCGATACAGCGCATAGATCTCGTTTCCCACTGCCAAAACACAGGTTATGACACCCTCACTCAGACGTGTGCGTAATACACACGTTTGAATGAGGGATCAAAATGTTAAAAGCAAAAAGTCATGACTGTCTGGGCAGAGAACAAAGGTGGGATAAAATTAATTTTTTTAACCTACCTGACAAGTAAATGATGGTGTCTCCATAGCTTCAAGTGCTGGATGCTCTGATCCAAGTCCGTCGTATCCAAGAATTCCCAGTTACAATCCTATACAAAAAAAAGAAAGAAAAAGGGGTCAATAAAAAAATGTTCGCCGTTTTATGTAATGTCTATAAATTATGGTACACACTTTTAGCATAAAAAACTAACCATCAAATAGCAGCAGCTTCAAAGTTTAACCTTGTACACAACGCTTGGAATAGATTTATTTATTGGTGTTTTACAACACTTTCAACCCCCAGTGTCATGTCGGTGTACTGGTGGAGAGAACCACCATAGCGTTTTTACTGCATCCACTTCCACTTTGTCCAAGGCCTTCTCGAAGCATTTTGCGATACGCTCTTCCGTATCCATCATTATGCACACGTCGTGATGTATTTGAGAGGGATGATCCACCAAGCAACCATAGCAGAGTTCCCTTGCGATGCCCGGTATTTCCTTTTCTGTCAGATGCGCCCATGTTCTGTTCAACTGACTAGTCATACGCTGAATTCGTAAATCAACAGGCCGGCTCTTTTTACTAGGCATGCATGTTGAAGGCTCATCTTTTTTTCTTTTTCTTGATTCGGTCATCTCTATGTCTGTCCACTGTATTTTCTTATCAATCTCATCAATTGCCTTATTTAAATCTTCCCACTCAAAAGTGTTTAATGCCATACCTGCTTTCGTCGGTGTGTCATGTTCTTGGTTGTAGCGACGGATATGGACTAACATCTGACCCTTGAAAGGAGTCACGTTCACGAAAATATTTCTTTTCCGATAGCGATTTTCTCCATTCTGTCTGGCTTCTCAATACGCTTCCAAACAAGATGTGATGAAGAAATTGGTTCGACCGATATTTATATACACCATAAAACAATATATGTCCAGACACGAATCACTGATAAAGTATTATTCCGTATAAGCCATAATACCACAGATATGTATAATATTCAGACAATGCAGTGTTAGGCAGATAACTTATTCCGCTTTCAGTAATCCGCTTTACTGTCGAGTAATAACCAAAGTACAGATGTCCTGATAATATGTTGAATAATAACTGAGATCTAGATAACACTACTTCCCTAAAAAAAATATAATAAAGACTGGAATTTATGAAACCCATATATTAAGTAAATTCATATACCCCAAAAAAAAAATATCAAAATTAAATAACTTTTTACAACTATATATTTTATTCAAAGGGACAATAAGAGATTTTATTTTACCGATAGTACTAAATAAAAACTACAATTAAAAAATCACTAAAAAAGATGAAGTGACCCTGAGATTCCACAAATACCTCCTCAGGACCCCCCCCCCCCCCCCCACAAGGATGAAGTGACCACGTCATTCCATGAAATACCTCCTCGAATGATCCACCGAGATCCCCAGAACCCTTGAATGATCCACTATACTATACTTCCCTAAGAGACCCCTAGGAGACCCCACCTCCCCCCTCCCCGAGATCCACCGATATCCCCCGTGATCCTCCGATATCCCCCTGAGAACCCCTGAACCCTGCGAGAACCCCTGAGAACCCCGGAGAACCTAGGAGAACCCCAGAGAACCTAGGAGAACCCCAGAGAGCCTAGGAGAACTCCTGAGAACGCCGGAGAACAGTAGGAGAATCCTAGAGAACCCCTGAACGAGGGCAGAATGGCATTTACTATACTACTTGCGTTGGTACTTTTGTACGTCTAATGACGTACGAAATCAAACAACACGTTGATACTTTGTGGTCATTTGTTTTGTTATTAGTTTTCGATTTTTTAAAGTTTTAACCTTAATTCCTATTTTCTCCTGAATAGTGCCCAGTGAAAACCGTTGAGCCAAATGGTATCGCAGCTTAAAATATTAATATAATTCTGCTGTCAAGACTTTTTAACTGGTTGAGTGCTCGAAGCTACCATCAGGGATTTCCAAAATGAGGACACCAGAGCAAAAGCCAACACTTTCCTTGCTAACATTTCATATTCAGTCAAACACAAATAATATTTTGTTTTCATAAATTTGTTTTATTATAAATTATTAGAGAGTGCCTATGGGCACTCTCCAATAATTTGTAATAAAACAAGTTTTGAATAACAAATGCAGACCACCAAATATAAACTAGCCCTCAACCAGATAATCACTAATGTGAAAAATATCTTATTCGTACTTCCCGACGTTTGACGTCGCATTTTGAAAAACATTAAAGAAACTGAATTCCCAGTGACGTTTGAACGTCAGGATATATACAGAACCACACTTATGTTTGAATGGGTTAACGATTACTGGACGAGAGCGAGTGGCGCAAGGATACCACGAGAGCCGGTAGGCTCGAGTGGTTATCCCAGCGCCACACGCTCGAGTCCAGTAATCGTTAACCCATTCAAACATAAGTGTGGTTCTGTATTTATTACACACCCAACCAGGAAAAAGAATTTACTATAATTAATCGCTAATTTAATTAAATACTGGACAATTTGAACGGTTGAAAGAATTTTAGAGAGAAACGGGCAATTTTGTCAGAGAACCAGTCTTAAGTCTTTGACCTTGCCATCTGTTGAATCGCTGTTGATTCATTTTATTCGCAAAAAATGTCGATCCGAACACTCAAAACTCAAACGATTGCGTTCAGCATATCAGACGTCACAAATTATGAGGTCTCAAATGTGTTTTCAAAATTGTGTGTGCAGGCATCATTATATCTGGAGGATGGAAAATGTACAAGGATTTTAATTTGAATACGGTGCGAACTGGCCGCTCTGTTTAAATTTCGTGCTTTTTAAACTGAGTGATATTAAAAAGACAAGTTTGAACTCGGCTTGACGATACATGCACTACTGCCACAAGGCAATCGCATGTGGACTGCACATCGATCATTTCTGTTCTGCACTGTAACAAACGTAAACACTGGACGAGAAAAGACATTTTGCGCAATAATTAACCTACTGGGGCAGTCATTCGATCGTTTGGAGAAACTGAGCCTGAGCTGAGGGCAGTGAGGCAGTTTGAGATTCCATTCTGACTCTGAGTGAACTCTGCAGTCTTGGTAAGTTTGCACATTATTTTTCGACATTATAAAGTTTCTGACTTGAAATTTAGCCTTCTTTTTATTTTACCTCAAGTCTTGATAACCTTTGTTTGAAATGGGCTGCACTTACAAATAAAAGCTTTAGGCTGTCCACATAATACTACAGTACACAGATATACAAAGGGAGAAATATATTGCATGATAACTGCAAGAAAATGTCATGTCTTGTCTCCACAGCACAAGTAATTTAGTTTGTACACCTTTTTTACACCCCCCCCCCCCCACCCATCTGTAACCTGACAGCATTTTCTTGAAAGCTCACAAAATGAGTATCCAGCAGTCTTAGTCAGAGGGTGAAAGAGAAATAAGGGGGGGGGGGGGGGTGTTCTCACCAGTAAGCTCCAACCTATTTTGGTTAATAATATTTTCAAAGATTGATTAATGTTTACATTATTTTGTACTAGTAGTACTATACTTCACCAGTTTGTTATCTGAACGGTTCTGTCAATATTTTTTTCTTGGTATCTGGTTCAAAACAAAATAATGTTTTATGTGTCTGCTCCAATATCTTGTCAGTGTCTTAAATTTGGAATTTGGTATTCTGAATTTGCATTTAGTAAGTAGTTTTAAAGAGGACTGATAGAAAGTGGCTAAAATGATAGGCTTTTGGAGAACATTTTCTTGGGGATGGGGGCTAACCAATCAAACTGCCCAGAACTTTTGTTTCAAAATCAAAATGCAGGCCCTTGCCTCGAATTTGCCTATGAAAATGCTCCTCCCACTGCCCTGATATTTGCCAAAATTATAAAAATACCCCCTCCCTCTGAACACTCTGTTCTGAAAATACCAGTCCTTTTCAATGAAAACTGCAAAATTAACTGCTTATTGGTGAAGGGGGTGAGAGTGCCTCAACCCCCTCCCCATCTCATACACCCATGTAACTAAGTCACATAGGTGGCATTCGATTTAAGTTTTGTTTTTGAGAATTAAAGCAAAATAAGAAATATCCTTGTATAAAACAGAAATACTAGCAAAAATCCTAAATTAGTCATTTAAAAATACACATCAATCTGTGTCTGGAAAATATTGTCATATTGTCTATGTTTTAAATATTCTAATAATTATTTTTGAATTTCATGGAAGTCATCTCATAAAATTGACAATATATTGCATTCATCAGACCACATGTATTTTTCACCCCTTCCCTCTTCATGGTCTCATTCCCACCCTACTCGAGATTTTTCAGAATTTCTGTAGTGGGTAGCTGGTAACATTTTTTAATTTCCCCAGTACAATCTCCAGAAAGTCATATTTTAGCAATACTATATCCCCCTAAAAAAGCCCCTCCACCCTGCCCCCACAAAAAAAAAAAAAATAAAATAAATAAATATACGATAATACCATAGTGTGTTTTGATATGTTTGATATCTCAACGAGTTGAAAGTGAGTTTTTTTCGCGAGGCTTGCCGAGCGAAAAAAACTCAGTTTCAACGAGTTGAGATATCAAACATATCAAAACACACCATGGTATTGTTGTATTTATCTTATACCGACCATTTTTTTTCTTTTCTGCATTTTTAAAAGGGTTGTGGGGATGATTTCGTGTCTCCAATCGTTCTCCAATCTATATGACATAGGGGTATGTGTTATAGATAATCTATAACACATGGGCTATATCTTCAACAGGTATAAGATAAAATAAAATAAACCCGTTGCCCCCAATACCCACTAGCACGTAAAAAGCATTGGTTCCACCAATGTAAAATACCGAGTTTTTCTTATAAAACCAGGCTTTTCATTCTTTCGAATTTATTTTCTTTATTCAGCTAGAGTGGGGCGGGGTGGGGGGAGGGGGTGTGGGGGTGGTCATCTAGTAAGGGTGGAATTGGAGATAGTTAATTAGTAACTGCATGTTCTAGCTGTCAAACATCTCCAGGCGCTGTCGGCGTGTCGTCGTCTGTTTTTCCGCTTCATGTTAACCAGTACTCAAGATTCATTTAGTCTTGCTTCAAGAGGACAACTTCACCTTAACATGCTTTTCAAAGTATGTTTGCGTTGGCAAACGTGCTGCTTCATTGCCGAAGTGTGAATCGAATAAGATTACAGTTACACGGTAGGCCCCGTGTCGACTCGCCGACAGCACGCAGCAATGAGGGCAACATTGTAACAAAGTTTTATAGGAACTGTATTACTGGTGGCTGGCTGCAATGTCGAACCCAATTGGACTTTTTTGCACTAAAATTAATTAAGTTTTCCTCGATGTTCAATAACGAAAGCAAAGGTTGAGTTTCACTGTTCAATTTTTTGGCAGAGATCATGTGTCTTTCATGATTTTCAACAGTTTTTAGCATAGTTGTGCATCAAACATTTTGTAATGAGAATCGGTAATTCCGACAGATAAATATAGCCGATGGTTCTCTTTGGTTATATTCCACTGAACGCTGCAAACTATAGGAACCAGTCTAACGAGAGAACTTGTGCACGCGAAGGGTACTTTTTATCGGATTGCACTAGAGCTTTCTGGTTAAAATTACCGCATGCCCCTAAAATCCATGTGATCGTGTCAAATACAGTTACGGGTGTGTAATAAAATTAAATCTCAAAGGGTTAAAAGCACAATCCATAAGGAATCCTGGATAAATTAAATATAGAATAAATAGGTACTAGGGACAGGAAACAGATTTAAACCACGAGTAGGATGAGGGTTTTAACCACGAGGCTTGCCGAGTGGTTAAAACCCTCATTCTACGAGTGGAAGCCTCGTGGTTAAAACCCTCATCCTACTCGTGGTTTAAATCTGTTTCCTGTCCCTAGTACCTATTTGTTTTATTTCTACCATGCTCTTTATCATTTCTCCACTTCGTCACTTAAAACCAACAAACATTTCGAAAACGCCCCTTCTGTTGACAGTTCAATGAAAAACTTTAACGTGCGTATGAATACATATCGACTGGTGAGAGTGATACACCAGTGCCTTACCCGAGGTGAATTCATATAACCAAATATTTCCACCAGCATGGGAATTCAGATCATTCCATAAGAAAATCAGAAATAAATATTTATTCAGAAATAAACAACAGCGTTTTTGTTCATCTCATTGGGAACTATTTTTTGTCAAAACAACATTCTGGTCCGCCTCCCGACTTTCGTTCGAAATTCAAAAAGCAAGGTCATCAGGAAGTTACTTAGTTTTTTTGTTTTGTAGTTAATGTTAAAGTTTGTTATTTGTATGTGATTTCCATGGAAAAGTGTATTCAACAAGTTATTTGGATTTGTTGGCATTCTGAAATCGCCACACATGTTAACATTTAGTATGGTGGAACTTTCCTGGGATTGGGAAACGACATTGTTTTTAGGAACTTCCGTAATTTCGTGTGTTGTTGGAATCAATTCAGGAGTAACATTGGAATCCGGACTACGACTTATTGTGGAGGTGAGTGCACTGACATTTGATTTTGATGTAGTACTCAACAGCCTGGAGCATCTTTCCTGTTCTGATTCACCTGTTACAGAATAGTTATTTATACTCGACAGATTTGTATGTCCACTAATAGTAGCAATGTCAATTGGCTCCACTTTATTTTCTCTCAACTGCTGTATAAGATGCTTCCTGGCACTGGTATTTGTCAATCTTGAGCTCAAATTTGCACTTTTGGCCATTTTAGACATAATTGTTGATAACTTTGTTTCACCAACTTTCTGCCGTTTAAACCACCAGTCCCATGCATTATTTACAGGCGTTGTCCTTGTCGCTATATAGAAGGGATCGTCCTCTTCACTAAATCCGATTGGTCGCTTTTTGGCATATAGTTTGTAAATGTACACAGGATTTCTCTCATCGTCATTTCCAGTACTATACATTCGTGGAGAAATTTCCCGAAAATTCCGAACGTCTTCCCCTGTCCTGTCTTTGTCTGGCGTTCATTAAGAAGCAGATACTCCTTGCCCTCACTTTCATGTAGGGTAACATCACCCCATCTCAAATTATAGTGTTCTTTTATTCCACGAAGTCCGAACTGGATTGTATTATTGAACCATAATGTGTTCAAAATTGAATTCGGTGTTGAGCCACCGAGCAAACCATTACTGTAAAGTTTATCGATTTCATGATCTCTAATTGGTTGGGCGCGGTTTGGTTTATTTCCTTTCCCGAGACGTTTTAGCTGTTTTTGTTTTGCAGTCAAAGCTCCTCGGGCCGTATCAAATCCGTCATCTGCCCTATTCATGATTGATGTGCCATATTTATGCCTTTTCAGGAATCGGTCAGTACTAGAAATCTGGCCTCTTAAGGTGCTTGGCTCATAATCGCTGCCATCATTTCTCGCACGCTTATTATATAATTTGCAACTAAAATGTCCAATTCGGCAACCGGAATTTCATTAATTTCCCTGGTTTCATTTTTGTTTCGAAGAAATGTCCTAAATGTGTTTATATCAGATAGGGATTTCTTTAAGGTCCCTTTGCTCTCCTGGGCTGTTATAAACTCATCAGTTTCATCAAAGTTACAAATTTATTTGAATGCTCTTGTGCATTCTCAATTGGCAATTGGGGCTCACATGATGCAGTATCTGATTGATTTTCAATGTCATTAATAGCATGTTGCTGATACGATTCTTTTGGAGTGGTTAATTCATTGGAATCAGCAACTTTCGAAGAAATTTTTCCAAGAGGTATGGCAATAATTTGGCCTTTCATGTCAATCACCTCCCTTGCCTGTTTCTGAGTAGGCCTATTCATAATTGAATTTGAAGTTGAAGTTGAACTTGAAATATCATTTTCGTCATTAAATTCTTCTGCAAAACAACTCATAAATTGCTGGTCATTGAAAATGTCCTCCAGATCACTGGCGATATTAAAATCACCGTACATATCGTCCATATTTAGTAAATTTCGTCTTTCTTAAAACTAATTTTAGATCGTAGCACAAGCAGACGCAGAAACACATGAGTTTTGTTTATCTTTGCGTCTGTGGGCAGTACTTCCGTCAGCACGTGATGTTTGATTGACAGCTACGCACATCGTCAATGCTTATTGAACTGAACTTGTATTTTCAGTCAAATTAATATTATCGGCCCTCAAATTATACTCTAAATGTGTAATTGTAATCAACTTTATACTTAAATAGCAATTTAATATCGTACCAGTGCCGTAAACGACACCTGATCCGACGCTGATTGTCGAAAACATCGTGAAGTGTGAATGTATTGAAGTCGGGAAATTCGATCATGTCAAAGGTCAAGTTCACTTTAGTTCCTACTATAGGTTGAACTTTTTGTTTGGGAAATCCCATTGAAAACGTTTTAAGCACAGTAGACGCTTTTAACCCTAGTGGGATTAAAAGCTGAAATTTAACATGCAGGCTTTTAACAGGTAGTGACGTAGTTGAGCATGGTAGAAAAACCGATAAGCTGTAGCTTGACTGAAAACTGGTTATCACTATTTTAGGATTCTTCGAGCTCTCAAGGAATTTACGCGGTCTCCCTTGATACCGCTGGTTGCGTCCATCAGAATATATGCACAGAACAGAACGATGTGTGCATTACGTTCGTCAATATGACACGAGTGTCAGCTCGGGAGGACAGCACGAGTGTCAGCTCGGGAGGACAGAACGAGTGGCGCAGCAGCGAGTGTTGTGCTTCCACGGTGGCTTCCCTGCGTTATTGACGAATGTATTCACACAACACAACACCACACAGACAATGTCAAACTTTAAAACTGATATTTTTGGATCGTCTGCTTGAAATTGAATGAAAACAAAACTTAGGTGTGATTGGCAAACACGTGTGGCAGATCGATACGTAAGCAGAAAAATATAAATGAAAACTGCGTCCAAATTGGTTATTTGTCGTACTTTTAAGAAACTAGCTGACGTTACCCGAGCGATATTCACTTCAAAGTTAAAACGTGAGTATTATAAAAGCACTCCCCATTTATGTAATAGTTTAATTTCGGTAGATTTGTACAAACACATTTTCCAATTGACATTCGATTTATCAGCTGTCACCGCACCTTCCGAAATAATCTGGGTCAGAATGCGAAGTTTCGATTGGCCGATTACAAAAATGGGCGGAGTTAAGTTCATTTGATGGATCCATGGCGACAGGTTGAAAATAGACTGTCAACGGAAATCCGTATGGAACACGTGTTCCGCGAGAATTTGTATACATGTAACTGGAGGAAAAGTAATAGGCGGGTAATAAACTATAGATTTATTTATTGGGGTTTAACGACACTTTCGAGAGACAGGGTCACCTCGTGTGGAGTTTTACGGGTGGAGGAAGTCAGAGTACCAGGAGAGAACCCCCGAGCGACGGCGATCAACTGTCAGGCGCCCCAACATACTAACTCAACACAAGAAGGGTTAGCATTGGCTGAAGACAAGTGCACCATCGACGTGCAGTACACCTAAGTACATAACGTCACCGTGCCCCCACGTGGGAAATGGGGGTGAAGAGTCTTGCACAAGGGCACAACGCTGTAGCCGCAGGTGGGATTCGAACCGAGGACCCCTCGGCTTGCCACGTGCGCCTCTACCTACTGAACCATCATGCCCTCGCGTGTAATAAATATATTTGTTTCCTCATTACCACTGCCTGCTATTAATTCAGTGCTTGTGCGAGGTTTATTTTACTGTAGCCTATTATAATAACCAGACAAAGAGATAGTATGGCTACTTGTATTACCCATATTACTGAATTGATTGGAGTAGTAATGGAAAACAATCTAAATTTACAATGTTATTAATCAGTCAACATGTAGAAAATTAAGATTTCAGGGTAATAGATACATGTGACACACTATTCAATTCTTTTAATTGTTTTTTCAAACTTCGTCTGTATTTGCCCACCTGAAAATATAGATAGCAAGTATTAGTATAAACGTGGCACAGGGACCGGTTGATGGTCATTTGAAGCAGTTATTTTACAGACCGTAATTATTTATTTATTTATTGGTGTTTTTAAGGTCACATACTTATGCACAATGGCTAATCGTGACCGTGACAGTTTTACGGGTGGAGGAAGCCGGAGTACCCGGAGAGAACCACCGAGCAAAGACGAGCAGCTGTCAGCTCTCCAACATCGTAACTCTGAACTCTGCACCGCAGCACAGGCAGGGTTAGATTGGTTGAAGACATGCGCACCATCGACGTGCAGTACGCCTCAGTACACAGCGTCATCGCGCCCCCATGTAGACAATCAGGGTGAAGCGTCTTGCCCAAGGACACAACGCGGTTGCCGCATACAGACCGTAAACTAAACTTTATTTTCTATTCAAGAGGGAGTCTGCAGCACAATAGAAATAAGGAATGACCATTTGTTTCTATCTATTTCTTGAGTTATGAACCCCAAAAAACAAAGGCCAAACTGTGTAAAAGGGTGTAGCCCATTTACACTATGTTTGGCCTTTTTTTGGAGGGGGGCGGGGGTTCATAACTCAAGAAATAGACAGAAACAAACGATCATTCCTTATAATTAAACTTGAGGGCAATAAATTTAAACACTCTGAGGAGTTGAAATAAAAACCAGGCCCCATCATGCTTCCTAGTGATAACTGAATAAAAAGGCATAGTTTTCTAAAATTCTGTTTGAAATAAGGATATATTTCACTGAAACATGTTCTTGTGTCATTAAACATTTTATTGACCAATGAATTGCGTAAGTTAAAAGGAACGTCATAGGCCACGCCCACACAGAACTTCAATCTCATTTTCCACTTGACGGGAGGGTGCTGTCATTCAAAGCAACACCAAATTAAATTTAATTGTGAGTTTGACCATTTCCTGAGAAATTGATTTATTTATTTATTGGTGTTTAAGGTCACATATTTCTGCACAATGGCTAATCGTGACCACGACAGTTTTACGGGTGGAGGAAGCCGGAGTACCCGGAGAGAACCACCGAGCAACGGCGAGCAACTGTCAGCTCCACAACATACTAACTCCACACAAGCAGGGTTAGAATTGGTTGAAGACAGGTGCACCATCGGCGTGCAGTACGCCTTAGCACACAGCGTCACCGTGCCCCCACGTGTGCAATGGGAGTGAAGTGTCTTGCCCAAGGACACAACGCGGTTGCCGCAGATGGGATTCGAACCGAGGACCTCTCGGCTTGCAGCCTCCACCTCTACCAACTGACCCACCGCGCCCCCTGAGAAATTGATAACACAGTTTGTAAATGTGGCGTTCGATATAAACCCAGGTGACATGTAGTTGGTTAAACTTTGTCACAAAGAGTTCATTCAGGCTATTTGGAAATTGGAATGTTTTGTTGGCGTGAGTTTCGTTTGTGGATTATGACCGACCATTGTTTACGTTTGATTTGGGTAAAACGATGAACGCAGACGATCATTTATTTCATATGAACAAATTGAACATGGAATAAAAAGCGTGATAAGGATTTCATTGTTTGCTAAATTTTATTTTGAAAGTCATTTTAATATGATGAGGTAAGTATTAATTACTTTACTTGTTGAAACAACATGAGCGTGCAGGGGTTCCCCTCCGTTCACACTGTGTAACGTAATTTTTAAGACAGACATTGGAGGGGTGGTTTCGAGCGGGCCTAAATGTTTTTTTTTCGGTTCATTGTGTTATGAAAAGAAAAGAAAATACTTTAGGGAATCATTTTGTCTGAAAATGCATGAACAGGAAAAAGGTTTAATTATTTAATTGTGAACAGCAAATAAATAATTTTAAAAGAAAGCCAGCAAAAGAGTTAATCTGGATGAAAATACCGTGGAATGAAATTGGCGCATGATGCAAAGGGGAACCGATATCTTCTCCCATGGATCGAAGTTGATCAGGGGACCATAGACTGCAGGGTAAGAACAACAAAACTAAATTATGTTTTCATTTACATACTATTATTATTATAATTTATTGAGGTTTAGCGACAAGGGTATATCGAGTCGGTGACAATTGTACGGGTGGAGGAAGCGAGAGTACCCGAAGAGAACCACCGAGTAACGATGAGCAGCTGCCAGCTCCCCAACATCGTAACTCCGCACTGCAGCACATGCAGGGTTAGATTGGTTGAAGACATGTTCAACAACGACGTGCAGTTAGCCTTAGTACGACCAGCGGCCTCTCACTTTATCCTTCTGCGCTGGCACTTGTGCCATATCCATTAATCCATTCACACGCGCGTGTCGTTCTGTGTTTATTACACGCCTTCCCGTCTCTAAAACCAATTATTAGGACACTCAGCAATTCATTTGACAACTATCAACAAAAAGAACACATTTTATCGCCATCCAAATTTGTGAGGCGTGTAATAAAATTATAAAATGGCACAACTGCAGACAACCAGAGATAGTGAGTGAAGATTCACAGCTATGACATTTATAAATGCGGAGCTACGTGAATCGCAAGGTACGTTTTTAATGAAATATGTCCAAAATAGTTTAAACTTTGAAGTGACGTAAAAAAGTAAAAACAGCCATAAACTGAAAATTAAAACCAGCTATCGCCTAATTTGTTTAGCTTTACAAAATGGTGAAATCTCAGAAAAAAAATCCGATACATTTCAATGTTTAACCCTTTGACTCCCTATGACGTCACCTCATAGTTCGGCCATAACGTTTGGGTAATTCCCAGGATGGCAACACATTTTCGATATAGTTTTCTTCTGGGGATTATATTCCCAAGACATTAAAAGACTCTGGCTCAAAATAAGGTTGAAACTAAAATGTCAAGAAAATTACGTAAAATTTGCATCGCTGTCGTCGGAGGAAAGGGGGAGGGGGCTTTTTGAGCACAAAAATGAGTGTGCACAATTTCAGGGGCCTAGAAAATGGAGTGTGAAGTTTCATAACTGAGAAATGTA
The DNA here is from genome assembly GCA_031216915.1 of Pictodentalium vernedei. Lineage (NCBI taxonomy): Eukaryota > Metazoa > Mollusca > Scaphopoda > Dentaliida > Dentaliidae > Pictodentalium > Pictodentalium vernedei. The sequence continues at coordinate 658,981,142 of CM062295.1, forward strand.
TGAATACGGAGATAGTGGAATGACGAAAGTAGCGTTTTTAATGAAATATGACAAACATTGCCTGAACTTTGAAGTGACGTAAAACCGTCAAAATGGCGATAACTCTAAAATCAAAACTCAGCCATCTCATATTTTAACATACTAAACTTTCTAAAAATTCGACGCATTTTAATTTTTTACCTTATGACCCCTTATGACGTCACCTTAGAGTCCGGCATAACGGTGGGAATTTCCTTAGACGTTACCAGATTTTTGGATATGGTTTTTGTTGGAGATGATATTCTCAAAATTTCAAAAGACTGGCTCAAAATTACCCCCTTTGAACCCTAGTGGTATCTTCCATGCCAGTTCAATGGAAGTAATTAGAAGAGTCCGTATTCATTATTTGGGGTAGACCAATCAATATTTTCAACGTGCAGCCTCGGGGCTGCGCGTTGAAAATATTGATTGGTCTAGCCCACACATTTACTGAACAGCCATCCTATTTAATGACATTATGACGTATCATGTTCCTGGCCGTTCGAATGGTTAAAAGGTCCAGCAAATGACGTAAAACTGGCATCGCTTACATCAGGGGTGAATTTGAATTCCAAAAATGGGTGTGCACAATTTCATGTACCTTGATATGATATTTCATAAATGTGAAATTTATATATACGGAGGTAATTTATTTTTATTTATTGGTACTTAAGGCCATTTACTTCTGCACAATGGCTGATCGGAACCGCAAAATGGAGATAAAGCCAAGCCCAGTCAACTGTTTTACCCATTTTGGAGGAATACGGGGGTAATATTTATTTATTTATTGGGGTTTAACAACTCTTACGACTGCCAGAGTCACCTCGTGTCGGGGTAATGTAATCATGAAAATTGCGTTTTTAATAAAATATGACAAAATTAGGCTGTACTTTGAAGTGACGTAAAACGCCAAAATGGCGATCAATCGGACAACAAAAAACCCCAGCTATTCCCTATTTTTATGAGCTTTGCAACACACTGAAAATTGGCCGTCATTTAATGTTTGTGGCGTTGACGAGTTACGTCACCAGAAAATTCGACTATTACCGTAGATAATTTGCCAGGACGGTATCACGTTTATATATAGGTTTTGGTGGAGATGATGAACCAAAAATATGAAAAAGATCTTTGAAAAAGGAAATGATATGAAAAGATAGAGGAAAAATTAAAAGTGCCGTTGTTTTAGGTAAATGTCAGATATCAGAAAACTAATTGCTGGTTGTATCACTAAAAGTTATCGTTAAGAAGCGTATCAAATTTGCTCACAACAGCTTTAAAATATTGTTGTAGTGTGCCGAACAAAAAATGAAGAATAAAAAGCTACCGATCCCATGACGTCTGTTCAAATTCGTTGAATGACTTAACTAGATTATTTTGAAAGCGCACAGCGAAATTCCAGGAGTGGTTCAAAGAAGCTCGGCTAACGACGGGACATGCCACATAGAAGGGAAGGCATGTGGATGTTGAATAACAAAATGCCTTTTCATTTCAGCTGAATGAGGTCAAATTTACTTTTTGACGTTTTCCAACCTTATATCATAAACGTCATATTCAACAATATTTTGACAATGTGAAAGAAGTGACAAAACACTCCCCCAATTTGTCCCTTGCCGCCTGTGCTATTATTATAGCGCAATGTTATGTGGTAGAGCGGTCACCAAATGGGAGGGGGTAACGCGTGACTGAATTGACGTCATAGCTCCGGTATTTGAAATGGGATTCTAAAACAAGAGGCCCCAAGGGGCCTTATTCGCTCACCTGGCAAATTGGTTCAAAGAAGTATTATGGGTCACATTCAGTTAGTCATCGTTCATCAACACTACAGCGGAATGAAGTAAAGAAATTATTCATAACTCTTGCGTCCATGTCAGATGATTATTATCACAGGTCTTCCTGACCGCTTCCAGTTCTATCAGCTGTAGACAAGCACTGCCATACTTCCAAGGTTTGTTATTTCACTGCAGTTTGAAAGGCAAATTTTATGAAAAACACTACGAAAGGGATTTCAACAAACTTGAACCTAATATGTCCACTCCCCCACTGAGAGCCCAAATATTAGGTCTTGGACACGAATGGAACAAACTTGAATCTGATCCCCCTAGAGATATTATATACCAAATATGAAAGAATTTTGACTGGTGGATCTGAAGAAGATTTTAAAAGAAATCTAATATTGAACTAAGTTGAACTTTAGGCCCCAATATAGAGCCCAAATATTAACTTAGGGACCCAATTTGAACACCCCCAGTGATGTTGTATACCAAATATCAAAATATTTTCACTGGTGGATCTGATGAAGATTTTAAAGAATATTTCTCATAATGCACTAAATTAAACTTTGGGCTCACATAGAGAGTCCAAATATAAAGCTAGGGACTCGATTTGAACACTTTTGAATCTGAGAGCCCAAGATATGTGACATGCCAAATATAAAAGGATTCTGACTGCAGTGACTGGTGGATCTGGAGAATTTTAAAGATATTTCCTCATATTGCACTAAGTTCAACTTTGGGCTCCAATATTTATATTTATTTATTTATTTGTGTTTAAGGTCACATATTTCTGCACAATGGCTAATCATGACCACAACACGAGTATCAGCTTAAGACCAGGGGTGAGCGTTAATAAGCCATGTTGCCCATTTCAGAAAGGGTTTGCACCTCCCAAGCATTGGTGACTGGGTGCTATTTTACCAGTAAAACAGAGCCTGTTTTGGGCTCCAATACAGAGCCCAATAATTAACACAGGGACCCAATTTGAACAAACTTGAATCTGCCCCCTCCCCCCCCCCCCCCCCCCCCCCCCACACACACACACTCTAGAGATGTATACCAAATATCAACATATTTTCGCTGGCGGATCTGATGAAGATTTTTAAAGAAAATTCCCCATGAAGTTCTAAGTTAAACTTTGAGCTTCACAGAGAGCCCAATTATTAATCCAGGGACTCGATTTGAACAAACTTGAATCTGACCCACCCACACACAAACACCCCTTAGAGATGACACGTAATAAAATATGAGAGGTCTCCGACTGGTGGATCTGAAGATGTTTAAAGATTAAAGTTAAAAGTTTGGCTCCAATATAAAGCCCAATTTGAACAACATGTATCTTATCCCCTATAGATGTTGCAGACGCAATATCAAAATATTTTCACTGCTGGATCTGATGAATATTTTAAAAGAAATTCATCATAAAGCACTAAGTTAACCTTTGGGCTCCCATAGAGAGCCCAAATATTAAGCCAGGGAATCAATTTTCACAAACTTGAATCTGATCCCCCAAGAGATATTGTATACCAAATATGAAATGATTCTGACTGGTGAATCTAAAGAAGATTTATAAAGAAATTCCCTCATATTGCACCATGTTAGAGAGCCCCAGAATTCACCCAGCAACTCGATTTGAACAAACTTGAATCGGCACCGCTCCCCCCCCCCCCTCCCCTCCACCCACACACCCCGAGATGTTGTTTAACAAATATGAAAGGAATCTGACTGGTGGATCTGAAGAAGATTTATAAAGAAATCTCCTCATATTGCAACTTTCCAAATATCAACTCTGGGACTCAATTTGAACATACTTGAATCTGAACCCCGTCCCAAAATGTGCATCACCAAATATCAAAGTATTTTCACTGATGGATCTGATGAAGATTTTTAAAGAATACTCCTCACAATGCAAACAGTTAAATTTTGGGTTCCCATAGAGAGTCCAAATATTATGTCAGGGACTTGATTTGAACAAACTTGAATCAGACACCCATAGAGATATCAAATACCAAATATGAAAGGATCACATTTTTGCACAACGGCTAATCATGACCACAACATGAGTATCAACGCAAGACTAGGGGTGAGCGTTAATAAGACGCGTTGCCCATTTTAGAGAGGGTTTGCACCTCCCAAGTATTAGTGACTGGGTCCTATTTTACCAGTAAAACAGAGTCTGTTTACTGCAGTGAACAGGCACTACTTCACCTCCCGGGGTTCCCGCGGGGATTGTACTAAGTTAAACTTTGAGCTCCAACAGAGAACCCAAATATTAACCCGGTTTGAATAAGCTTGAATTTGACACCTCCCCCCCCCCCCCCCCCGAGATGTTGTATACCACATAAGAAAGGATTCCGACAAGTGAATCTGAAGAAGAGTTTTAAAGAAATTCCCTCATATTACACAAGTTAAAATTCGGGCTAATAATAATAATAATAACCAAGGATTGACCACAACCCCCCCCAAGATTTTTTTTTAATTTCGGAAAACAATTTATGGGTGCTATCAGAATTATGCCCTTTGTGGAGCCCACTGTGGGCGTGGCAACCTTGTTTGAACAAACTTAAATTGACATATTAGGGACGGACGGACGGACGGACGGACGGACGGACGGACGGACGGAAAGTGCTCTCTTAAGCTCCTCCTGACTTTCAGTAAGGTGAGCTAAAAAATGAGTCCATATTCAAAATGATGAGTACTTCAAGTTCCCTTGATTTCAGTGTTTTAGAGTGAAAGTTTAATTTGATGTTTTCCGACCATTAATCGACATTAATGTCATAGCGATCGCTAGAAGGCATTTCAACTTCGTGGAATTACTAAGCTACATTATTTTGAAATCGTTAAGCGGGCCATCCACACTCAATATGATTGTCAATATAATTGTCAATAATTTATATTGACAATCTTATTGATCATGAATGGGCGATATTGAAGACTTGATCAATGTATTGAAGAATATCAGAGAGCTCAAATATTTATTGACGTATTGTCAATAATATTGATGTGCATTTTTGTCACATCAATTGTATTGATCAATATTTCATTCTTGTCAAAAACACAGAGCCATCAACATGGCAAAATCAATCAAAGATTGATCAATCAATCCTATGATTGTCGAATCAGAAATGAAAGAAATATTGATCAAAATGATAGCGCAGTTGAGGGCAAACATTATATTGTCAATAATATTGAGTCAATAATATTGACAATTATATTGACTGTGGATGGGCCGCTTTAAGCGAATTTACAGACGTCATTCAACGAATCACGGCCATAACCGAGTGGGTCCATCTTTCGAGCGGGCCTACAAAGCGGTTAAGTGTCCGAATCTTGAGGACTATGATGTCTCAAAAATGCCGCTGTTTGCTGTGAGATGTAATTTTGATGTTTTCCAACCATAGATCGGCATTAACCCTTTACCTATCATAGTAGAGAAAAAACATCCAGAAAATGAACCAGAATAAACTTACCAGAGCCTAAAATATCTCGGAAGTTTCTCAATAAAGTCATACAAATGTGGATATCATTAGAACCAGTCGTTAAGCTGGTTCTAATAATATCCCTATTTGTGAGGTTTTATTGACAAAAAATGTGAAATTTATGTTCGAAAAATGTGAAATTTAATTTAATTTTCAAAAATATTATGTTAGGTAAAGGGTTAACGTCATATTGTTAACTATTCCTTGACAATGTGAGAAAATGTAACAATACACACCTGCCACTATTCAGCTTACCGCCTGTGATTCTATTATTCTAGTGCCATGTTATGTAATTTGGGAGTAGGGCTGTCTCCAAATGCGCGGGGATAACGCCTGTCCCCATTTCTCCGACATTTGATGCGAGATTTAAAACAAATTCAACTTGTTAATCGGGATGATTGAGATGTGAAGGTTCCTTTTTTCAGTTTTATGCAGTGGCATTTAATTCTCATGTTTCCGATCTTCAATCTCTAACAACGTCATACGTTAACAATTTTCTGACAATTTGGATAAAGGTTCCCAATGCTTGCTATCAGCTATTCATCTTGCCGTGTGTGATATTATTTATTTATTGGGGTTTAACGACACTCTTGACAGCCAGAGTCGCCTCGAGTCTGACATTTTTACGGGCGGGGGAAGCCAGAGTACCCGGAGAGAACCACTGAGCAACGGCGAACAACTGCCAAACTCCCTAACGTATTAACTCCACTCAAGCAGGGTTAGTGTTGGTTGAAGACAGGTGTACCATCGACGTGCAGTTCGCATTAGTACACAGCGCCACCCTGATCCCGTGAGCAATAGAGATTAAGTGCCATGTCCATGGACAGAACGCAGTTACCCCTGGCGGAGGGTGCGCGGTGGCTCAGTTGGTCGAGGTGCAAGCTGCAAGCCGAGAGGTCCTCGGTTCGAATCCCACCTGCGGCAACCGCGTTGTGTCCTTGGGCAAGACACTTCACCCCCATTGCCCATCTGAGGGCACGGTGACGCCGTGGACTAAGGCGTACTGCACGTCGATGGTGCACTTGTCTTCAACCAATGCTAACCCTGCTTGTGTGGAGTTAGTATGTTGGGGAGCTGCCAGTTACTCGCCGTTGCTCGGTGGTTCTCTCCGGATACTCCGGCTTCCTCCACCCGTAAAACTGTCATGGTCATGATTAGCCACAGTGCAGAAATATGTGACCTTAAACCCCATTAAATAAATAAATATCCCTGGCGGGGATCGAACCATGAACCTCTCGGTTTGAGGTTCAATGTCTTATTCACTGAACTGCCGTGCCCCCGTGTGATATTATAGTGCTACACTACGTAGTTTAGGATGTAGTACTGTCGTTAAATAAGCTGGGTGAGGCAAAGCATAAAATGTCGACAAATACGTTAAAGTGACAGTTCAAAAGACTGCTTTTTCATTTTTTATGAAAATCGGACGAACTTAAAAAAAAACAAATTGTGACGCTTTGAAAAGGGTCACCCAAAAAATCGGTCATAACCGTTGAGAATTTCCCAAGTCGGTACTACAAATTTAGATAGTGATTAGCCCTTTGAACACTAGTGGTATCTCCCATGCCAGTTAAATGGCAGAAATTGGAAGAGTCCATATTCATTGTTTGAGGGTAGAGCAATTAATATTTTCAACGTGCAGCCTTTAGGCAGCACGTTGAAAATATTAATTGTTCTACCACACACGTTTACTTAGTAGCCATCCTACTTAATGAAATTGTGACGTATCGTGTTCTGGACTGGAAAAGCAGCCTCTAGTGTTTAAAGAGTTAACCGATAATGATTTGAGAACGTCATCTCCTTGCCGATTAGTTGAACACACAATCTGCCGGTTGTTAGTGCCGATGTCAGATTGTTACAACCAAAAGGAGTAGTCTGTTTAAGAATACATAGAACAGGGTTAATTTTACAGTACAGTCAGACTGATTGGTTTGTTGACCTCAAGAGTATGTCCGAGTGTGTATTAAAGACCCTGCTCTGTTAACTTGTTTCTGCTCATCTCGCATTTCATTGAGTCATCACTCAGTACGTGGGATGTGTGTCAGTGTGTCATGAGAAGCATTCAAGGGGAAGATCAGACCAAGCAATGAGATCTGGCCAATCTTGAATCTTGCTGATCATTGTGGCAACTTATTAAGTTTGTTACTGCCTGTTTGAAAATGTCAATCAAACGTAAATACAAACAATTTTGATCCAGTGGTGTTCCATGTAACCATCGGCATAGACTGATGTTCAAACACCTCTACCGATCGTCAACCGATGGCTTAAAATCGGCCGATGATGCGATTGCCGAACATTGGTTTATCACTAATTTTAGATGCGTTTTTTAATGGAGATGAGATTTACAAAAGTTGAAATAGGGAGGATTGATACAGGCATCGACATTAAAAGATCAAGAAAAACCCGTTAATTGGGAATTGATTTGGATGATGGTCAAATATTTAAAAAGTATGACTAACGATCCTGAGTGTTAAGGACCATCGATGAGTGTTAAGGACCATCGATGAGTGTTAAGGACCATCGATGAGTGTGCGGAATCTCATGTACTGACTGAATCGACTCTGGTTTTCGAGAACTGGTCATTTCATTCTTGTCAGATTTTGAAAGTGTCCTTAAAGGCATTGAGAATTCTTATGTTTGCACCCTCATAAGGTAACAATTGGACACAACAGTCACAGCTTCATCAGAATCCATTGCCAAGGTACTGTAACCCCCATCAGCACGACCACAAAAAACTTCTATGTTGGAAAATGAAATCTACTACATGCACATGTATGTCAAGAAACTCACCAAAATTGGAACTTGGCTAGACATGATCAACTCGAGTAAATATTTTAATATGAGATTTCCAACTATGAAGTTTGTACTGCCTGCTCTCACAAGATTATAACAGTACTCTCAAAGGTCTAAATTATTTAAAAAATGAAAGTTGCAGAGTTCTTGAGAATCAAAATAGATCTTGTCTATCGGGGAAAGATTTAAGGCCCGTGTGTTTGTTCGATTCGTGTATCGAACCTTTTGAATGACACGATTCGATTCGATAAAACCCCCTGAATATGCAAATATTCGTGTCTATATTAACCCTTTGAATACCAGAGTCCGTTTTTTCCGGCTGGGTCATAAGCTACGTCAAAATGTCATTGGGGGGGGGGGGGGTGGCTACAAGGTAAATGTGTGGTGTAGATCAATCAATATTTTCAGTCCCAAAGGCTGCACGTTGAAAATATTAATTGGTCTCACCCCAAATAATGAATATGGACTCTTCCAATTGCTGCCACTGAACTGACATGGAAGATACCACCAGTGTTCAACGGGTTAAAATCGAAGAATTATCGAAGAATACAAATTGCATTGGATCCGCACTGTTCCCAGAATGTTTTTTCAACATCATAAAAGAGAGAAAGATGTTTTGAATAAACAGCCATTCAATTAATTATCAAGTAGTTAGTTTCGTGTTCAAATATTGAATACCAGTTGTGTCAACAGAAAGAGAAACCCAATTGTAGAGAGAAGATAGGTGAACAGAATTCTAACAAGAACAGGTAATTCCTTGTCGTAACTCACAAATGATTTACAAAGTCATTGGTGGTGAGAGAAGATGATTGAGCACACTTTTTAACACTGCAATTCCCTAAGACGATCCTGGATGCACTTGAACACTCTGCGCTCATGTGCATCCACGGTCGTCTATAGGAATTTTAGTGTTAAAAGTGCACTCAATCGCCTTCTCCTCTTAATAGTGAATTTCCCATAGACGACCCTGGATGTTCTCTAGTGTAATTACGCTCAAGTGCATCCAGGATTGTTTATGGGGAAATCTATGATAGGTGTATTGGACAAAATTTTAAGCCCTTCTACCCTCAACATATTTTGTTTTTACTTCACAGCTGTTCAATAGGAAATTCCGTGTTAAGATGAGGGGAATGCATTTTACGTCATTCTGTCCTCAGGATATTTTGTTTCTACTTCTCTGCTTTTCGCTGGGGAAACTCCGTGCTGAGATTAGGGGAATATATTTTACCTCAGACTGTCCTCAGGATATCTCCAACTGATACCACAAAACACTTATTACCAACAATCTGTCAATACCAATACCAACAATCACTCACAGTAAGTATGATGGAATTGGTACTCTTAGACTTTTGTTTTAGAAAAACTTCTTTCTAACATTTGTAGTACTGGTTTGTTTTGTCTTCAAATGAAAAAAAAAAGACTCGTGTTTTTCAGATGATCTCTAACAGTTTGATGTAGCCCTGAAAAGGGCTGTTTTTCTGTCACCGTCTACGTAATCAGTTATCCATTCTCTTCGAATATCTTCCAACTCCATTGAAAAGTTCACGGTTTATGATGGATTGAGAAATCCAAGACTTTTTGATTTGTTCAGATGTTTCCTATTCAAAAACACCAGTTTGCGCGGCAATGGTAGCATGTCGGTTACATTGTTTTCTTCCAGGTTTATTTCCATTGCGGAATTTGTATTGGATCATCTGTTAGCTCTCTGCTAACAGGACTATCTGCCTGTGAGATTTCATTTCTCGTAGACATTTTAAAATATCCTTCAGTATACATTCGATACGATATGTTGATGTTGAAGCGATGGTTGATGTTGAAGCAGTGGTTGATGTTGAAGCAATGTTGAAGCAATGGTTGATGTTGAAGCAATGGTTGATGTCGAAGCAATGGTTATAGATTTTTCACTTTTGATAAAAAGAAATTGAGCTCTGGCATATTTTCTTGACTAAAAATATACAATCATCACTTTCTATTGTTATGTAATGTTTATAGACAAAGCAATATGTCTTTCAGATCAAAATCTATCCAAAGAACGTTCACATCCTATTTTGTTTATAAGATGGGACAAAATCAATTATTTACGGCGTTTACTATCACGTCGTTGGAGTAAGTATAAGATTGTCAACTAGAAAAACGGCGAGTTATTTATCGAAACTGAACCAACCATGGGAATACAGTAATTCTCAGACTTAAATATATCGAAGGGAAGAAATGGAATTGGAAGAGGCGGAATAAAGCGGGAATCAACCAGTACTATTTACAGAAATAATTTACGACGACTTGCAAGAAAATCTGGAGTCAAGAGAATTTCTACATTAGTTTCGACAAAATCCAATAAGATTTACAACGATTTCTACGAAATGTCATCAGGGATACCATCCGACACACAAGAGTAAGAGGAGGTGAACAATCCATTGTTACTAGAGATGATGTTAACAGAGGGTGTTAGAAGAATGGAATAAATATGCTGGGTTAGCAATTAAAAAGAGAAACAAAGCAAGGGCCCTTTTAGGGCCACCACATATTGTAAAAAAGAAAACTCTTGATACACACGCTTGGCTGTTTTGCACTTGAGTCTTGGCGACAAGACTTTTATTCAATCCAAAGAGGTGTAAACCTCAGTTCCCACATGTTTTGACAATTGAAGTTTTTTCCTTGTGGTGAAAAAGCTTAGACGTATTTCCTTGTTATCACAAAGTATGTAAATCATTCTTACTTGTGATTTTAACCAGAAAGTATTGCATTTTACTAATGGTGTAGTGTACAACGTATTTGTGTTGCACATAAGTTTTTGTTTTCCAGAATTTGTGCAGTGTTCAAATTCTGAAATTACATAACTTATGTGTAACAAAAAAAAGTTTTGGTTGTACAACAAATTATTTTTCTGACATGAAATTATTTTAACTTGCACGAATAAATTTTCAGAGGCAAATAAGTTTGGTGTACTGCAAAAAGTTGTGTGTCACGCATAAGTTTTTTTTTTATTTTCAGAATTTGTGCAATGCACTAATTCTGAAAACAAAAAACCTTATGTGTAACACAAAGTTTTTGCTGTACATTAAATTTATTTTTCTAACATGAAATTAATTTTTACTTGCATAAATAATTATTCAGAAGAAAATAAGTTTGATGTACTGCAAAAACTTTTTATGTCGCACATAAGTTTTTTTTTCAGAATCCGAGCTTTGCACAAATTCTGAAAACAAAAAATAAAGTAAACTATTTAACACAAAAAGTTTCTGCAGTTCATCAAACTTATTTTTCTGAAAACTGTTTTTTACACTCAAGACATCAGAGAATATCATTGCCGTTTTTGAATTTTATTCTTTGAACGTTTTGTAAGGCACCTTAGTTAGGTTTCACTGTGAATGTCATTTTTCAAACGTTCATAAAAAATGTCATATCCAGTTTCGACACTTTCGGTTTGCTGTCCTTAGCTTTACATTCTCTTGAAACTTTTCATTGGTGGTGGGGAGCGCGGTGGCTCAGTAGGCAGAGGTGCAGGCTGCCAGCCGAGAGGTCCTCGGTTCGAATCCCACCTGCGGCAACCGCGTTGTCTCCTTGGGCAAGACACTTCATCTCCATTGCCCGCGTGGGGGCACGATGACGCCGTGTACTAAGACGTACTGCACGTCGATGGTACACATGTCTTCAACCAATCTAACCCTGCCTGTGCTGCAGTGCGGAGTTACAATGTTGGGGAGCTGGCAGCTGCTCGTCGTTGCTTGGTGGTTCTCTCCGGGTACTCCGGCTTCCTCCACCCGTAAAACTGCCATGGTCATGGTTAGCCATTGTGCATAAATATGTGCCCTTAAACATCAATAAATAAAAAATGCCGATAGGATCACCGATCCAATGTCGAGTTGTGACGGCACAAAATTTCATGAATGTAGGTTGAGCTACTATCAAGTTATCATCCGGAAAGCAATTGTTGCGATTTACTATGTTCAAGGTCACGTTGACCTTGACCTTTGACGTAGCGAGTCCAAAATCAATAGGGTTCTTCCCCTCACCAAGGCCAATCTACCTATGAAGTTTCATGAATGTGAGTTGAACCATTATCAAGTTATCATCCGGAAACCAATTGTTTAAGATTTACTACGTTCAAGATCACTGTGACCTTGACCTTCGACGTAGCATGTCCAAAATCAATAGGGTTCTTCCTCCCACCAAGACCAACCTACGTATGAAGTTTAATGAATGTGAGTTGAACCACTATCAAGTTATCATCCGGAAACCAATTGTTCACGCCCGCCCAAAAAGCCCGCCCGCCCGCCATTCACCAAACTATAAGTCGAGTTTGACTTCGTCACAACTCGACTAATAAATATATTTCATTGGTGGTGACTCTTGCCCTGGAAATAATGTTTCTAATGCATCACCTGTTTTTTTTTATCTCATTAGGTATGTCACACATTAAAATATTCTCCAAGTCTGGTAACACATTATCAACAGTCTGTTTCAGTGAGGTATTAGGCCTTGTGGTTTCCACTGGTATAATGTGTCGCTCTATCTGCTCTGGGTGATTGTCAAACCCTGCAGTAGGTGTTGGAACAGCTGGTGTCCCAAGATTGGTTGATAAGATAATTTTTTTTAATTCACATTCATAAATCCCATGTCCTTTTTCTTGGCAGTAAAAACATGCTCCTTTAACCCTTTCAGACGTCAATTATTCTGACGTTCACACGTCAATGGGAATTCAGTTTTTTCAACGTTTTTCTAAATGCGACGTCAAACTTCGGAAAGTGCGAATAAGATATTCTTCACATCTGGTTGAGGGCTAGATTATTTTTGGTGGTCTGAATTTGTTATTCAAAACTTGTTTTATTACAAATTTTTGGAGAGTGCCGGCAGGCACTCTCCAATAATTTGTAATAAAACAAATGTATATAAACTAAATATTATTTGTGTTTGACTGAATGTGAAATATAAACAAGGGAAGTGTTGGCTTTTGCTCTGACATCCTCATTATTTGAAGGCCCTGATAGTGGCTTCTTGCACTTAACCAGTTAAGAAGTCTTGACAGCAGGATTATATTAGTATTTTAAGCTGCGATAACATTTAGCTCAACCGTTGTCAATGAGCACTATTCGAGAGAAAATAAGGATTGAGGTTAAAAAATCGAAAGATAATAACAAAACAAATGACCACAAAATATCAAGTCGTGGTTTGATTTCATACGTCATAAGACGTACAAAAGTATTAACGTGCTGTTTGATTTCGTACGTCATAATACATATAAAAGCATCAAAAGGTTAATGTGGGCATGTATCTGGCATGATGTCCATTGTGTTCACAAATAAAACACTGGCGGCCAGATTCATAAAGGATGCCTAAAGTTTGCCGCGACTTTGTCTAATCAGCGATTGTCATGCGTTGAACGCGCCCTCCTGATCAGCAATATACATCAAGTGGAAACAATATTCATGAAGCATCAACACGGGCCGTGTGGTTAATCATGTATAAAACGGACAAGCTCGATTTAGTCAGCAGACAGTATTTAAGGTGGTTAGATTCTTCACAAAAGTCTTGTCGAATCGCAAAATGGCAGATGGCAGAGGGCAAAAATAAACGAAAAGAAAATTACGGGTCTGACGAAAAACTTGTACTGATTGACCTTGTCAAAAGTAAAGTTAATGCAGTGTAAAATAAAAGAAATTGGAGAAAATAAATAGCGCAATAAAAGGCATGGGAGGAAATTCAGGCAGCATTTTGGGAAAGTTTCCCAGAAAGTGAGGGCAGAACGGATATCGAGCTGAAAGATTATGGCGTCGCATGAAATTGAAGGCCCAGAAGGAAGAATATGCGAAACGTGGGGACCTTAATACCACGGGGGGGGGGGGGGGGGGGAGGGGGTACCTAATAATGATTTATCGGAGGAGACTCTGAAGACATTAGATGCTAAACCTGAGGAATTGTCCAATTCCACAACACTTTCGACAGTGGCTGCATTCCTTGCTTGTCCCAGCCGTCCACGTCGACAGTAACAGAACATATAGAAGAGTCACTTTCATCCGACGCAACCGATGTGAACGAACCCACAGTCGAAACACATTAGGGTGAATCTGAAGGTCATGTCGAACGTAACGAAGTGTATCTACTGACAAACATCGGGAAGTGTAGGTTCTGAATATAGTATGCCTTGGCCAAATCTTTCATGTATATTGATAGGTAGGTGCAAATCGCTCGTTCACTCCCTACAACTCTGTAATCGTCCACCCCGATATGATGTAAAGTGTTATGGGTCGATTTACTATCCACCCTCAGAAATCTGCCGTGAGTGATTAAATGTCTGGTATGTGTAAATACACACCCTGTTATTGTTTACTGACAGCCCATACAGTAGGCGGTCTTCGCCACAATAATCCGATTTCGCGCTCGAATAAAGGTGATTCGGCTGAACTCTTAATTATTTATTTATTTATTGATGTTTAAGGTCACATATTTATGCACAATGGCTAACCATGACCGTGACAGTTTTACGGGTGGAGGAAGCCCTAGTACCCGGAGAGAACCACCGAGCAACGACGAGCAGCTGCCACTGAACTCTTAAAAACCCGAACAAGTGCGCAGAAGAGGTAAAGAAGCGATAAATAATTCATTGATATTGATATTTTATTTGGCAGTACACTAAAATATAGCAATATATACATTATAGTACATGTAATAAAAATATTGAATTTTCAACAAGAAATATTGCATATTGTACATTAAATTACAAAAAAATCCAATTAATTGTTGGGAAGGAATAGCCAGATTGGCCGTCTTCCTGCTTTCCCGTAGAAGGAAGAAAAAGAAAGAGAAAGAAAGATCAACAGAAAAAGAAAGATGTGGATATTACACTTCAGCATTTGAGAATTCCAGTTACTGTGTCTTAAATGGGCGCAAAATGTCGCTGGTGGCCAACAACGAAATGTCGCTCTCTTAAGTCTGCTGACAACATTCCTCCCGTTATCATGGATAATGTACTAGTTTGAGAAGATCTATGAAATGGTTGGTGGGAGCTGAAAGAGAGGCGACATGGACGAGAAAACCAGACAACAATTATTACTGTGGACAACAAATCGTTAACCGTTCACCAACGTAACCTCCGAAACCACCCCGCGCACTTAACAGAAGTCCATATTCACATTTTTGTTTGTTTTCACACTCTGCCTCATAACCACAGCACTTGGTCCCTCACTGGAACGATCTCGTTGAGCTCGTTTGGGGGGGGGGGGGGGGCATGAACTATGCCCTTTAATTATAGGTTGAGAATGCGTGTTTGTTCAAAAACTACACCAAGAAGGCAATGTAAGCGGTGCTAGAGATTTGATTAGTTTTTCTGGCATCCAGATCAGCGGAGACAATCCGGACAATAAGGGTTTGAACAGGAAATGTCTTAGGAATAAGAGGAAAAAAAAGACATTGTTGTTAGCTTTTTACTGAATTCTTTCCTATTCTCTGTATTTCTGATGTCCACTTCTAGCTCATTCCATAGCTTTGGTAGCGCAAATACCGGTAGTTTATCCAGAGTCTTGGTTCTAGTTTTGTGTCTGTGCAAAAGACCTGCCTGACGAGTATTCATATTAGATTGGTTAGTTGAGAAGAAGTTTACAAATGAACCCGGAAGGTTTCCATTATGCCAATCAAACATGAATAATAAGGCGTGTAGTTTGTATAAGTCTTTTATTTTCAATATACTATCATTGATAAATAGGGGGTCAGTGTGGGCATTGTATTTCTTATTATTTATTATTCGTAAAGCTCGTTTCTGCAGTTTTTGAAGACGATCACAGGATTTGGACGCACCCCATAAAGAAATTCCATAGATGAAGTGGCTCTGTATCAAAGTAAAATATAAAGTTTTCATAAAATTATGAGGGAGAAACTTTTTGGCTTTATTGAGAACGAAGTTGGCAAGTCCGACTTTCGTGCAGAGGTGAGATATATGGGCGTTTTACGATAAGTTGTCATCAGTATTTATACCAAGAAACTTTAAGGACTTCTCACTTTCCCCACTGCCAACCTTGCAGATTGCCCTATTGTTTACATTGACATTCTGATGAGTAACATTCCTTTCTCTGTGACCTGGATTAAGTAAAATGTATTTCGTTTTCTTTTCGTTCAGGACTAGGTGGTTGGCTGCGCACCAGTCAGATATATTTTTGTAATTCCTCATTGATATCTGAGATTAGGGCATTTATCTCCGCACTAGACTTATATGCTTCTGTGTCATCGGCAAACGATAAGACATTTAATGTAGTCGAATTACTTATGTCATTAATGTATATTAAAAACAAAATGGGACCCAATATAGAACCTTGTGGAACTCCACATGTCAGTTTAGTTAGATTAGATTTACTATCACCAAACGATACATACTGATTCCTGTTCTTTAGATAGCTTTTGAACCAACTTATTGCGTTACCTCTTATTCCATAATATTCAAGTTTTTGGAGAAGGATGTTGTGACTTATTGCATCAAAGGCTTTAGAAAGGTCAAGAAAGATAGCTAAAGTGGTGTCCTTACTGGCTTTGTTATTTTCGACGGCGACATGTTTTAATAATTGCATAATTGGATGTAGTGTGCTGTGCTGCTTCCAAAAACCATATTGGTGGTGACAGAGGATATCAAATTTGACCTAAGTTTTTCTAAAATCTTTGAAGAGACAGACAAAATACTTATTGGTCTATAATTTGTGAAGTTGTTTTCATCGCCTGAATTAAAAATTGGGATTACTTTTGCAATTTTCATTCTGTCAGGAACTATTCCCTGGCTGAAGGAAATGTTTATAATATGAGCAAGAGGGCAGGCAACCGAATCTATCGAGTGTTTAAGGATACTCGATGAAATATTGTCACAGTCCTGACTTGCTTTAGGCTTCTTTTTAGTTACGATATTTATAATTTCAAAAGACGACGTTGGTAGAACAAACATATCTGGGAGTGGAGATTTCATGAATTCGACGAAAAGTTTTCGTGGATTCGTTGTTTGTTTTGATGTCTCCTGTCCTATTTTTGCAAAGAAAATCTTGAATTCCTGAGCGATTTCGTTCGGGGTATTTATCTTTTTTTCACCCAGATTTTAAAAAGAAGGTAAATTACTTTTGTTTCTGTTCAGAGCTTTATTTAGAATTTGCCACGTTTTTCGCAGATTGCTTTTATTTTCCAACAGGACATTTTCGTAATACATAGCTTTGCTTTGTTTTTTAATTCTGTTAAACAATCGACAGTAATTTTTGTAGTTTCTTACATTAAATTCTGTTGGACATCTTATTTTTTTATGAAAAAGTTATTCTTCTTGTTGGCTAAGATTAAAAGACATTTCGTCATCCAAGGCTGTCGCTTCATGTGTTTCTTATTCTGTTTTTCACTTTGCAAGGGAAATGCTGATTCAAATGCATTCATAAAAATGTGTAAGAAATGTTCATAAGCAGCATTGGGACAGTTGGAATCCATAACTGGTGAAAAGTCACACTGGGGCAGCAATACTTTGAAATATCCGATACTGGTAGGGTTTATTTTCCTGGATAGAAGTGGCCTTGTACTATCGAATGGCATAATTACAGAATCAGCAAAAAAGAATCCGAAATGATCGGATACATCAGTGAGAATTATGCCGGATTTGAAAGAGTTTATTAGATTGTTTGAAAATATATTGTCTATGAGCGTCGCAGAATGATCAGTCACTCTGGTTGGTTTGGTGATGGCAGGCATAAATCTCTCACTAAACATTAAATCTATGAACGCATCGGTTTTCGAGTGGGAAGCGACTGTCAAAAGGCCAATATTGAAGTCGCCCATAATTAAAGTTGTTTTATTTTCCTTGTTAAGTATATCATTTATGTAATTGATCTTTGATTGGAAAATATCTATATCCGCTTTGGGGGCCGTGTTTGGTCGATATATTACACCAACAATTCGACAGATTTTTATCCTTTATTTCTATAAAAATTGACTCAAGCACATGTGGTATGACTATAGAAAGATCTCGTCGGATAATGAAGTTTAAGTCATTTTTTATAAATAGTCCTACTCCACCTCGACCATCGTCATCAATGGGTCTAGTATGTTTTTGTAATGGGTGATATCCTTCTAGAGTATAAGATATATTGGAGGGGACCTGAAAGATTTCTGTAAGACCAATAACATCGAATGTATTTTCATTGCTGTTTAGTTCAGACAGCAGATGATTAAGAGAGTCTCAATGGGCATTAAGGCTTTGGCAATTGAGGTGAAAAGCAGAAAAAGATCCGCACATGTCCCTGAGTTCTGATTGCAACTCACTTGGAAGGAGATATTTACAATCGGTAATGTTATATATAGATGGGGAATCATTATCTGTATTGGATATGCTGGTCCTATCATTCATCAGATAATTGAAGTCGTAGTTAGAATCAGTCTGGATCTCGTCCAAATTAATATTACCCGCCATGATTTACAAAAATACCATCAGCAACACCAGGGCACAAAAGCATGAAGGAGACCTGAAGAATCAAAAATAATAATGACAATACATTTTGTGTCTGGAAAGAAACATCAAGAGGAGTTACAACAGAGTAATAAAAAGTGTGTAAAGGAAGATATTGTTTCTCATTGCACTGGTTAACCCTTTACCCAACGTAACGGCCAAAACCGGCCAGCGCTATTCTCAAAAATCGTTAATTAATTTTCAAAATATTTTCATTTTTTGTCTCAAAAACGTAGGTTATGACCCCTCGTTGGAACGAGCTCGTCGAGTTCGTTCCAATGAGAGATCATATCCTATGTTTTTGAGACAAAAAATGAAAAAAATTAGTTATTCAAGAATTTTTTTTGCAAGTGTCGTCTGCTTTTCATGTTAGGTAAAGGGTTAAATGTGAACAAACAGAGGGTAGTAAGAGCAGTGAATATCAATACTCCATAGAAAACGGAATTCATTAAACCGTTTTATTGTAGAACATAATAATTTGTTCCCTAGCTATCCGAGTACAAAACAAGAAGGTATAATAATAATAACGGTGGTTACGCGAGGACAACATACCATAAGACTTAGGAAATTAGTGGAGGTTCAACTAAATTCCCTATCATCAGGTTTCGGCCCCATACACACAAACGCACAAGATTTTCTTAACCCTTTACCCAACGTAACGGCCAAAACCGGCCAGCGCTATTCTCAAAAATCGCCAATAAATTTTCATTATATTTTAATTTTTGTCTCAAAAACATAGGTTATGACCCCTCGTTGGAACGAGCTCGTCGAGCTCGTTCCAACGAGGGGTCATAACCTATGTTTTTGAGACACAAAATGAAAAAAATTAGTTATTCAAGAATTTTTTTTGCAAGTGTCGTCTGCTTTTCATGTTAGGTAAAGGGTTAATGTACATGCTGTGATGATAATGGGCAATCAAACGAATCTATCTAAATGAATGGTAAATGGATCAGTTAGATATGTTACACAGCGCAAGCATGATGTGACGATAACGATAATGGACAAACTAATCAGTCTAAATATACGATCAACAGGACAGATGGATAATGTAATACACGATTCAATACACTTCCCGAACATAATGTGAGGATAATTGACTGTCAAACTAATCTATCGAAATGTACGGTCATTACACAGCGCAGGCATGATATGACGATAACAAATGGACAAACTAATCAGTCTAAATATACGATCAACAGGACAGATGGATATTATAATACATGATTCACCACACTTCCCGAACATAATGTGAGGATAATTGACTGTCAAACTAATCTGTCGAAATGTACGGTCAATGGGTCAGTTGGTGTTTTGGGCGATACATAGTTAGTGGATTATTAAAATTGTCCCGTGATTATTTACCTAATAGCTTTGGATCAAAACATGTCGGTCAAGGGTGGTAACTTGTCGTTTGTCCCCGTCTGTGGACGACCTTTTCATTTTACTGGTGTGTACAGGGACTACATTTCTCAAGACTTTCAAAGTAATCACTCGAAACACGAAGGAGAAAGTTTGTAAATCATCAAAGTGAAAAGCTAAAATGGCATTACGATTGGAATTTATCACACACGCATCTAGTGAAGATGAGGAGGTGATTATTTTATCAGACTGCGAGAGTTATTCAGATATTTTGAAACTAGTGAACGAGAGCTTCATTACATAGGTAGGTGGATGTCTGAGGTGTCAGAGGAAACGTCGGCAGAAGCGAATACCGTTGAACGAAAGCATTTATCTTCAATAATCAATGAAATTAATTCAAGAGAGAACGTTGAATAGAGTATGTTTCTGAAAACAGAAAGATGTGTGAAAAACATGGATAATATAGTATTGAAAATACGTGTGAAAATTGTTTTCACATTTAGAAAAACATTCGAAATTTGATGTCATCAGTCACGTGATCATGTAAAAATAGTCACAAAAGAGCCTGTTATCTTCCTTTACCCGGCCCAGTCTCTCGAATTGAAACAGCTACTCAAGTCTGAAACAGGGAAAGAGGGTGGGCGTGTATTTGTATCGTCCCCCGTCCCTAATTACCATCCCAATATTTGTCCTCAATAGGAAAAAGTTGTGTTTCATTAGATAGATTAAACACAAGCTACGCCTCCGTTCAATCACTACGCTGCGTAATTCACACTTTCGTCTATTTTTCTTGTCAGCAGCACACACACATAGGCAGAGAGAGATGTTTCACCGAGTGTGCCTGGAGATGGTAATCTTCACTTGACGATATGGATTATGCCACCGTGAATTACGACCTGGGTTTCAAGTGATACCTGACCACTATCACAATCACCACAGAGCGAATCTCGGGTACACCAAAGGCTGGTTCAGCTGTTCGAAAGTCTAAAATATTATCTACGTATGCCTGGCTAGTCGCAAGAGAGTGAGCGATCATGACACCTCCAAGTTTCTGGTAGCCATGTTAGAACAGGGACGCGTGCTTACCACGGTCATCACAGTGTAACGGAGTGCCGTTTCATGCCTCTCGAGCTCCGACGTCACGATAGACGAAGAGAAATTCGGCATCGGGCAAAGCTGAATTTTCGTCCCAAACCTCGCCGTAAATTCCCTAAAAGATAATTTAAAATCAGTGATAGGCTTGGTTAGAGCCTGTTTTGCTGCACTGTCGGCCATGGATTTACCGGAAATACTAACATGTCAATGTAACCAGAAAAAAATATCATATCGGTCAGACATGATAATATTCAAATCCTAAAGAAGTTCCAAAATGAGAACGTTCAACTTGGGGCTGAGTAAAGCTAGCAAAAAAGAAAGTGAGTCGGAAAAGGTAATAGACTTCGCTTCCTGTTAATTCCCGATGTGTTCAAGCGCTAGTTGTGAAGCTTTAACTTCAGCTGTGAAAACAGAACTTTTATTTGATATCCTGAGTGAGATCTGATCAGATAACGGTTGACAATACTTTGTCAACATCTTTAGATCCATCTGTGTAGATCCTTTTTTTATTTAATGCTCAGGCATCAATTCACGCTGAAAAATTAAGTCATTTTCCCCTGTCGGTCGGCAAAACGAAATATCAAAATGATATTTAGAAATCGATATTTCATCGTAGGTTCGGATGACGAATCACATGTACTTTAAACGAGTCAGCACATCAGTAATGAATTCCAGAGTCCCAAATACAAACGAATTCGAATAATTGATAGTGACAGTGACTAAATCAATTCATTAAATCAGCGGTTTCAAAGTTTGACTTTCTCATTCACCTTCCAGTGAAAAGCCGAAATCACTTTCAAATTTCTTCAGTTCAACTTCACACGTCTTCAGTGCATTGAGTTCAAAAAAAATAAAATGACGTGTCTTGTTATTGAAAATAAGAAAGTGGTGTTTTTTGTTATTGTTCTATTTCTTCGAAACACATTGCGATTATTTCAATTCGCCAGCCTTGGTAAATCGTAAAGTTAGGGGGGAAATAAGACGGGACTACTTTTTGTGCGGATATTCACACATTCCAATGGTTGGAGTTTGGTTGTTGTAATTTTTGTATGGACGCCGGTTCGGCACATAAATTTTGCGCCTTAATGGCAAATAAAGGCCACAAATTGGAGAGTTTGTAGTCGTAGAGCATTAAATAAAAAGAAAATTCACGAAAATTTGATGAATACCGAAAATATCTCGTTCGTGGCTACAAGAAATATGAGGATCTTCACTCGCGACTGCGTCGCTCGTGAAGATCCTCATATTTCTTTGTAGCCACTCACGAGATATTTTCGGTATTCATCAAATTTTCGTGAATATCCTCTATATATGCACTATATTGTGACTTTATTTCTGCATATTTCGGTTTAAAATGCAAAGAATTTGTTTCAGATATTTTAGATGATGCAAGGTCCAACATAACTGTAGGTTTTTTAAGGTGCCAAGGAGGAATATGTTGTTCGCGGTTTTCTTTTATCGCATCAGATTCAATTTTGGCGGACGCCATATGGGGTTTCAATCCAATTTTCAATGGAGGAATATGTTTCTGCTGTCGGTTAAGGTTTCAACATTTTGAGGCCCCGATACACAGCTATAAGCAAGGTTTGAATGGATTAGACGACAGTTTCGAAACATTGTAGTGACAGTTTAATTCTATGCTTCGAGAGAAGGCTCTTCTGTTGAGACAAGCATTAAATCAATTGGTATTGTTCGAAATGCACCAAGGCTAATTCTAATACCACTATGGTGAATTGCGTCAAGTTGTATGAGATACGACTTCCTTCCAGGACTGTAAACCACACAACCATAATCTAACTTGAATCTAATAAGTGATCTATACAGATGGAGTAATGTTTCTTGGTCAGCACCCCAATCAGTGCTACCAACCACTTTGAGGATGTTAAGTGTTTTTTTTACATTTCTTAGTTTGTTTGGTTTTTTTTAGAAGTGATGTTCAGTTTATTGTCAAACAATAAACGTATGAACTGCACTTCCTAAACAACTTTAATAGTACTCCCACCTATTTTCAACTGATGTTTGTCTTCGAGAAAATAATATTTTCTGTGGCCCATTTTTGCATTCTATTTTAGCACAGCCGCAGTTTGCACTCTATAGTATTCATAACCATTTTCTGTAGTCCATTTGTGAATTCTATTTGAGCACAGCTGAGGTTTGCATTCTATAGCATTCATGTTTTTGTTGCAAAAGCAGATTAAGAACCCATCTACATACAATGATGAGTCGACCATATTCTCAATTGCGCCAATAATGCTGTTGATTTTCACTGAGAAAAGAGTAACCGATAAAATACTACCCTGAGGATCCACCAACTCTTGTTCATGAGGATCAGATAACGTTGATCCAACAAAAACTTGAAACTGGCGAACCTCTAAAAATTGGCTATACAAAGAGGCATATGTCCTCTCATGCCCCATATTAAACACTTCTTTTAAAATCGCATACATCTACGTTGTGTCGTAAGCTTTCAAGAAGATGGTGACCACATGTTCCTTTCTGGCGAAGGCATTAAGTATAAAAAAAGTTTCAATGCTAACCAAATGATCCACAGTACTGCTCTGGCTTCTGAAACCACACTGGACATTCGCAAGTAGATTGTTTGATTCTAGACACCCGACAACTCGATCATTGATCACCCTTTCCATTGTTTTACAGACAACTAGTTAAAGCAATAGGTCGATAATTGCTTGGTTTTCTGTGAGCTTTATCGGGTTATGGATTGGGAAATAATCATTGCTTTTCGCCAGGAGGGAAGAAACGGTCCACTCACCCATATGTCAAAAATTGAGAGCAAAAGTTCAAGTGAGGTTTGAGGCAGATGTTTTAAAGTTGACATTGTATTTCATCGGACCCAGTGGCAGAATCCTCTGCTTTATGCAGGGTTATTTAACTCTTCTATAAAGAAGTGTTCATTGTAATTCTCTAAAATTTCAGAGGTAAATTTGATTTTTCGTTTTTTCTGTTGATTTTCAATTTTAACGAATTCCGGATTACAATTTTCAGACGACGACTTTTTAGAAAATGCCGTGGCCAATTTGATATTTTCTTTTTAGACGTAAGCTTTTGTTATCTGCCAGGTGTTGTTACATTTAATTTTGTTTCTTTACCTTTAATTTGTTTTAATCATTTTCGAAATTTTATTGATGGGTGTGTGTAAAGTTTAGAAACATAAGTTTCCGTAGAAGTTTTCTTTTTTTTTAGTTTTAAAAGTAGTCTTGTTTTTGCCCGATTTATACGCAGTTGGTTCAAATTAAATTTTGAGGGCGTCTTATTAAAATCCTGTTCAGTTTTCTTGTGCTCCTTTATAGCCTGTTTGCAATCAGTATCAAACCATGGTCAAGTTAAACGTTTTAGATTTGCCCAAGTTTTAGGGATGACTGTTTGCATTGTGAGGCAACTCTAGTGAA
The DNA here is from genome assembly GCA_031216915.1 of Pictodentalium vernedei. Classification (NCBI taxonomy): domain Eukaryota; kingdom Metazoa; phylum Mollusca; class Scaphopoda; order Dentaliida; family Dentaliidae; genus Pictodentalium; species Pictodentalium vernedei. The sequence continues at coordinate 659,005,515 of CM062295.1, forward strand.
ATGGTCTATTTGGTCAGCACTTTTTTCAAATTTCTCCAGTGTGAAGCGCTCAGAACAGAGTGATGAGAATGTGCCCTGTCAGTCTTTTCAAAGTTCCTCTGGAGCACTCATCTACCGGTACTACACTTTCGAATACAATTGGAAAGGGGTCACTCCCACACAAGTCATTTTCAACCTTTCAAGAAAACTCAAGGAAGAGAGGAGGTCAGGCAATGGTAAGATCAATGGAGGAGTATCAACCAGACGTGGTTGATGTCTCTATGGCGTCGCATGTGCACAATATCATGACGTCATACCCAACCCCCACCCCCCACCCCCCCCCCCCCACGTTTAACCCTTTACCAAACGTAACTGCCAAAACCGGTCAGCGCTATTCTCAAAAATCGCCAATTAATTTTCATTATATTTTCATTTTTGTCTCAAAACATAGGTTATGACCTCTCTTTGGAACGAGCTCGTAACAAGAAGGGGTCATAACATATGTTTTTGAAACAAAAGTTAAAAAAAAATAGTTATTCGAAAATTTCATTTTTTTCCTTTTCATGTTTGGTAAAAGGGTTAACGTGGAAATGTTTATAAAAAAATCGCCTGTCAATCAATCTTCTATCACATATCCATACTACATACCCAAAGACATATACATACATACGTACACGGTGCCTTACTATACTGTAGTGTATATTCAGTACGCTTATCACTCACCGGGTATAGTAGACGTTTTGCATAGGAAAATGATGTACGCGTGAAACTCCAAACCTCTGGGCAATGGGGAAGGAACGTCTAGATCTTTCTATACTACTTCTTTGACTGAGTAGTTCCTGAAGGTCAGCCATCACATTTGTTCCAGACATGATAATGAAAATATTTCGTGAGAACAGCTCGTGTCCAAATTTACTTCATATATCCACGAACAACGTTAGGAATTCACACAACTCTTGAAGATGCATCGATACCTTCTCTGGGGGAAACCGTTATGCTAGTTGTTACCAAAAGGCATATAGATTTAGATCACTCATGTAACAAGATCACCGCCTTGCGGGGCAACATCCGCCCGTCAAAATTAGAACATACACAAGTTTCTTTGGGATCAAGATTGAAATTGCTGTTGACTCGACTCTGCCCCCACCGCCCCCTCCAATAATTGCCCATTCCCCTGCACTGTCTGGGGTCAAGGATTTCAAATTGTATGCTTGTGTGCACACATTTCATATTGTTTTTGTGAAATCTTAAATTGCAGAATGGAAATGCAAACAATTTTAGGTGTAGAAGATTCTCCTCGCCGTTTACAATGGTAACATCCATTCATTGACAGGTTAACTTCATTGATAACGATTGCTGATAGGTGGCGCCAAGGAAAAGGACATTTTGAGGATCATAACAGCCATACACGGCGAGGATTCTCGTCGTTTAAAAATAAAATGGAGTCATCTGCTCCTGTCACACGCACAACGACAATTGATGATCAACATGGGTGCTAAGTGTGAACAATGAAGCAAGTGAAATGTTGAAGGAATAGGCGACGCAATAGTGTAATTTTTCAAGTACTAAAAGGGGGCATAATTCTTGAAATACAAAACAGAGTTACCTGCTCTTGTCACATGCACAACGGCAATTAGTGATCAACATGCGTGCAAAGTTTGAACAATATGGCATGTAAAATGTTGAAGGAGAAGGCGACACAATACTGTAATGTTTTAAGTAATAAAAGGGACATAACTCTGGAAATACAAATCAGAGTTACCTGCTCTTGTTACATGCACAACAGCAATTAGTGATCAACATGCGTGCAAAGTTTGAACAATATAGCATGTAAACCTTTGGAGGAGGAGGAGACACAATTTTTTTTACGGATAGACAGACAGACAGGCAGGCAGGCAGGCAGGCAGGCAGACGGACGGACGGACGGACGGACGGACGGACCGGGCGGACGGACGGACGGACGGACGGACGGATAACGCCATAACATAATACGTCCGTCAAAAAATGATGGGGGTATAAAAATGCGCACCTGGCATATCACCTTTGTTCTTGAAAATTTGAATCAAATTTGGCCACGGCTTATTTCGGTGAAATATTAGTTTTATTAGCCATTAGGGCTGGCGTTGCGATAACCGGTTCTCGTCAATTCATTGAAGTTAACCAACGTCGAGGCCGGTTAGTCCTTGGATGGGTGACCGTCTGAGCAATCGATTCGGCCTCCCGCGTTGTGTCCTTGGGCAAGGCACGTAACCCCGATTGTCCACATGGGGGCACAGTGCGGAGTTACGATGTTGGGGAGCTGGCAGCTGCTCGTCGTTGCTCGGTAGTTCTCTCAGGGTACTCCGGCTTCCCCCACCCGTAAAGCTGTCACCGACACGATATGACCTTGGCTGTTAATGTATCTTTAAACCCTAATAAATAAATAAATTAGCCACCAGTACCCTGGTACTGATGTGGTAGCACATTTTCATGAATCATTCAGTCCTGCCATCTTTGCGATTCAAAATTTTTTATTCTCTCGTGTTTTATCTACCACAGCCTTCAATGTAATGCCTAAAAAGGTAAACTTTTGTTTCCCAGGCCCTCCCACATACTCCTTTTGGCTGCCACATGCACTCTTTTCATAACCAATGCAAACTTGAAAAAATTAATGGTTTATGTGCGATATTTTATCCAGGTTAATAAAATTGATAAATTTGTCCCTCGAGTGCAACAAGGCTGTGCAATACCTTAGCATTGCAAAGCATTCTTGCACTCAAAGGACGAACTACATCACCTCCCATGCTAGTATGTAGATTATAAGACCTAAAACATGAAACAAATGGACTAGTCCGGCTGCCGAGGCACTGAACCTGGTTTTGTTGTATTAAGTTTTTTTCTCGGCGGATTATTATTCTATAGGGTCTCCTTGATGAGATTTTTCTTACTGGACAGCTGACAGTGTGGAGCAATTTTTTTTATTCGACAAAATCCAAGATGGCCGCCAAGGTGGCCGCTATGAAAAAATACAATATCACCATATAACTTGGATCGGAATTTTTAGTAAGATAATATGGAATTTTGAAGATTTTTCTTCTTGATTCATCGTACACATATAATATGAACTTTGGTAAAACCAAGAAGCGCGCGCAACTCACAGTGTTTTTCAAATTATGACATAAACTTAACAAAATTTAAAACAGTGTTTAAGGGGTCGTCGACATAAAACAGAATCACCTTAAGTGGCCAAATAAATTGAACCGAAGAAGCTTGAGGCCTACAATCCGAGAAATTATCATGAATAAAGTAGTTGCAAAATAATTTGAGGAAATTGTTTGAAACCATACCCCCGTGGGAACCCTAGGAAGTGAGGTAGTGCTGGTTTACTTTGGTAAACAATCTCTGTTGCACTGGTAAAATAGGACCTGGTAAACAGTGCCTGGGGTGGAAGTCCTCTAAAATAGGCAGCATGTGACGATTAATTGGCTATACTTGACTTCATATCCATGTTGTGGTCACGATTAGACATTGTGCACAAGCATGTGACCTTAAACAGCAATAAATAAATTGAAACCATACAGTTGTTAAATATTGTGTAGGACTGCATTCTTGCACTCTTGGGCTACATGATTTTTTGAATAGAATATATTTCTAAATAATTTCGAAATAACAAAAATACAGTACAATAAACAGTTGCAGCATTGAAAAAAATAATTTGAGAAAAACCTACAAGTATTTCATTTGGGGCTGAATTGTTCCCTTGTGTGCCAACTTTGTTAACCTTTTACCCAATGCCGACAATATTAAAATTTATTATTTTAATTTAAATTTTCCAAAAAAATGTCAACAAAAGCACATCATGTGACCCCTCATCGGAATGAGCCCGTTCCAATGAGGGGTCACGTGATGTGCTTTTGTTGACATTTTTTGGAAAATTTTGAATTTTACGCAAGCGGATGGGGCCGATTCGTTAGGTAAAGGGTTAAGGACCAACTTATCCCACAGGCTCAATCCGGACTTTGTTTTAGGTTGACCCATCTTGGCTTTGTTTTAGGTCGAATTATCTTGTGGGCCAACTTTTCTTGTGCACTGACTTCTGTGTTTGATAAAATTAAAACACTTGCCTAGGAGGTGGGTAAAGTGGCAGATTTTATGGACCCTGAAAGGCCATGTGTGTGCTTGCCAAAAAAGTGTGATGTTGATGTTCTACAGTGTTCCACTTGAAAAACGTGAGTGGTACGTGTAGAATAGAAAGTACCAGTCTGAGTATCTGGGATGGAAGGAGACATGAATTGACCAGTCAGGAAATAGAGCAATTGACCAGTGCCCCAACAAACATAAATTGAATCTGATGTTTCTTAATTAATGTGATCAGTTTGGTACTTGGAACAATTTGACAAAGTGTCTTGCCACTGCTGGGTTGTATAGTGAAAGTTTGTGAGTATGCCTGTACCACCTTGTTATTCAGCTGATATGATCTCTTAGTTCATTTTTTGGGATGTGGAACCAGAATAACACGGGGTCATTCAGTGGTCCAGCAAGGGTGTCTGGATGACTATGTCTCTTAACGTGAGCTGAAAACACTTCACCTGAAAATTCCCTAAAAAATAAAAAAAACCACCCCTTCAAAGGGAAAAAAAAGAGCCAAAAATTTAGAAAAAATATCCACATATTTTCATCCGTAAAATTATTCTTTCATTCAGGAATCACTCCGCAGTCAACACTTTTTTCTTCAAAAAACATTCATTATTTCTTTTTCATTTATCAGAAATGATGAAAAATTGCCGTGCAGTCGATGTGAATATTGGCAATTATAAAATAGTTCATGAATTTAATATATCCACTGGGATGAAAAAACAAGCAAAGTTACTTTTAAGTCATCTGGAAAGTGGCAATTAAATTTACTGATATCCAAATTACAAAACAAGGAAACCAATTCCTGTTTTTATGATTTCAATTGTCAGATCAAAATCCACAAGTTTCTTCCCAGGCGTGCTCACTTCCCACCTAATTTTTTATCTTGGCATTTTACCCCAGATTTTGGGCCTATTTTTCCCCCATTCTGGTAGCATTATCAATTTATCTCTCCAAACATCCTATAAATATTGTGGCCAAAAATAGGAAAGTTTAAAATTTGTAAGGAAAAAATATCTCGCCCAACTAGTGTCAAAGGTATTTGGCCTGAAATTGTGGAAGCTGGTTTGGCTGAAATTGTGCAGGCCGGTTTGGGTGTAATTTTCGTAAAGTACCCTACAAAATAGACGACAACAGATTAATATTTTGTCCAGAATATCGCCATTATCCAACCTTCAAAAAACAATTTTTGGACCTCAACAAGTTTTTTCATTCAAGATCCACACCACCCCCACCCTACCTACACACCCCCATCCACATATGTTTTCAAATAAAAATTGAAAATGACCAGGTAACTATATAACTTATTTTTATAAACAACCAAAGAAAGAGGTTGAACATTTTTCTGTACATGATACACAACATTGACAGCGATGACTTTTATTTAGATCAAATCTGAACATTCTCTGATCCAAAAGTACAAAAACTAACCCCTTGAATATTTTTGGTAATGATTAAGAAATAGGCTTCAGGTTGATTGTGGGCTTTGTCAAGAAACAATGGATTGCAGTGAACCCACACCCTATCCATTTTTCTGGAACAAATGGAATCTTTATTTTTTCATTATCTTTCGAAAATTTTCAGCAATATTATGAATTAAATATGAGCTATTTGGACAATGGAGAAATATTTCAGGTTATCTGGGGGTTTTTTTATTTTCATCTGGTGCGAATTTAAAGAAAAAAGGAGTTTCACTACAACATTTATTTTTATTGTTTTTTGTTTTTTGTTTTTTTGGTGGAGGGGGAATAGGAGTTTTTAAATTTCACAAGTTGGACAGCTTTAGTAATGGTCGAGCACAATAAACTGTGCACACAGAAAAAACATTACAATTGTCAGAAACGAGAATGCATGCAGTCATTGTGATGGGTAAGGCGTCTTCACTTGAAAATTGGCCTCGAAACGTATTGTCGAAAATTTATTGTTTTTGTTTCGCTGGGGTGCATACATTGTGGAACGGAACTTCTGTTTTGGAAATGGTAATTCGTGGACGTTTGTCAGACAGTATGTCACTTCGACATCTTAGGTTCGTAATAACTGAATGAAAACGACCTTTGCCACAATCCGACCTGTGCGTACTTTTAAGTTACAACAAACGGACGTGTTGTTGATGCTTTTCATTTGGTAACTTTGTTCCAATAACACGCAGTGTTGGTTTGAAGTGAACAGCGTTTTGCACTTGCAAATGCAAAACAGATAAATCACGTGACAGAATACTCCGCAGAATCGAACAACAGCGGGATCCCAACAGCCAGCCAGCAGACGATGAAATCCAATGTGCATATATGGGAACATTTAGCTTTTCGACAATTTCTGTCATTTAGTCAGCAAAGCAAACGACAGTTGAGTTTGTTTGGAAAAACTTTAATTTTGAAAAGCATGTTCAATAAATTATTCACAGTCTGCATGGAATGATCTAAGGAGAAATCTCGCATTACACCGTTCGCTTTTTAGGGAGCGTCATTCGATTTGTTCGCTTCTGAAAACGAGAGCTGGGGGTTCCCCATTGTTTTACTTCCGGTTTCCGGTTTAGATTGGATGGCATAGCATTCCTTGATTTTTCCAATTTCACGTACACGTTGTCTATTAGGCTTGCTTCAAAGCAGCCCTTCGGGCTGCTTTTGCGCGCGCTATAATTGTCACTTATTGGCCAAAATAAGATTTCCAAAATCCAATATGGCGGCCGCGAATGTGTTCCACTTTTCTCATTTTTTGAGATTTCACCACGTACCCTTCATATTGTTGCTAAGATGTTGACAAATATGCATGCTTATATAATTCTATTTACCAGAGGGGCCATTTCTGCACACATTGGTACTCTAATATCCACCAGAAGTGGATTGTTGCTCACTGTATCACGTTATTTATAAACGCCGGTATAACCTAGTCAATCCGAAAAAAGTTGCGAATTATGTTATGTCCGTCGGAATTAACCGATATTATATGTATAAACAATGTAAGGTATATACACATATCGGCACATTTTCATTAACCTACTGTTACTCCCATGTGTCATATGAAATATATTCTCTCAAAACCCAAGATGGCGTCCAAAATGGCCGCAAATATGCAAAAAATCATCATTTCTTACAAATATAGGCGGCTATTAGGCGCTATTATTTTGAAATGTCCAACCATGATTACCGATATGAATTAGCCATATGGGGTGATGCTCTTTTGTTATATATGATCAAAGGAATTGTTTGAGAAACCCAATATGGCGTCCAAAATCCCCCAAAATTGGAAAAGTAAAGCAATTACAGTCTACACTCATCTGCCCATAGTCCAGTCGCCAATACACTTAACCTGGTTTTTTCTCGGTGTATTATCGTATCACTATATCGTATAACCATATGGTCTCCTCGTGTGATTCCTTTTACTGGGCAGCTGACAGGGCTGATCAATTTCCTTATAACCGCCAAAACCTAAGATGGCCCCAAATTCAAGTTTCCGCCGATACCACTGAAAATATTGAAATTGAAAGTCAAAAATCTTTACTAAATAATTCAGTACAGCACGCCATTTCCAACTGATTGTGTTGGTCACAAAGCGGGTTAGCTTATCCCCAGATTTTCCAGAAAAAATCAAAATGGCTACCAAAATTATTAACATTTTGCCATTTTCAGCAGTAGTGTTAAAAACTCCAAAACGGAGGTGGGAACTGAAATGTACGAGAAATTGTAACGAGAGATGTTTGCAAATATCATTGGTGAAGTACTTTATAAGGACCACACAAGATGCAGTGAATATCAAGATGAATGACTGTGTAGTTCCTTAGATCGACTCATCACTACGCATTACTGCCAGCGATGTTTGTTCATTGCAGCAGTCCTCTGAAACACTGCACGCACAGAAAATGGTACACGCCATGTTTGCTGCATTACACTTACACCTCGGATATGTGCATGGCGGTTTACTCGAACATGTGCACCTAATCCTCTTCAGTATTTCATCAGGTGCTAGCTTGACGTTTGACGCGACTGTCACAGGGTTCAAAGATTTTATATTCACGTCTTTCTCGAATCTAAATACAGTTGGGTCCATCTGCGGTGGGTTAGGTTGAAGGGCATTCTTCCATATACAAGTTTGCAAGTGGGCCTGTTTGACATTCTCAGTAAAAGCCTCTGTAGTGGGTGGTAGGCTGCACAATTTAGGAGCAGATGTTGCAGTCGGATTCCCAAATTCGTGTTCTCCATATGCACAAACGAGCATCGGACATTGATGTTGATTTAGAACATCTATAGCATAATGCTATGAACTTGGTGGCTTGTTCTAGAACATCCGATATCTCCACGTTATTCTCACCAAGTGATTCCAGTGTCCCACCAGTTTGCAGAACCTTCAGTAAACGCCCTTTGCCGATACCAAAGTATCCCCCTAGGGTATCGCACCCGGAAAGTGCGTGAGCAGCGAGCAATTGAGGAACAATTTTCTTGTGTGTATCAACTGTGGCAGGTATATCTATCACCACCCGTACACGGATTGGTGACACCATAGTCATTGCAACCGTCAAGTGTTGTTCAAGGTAGTATGCAGTAACAACAAATAGACCTTAGTGTCGTCAGCAACAACCACAAAGTTATTACATTCAGCTGCAGCAAACAATACTGCCTGTTGAACGATAATGGTGTCAGCTTCCTCGTTACTAGTTGCCATATCTACTCTATCTGTCACCGATCCACAACTAACCTCAACCGGAACATCATGTTGGCCAGTAATTACAAGTTTGTGAGTTCGTGTGTTTTGCTCAGCAAAACTTTTGTCCGTGGTGAGTTGATCACATATAATGGAGATCAGTTGCTTTTTGTTCTCCACTACGGTCAGCACATGTTGTTTGTGGTGGTAGCAGGGAGGTGGGTACAAGTTGAAACACCCGGCAGCTATCGGCCTTTCTGTGTGCCCTTGTCACGCACTTGGTGCTACAGTCAAAATATCTGTCAAATACCAAATACACATCACTCGATCGCAACTTCTGTTTGATGTTGTCTTCAAACGCTGTAATGAAGTCTAGAACAGTTGCCGATCTGGTTTTGGTAGACACGGGCCAATGAGGTATCCAGAGCAGTGCACAGCCATCGATAGCAATTACATATTTCTTATCCCCACCAGACATTCTTTTTGGTTTCGCAACAACTGTTTTATTTTTCAATAATGATTTTGACGTGCACACGCGCATATCCCCGGATTCATCAAATATGGCGGTTGGTAGTGGTGACAGTTCAAAGGAAAGGATATGTTTGACATCTAATTCACGTGAACTACATAAACGTCCGATAACTCTGGAATAAATGAGATTAGTGTCATATTTTGACCTCCCCAACCTTCAGCAACTTTTTCAAGATTACCACAGTTTGTACCGGTTTCGAAATTGACTCATAAAATCCACTCGGGAAGGCCTCTTCAAATTCAGTCATTTTCTGTACTCCGAGGCTGACAATCTTATCGACATTGACAGATGTTGGACCTATCCTACCAGTTGCGATGTTAATTATGGTCTCGGGGTGTCCGTTTGGATCCAATGGGTCGATATACATTCCTAGTTTAGTTCTCAGACCCATACGGTCGACAGAATCACTTGCAATTCTAGACTTGGCCTCTTCCTTATGTGCGATCTGATCTGTAATTTGTCACTATCTCGATCTTCTCGCAAATTTGATATACCGATAGTTAACTTCCCACATGCATGCAAACTCAATGCCCAGGTTTTTAGTGTTTCTGGCTTTAATGTGATCCCTATTATACCGGATTTGTCATGGTCATATCGCATGAAGGTAGTTTCGATATACATATCCCTCCATATGTCATTCCATAGACCAGGTATGTGTCTCATCACATGTTCACCCTTCAAGAAATGAGATAAAATATCCGGTGGCATATTTTCCATCTGCCGCAGATAGTAAAGCCCATATCTTGCGTAATATCTTGCGTAATTTGCATGACCAGAAGCAAAGAAATAAGGAAGCATGCTTTTCACATCTTCTATGTGCAAAAGCCAGTCACCTTCTCTCTCCGCTCGTACGTACAACATCATGAGGAAGCATGGTTTCAAAATATAGCATCAACCCACATTTTTGTCGTGCGACTTTTGCGCGCGTTCTCTTCTAGCAATGCAAATAAATCTTCTGCACATTGCAAATCATTATTCTCGAAAGCTGTTCGCAAAAGTTCTTCTGATAACAAACGCATGGCTCTCATATTCATTGGAAACTTTTTCCCAGTCAACATCTCTTCAACCCCACCGAATACTGACTCAAGTATATCTGAAAGTCCAGTATTGGCCATGAGCGTTCCAACTGAACCAATGAAACTCATGAGCAAATGCATACCACCCAATCGAGGAACAAATGCCGCGAATTTGTCTGGATAAGACCATAACACCTGAACTGCTATATTGTATAACTGCTGATCGTCAGTAAACATAGTGAACGGCTTTCCTGCATCTGACGATACTTGCTCTGCCTTTTCCATAGCTGTCATGATAGTGCAATCTATTAGAGGGAGATGCGTTCGTTTTGGGGTTCGTCACTTGACACGAGTCTCTCATCATGCGGGTATTATACCCATTGAACTGCTGGCAGTTCTGTTCACTGACTATATCTTTCAAAAATGCGAAGTCAAGTTCTATCGCACTGCGTAATGACATTGCACTGCGACACAATGTTGAAAGAAGGGGAACAGTGTTTCGTACATGTGATGCGGGCATGTCGGATCGTTTGGGTCCATTGAAACACACAACATCCACTTCGTACTTGGTTTTGTCATATCTGACCTTTTCAATCTGGGGATCGTCTGAGACTCAACGGAATCATTATTGTCCTTTTGAGCCATCACGATTGCCAATGAACAGGTGCTTAGCTTCCCATTTTGAGAAGCAATTTCAGCATCAAAGTTGTCAACAACCACTTGTATGAGGCCATTGTTGGCATCCGAAATCGGTATATCATTTGCATTCTTTGCAGCCAGAGCTGCCGCAGATTTTTTGACCCTCAATAGCTCGTCATATGAGCATGTAACACCAAAATCATGCATGTTTTTTCACCAACTCTTTTGAATCTCTTAACAGCGTTGCCAACGAAATTTGAAGCGGTGTGTATTTTCCACATAACGCTGATGTCACTATGTTTCCTATCATCAGAGCAGGTAATGTGTGATCCAACTGTGGAGCTAAACGACTTAGTAATGTGAGAAGTGTACCACTTACAAACGAGGATACGCTCTCGCTGTTAACATCAGTGGCGTAGTTATCTTTGTCATGATCCATGTCTTTGATTTCTTTGCCAATTGGTTTACTGAGAATCTTTCTGGAACTGTCAATATTGTCATCATCCGAGTCTTTAACGTGCCTAAGTGAGGTGCCAGCTCTGGATTTGTCTGCCAAAACGGTGGCGATTCCAGGTGAAGACAAAACCAAAATGTCATCTCCGCAGCTATCGACTAGATCAGACACAAATGATCGACGGGAATTGTAAGTCCCACCAGATTGCAGATAAAGATCAAATAATTCGACAGAACTCCACATGGGGGGATGTGTCATTTTTCATGTAAGATATGACAGATTGTATGGCCTGACTATGTGGTGACAAAAGATCAATTTTCTGTTTTGCAGTTGATTCTACCGATTTTGGATTCGTAAATTTCGACCTACAGTCAACATGGTACCGAGCACCGGCAGCATGTAAGTCGCTAACAGCACCACACACTCTGAGCTTTACTTCTTCGGACCATTTATCGTTCGTACGACAACAAGTGCCAATTATTTCATCACTAACTGACATATGCGGTGTATGTGTGCCTATTTGGCGAAACAGGTAGGCGGGCCTCCACCTTGAAGGATTCTTCGTATCCCGATCAACTATGCAGTCATCACCACAAAATAGGCAATGACGCCTGGAAGTAAATTCATCATGTGAACGTTTGGGTCGTTTTTCGGGCGGAGCATCAGAATCTAGGGATGTGCTATGAGCAATGCTTGCTTGCTTCACATTCTTCGGGTGCAAATACTTCTCAACACAGTATTTATGGCAACTCAGAGTCAAATCTGGGTCTGCATCGTACCCATGTTGCAAAGAAATATGTACGTCATCGTTATAAATCCTACCACACCTGAGTATATTCTCAATTCGCTTTGCTTTCACGTTCATTAGAGGATCTTTGCTCCTCGATTCAGCACAACCGAACGTGGTTGAAAAAAAAACTAGCATCTGACATGACGAAGTTAGTCTATGTCGTTTCAAAGCAAAGGTCGCCCGAACCTGATGCAAAATCGAGCGAAGTTGAAGAAATAGAAACGCTAGTGATAAAAAGCGAGACACAATTGTAAGTTTATGAGGTGTGCAGTGAGACAATTGCGCAGTAGCAATAATGCGTCCTCGCTCTTAGAAATCAAAGAGAAAGAACAGTTATATGACGTAATCTCCAAACGCGTTCACATATAAAGAGCGTTGTTAGATATAAATAGCTTTGATATAAATTGCGGTGTAATATCCGTTCAATTTCTACCAAATACCCCATGCGGATGTAGTTACTATATCGAAACACAATTACATCACGTTTTGTGCTTATATGGTGAGTTAAGATGAAATAATCATTCGGATCTGTAATTTCCACATTAATTTTCGACCCCTTCAACAGTACCTCACTTTAAGGCCCAATAAACAAAAATGCTCAACACTGTCAGCTGTCCAGTAAGCAAAATTAGTAAGAGGGGTGTCTGAACTTATGAAAACCGTTGAGAAAAAAACTTAATACAACAAAACATGGTTTGGTGAAAAAATGGCGTTTGGCGGCCGGACTAAACATGAACTTTTGAAGGCAGAGAAATAATTACAAAAAACAAAAAAAAAAAACAGCCACCAACAGAAGATCCATTTTGTGGGACCTAATTTGTGTATTTGTTTTTTTTATTTTAAGGAACTATATAAGTAAGGAAACAGTTAACTTTGAAATTCCTTAAAGTGCTATATATAAGAGAAATTTGTTTACTTAGAAATTCCGTCCTCCGATGTTCCATAAATTGGAAAAAGCTGGGCATTCAAAACACCTTACGATGCAGAAACAGGACTTATTTTCGGGGAAAAGCAAACACTATTTACATTTTTATTGAAAGTCACGTGTCAATACGAATTTATATCGAAAAACAATCACGTGATTCTACTTGAAATTCAAACAGGTGTCATGACACCTTGCAAGTACTACGGCTACTGTACAGTCTCCATATAATAACAGAGTGAAGTTTGAAGGCGATTTCTCATTATTTGATTCTAGACAGCATTGTTATCGTTGGCTTTTCGGGCCAGATGATCCTGACTAAAATGTTAATAAACAAATAATGAAAACAAAGCAGAAGGTTCTGGCATTTACCCCCTCGAAGCTCTGTCGCTACGTTTTGAATAATTCTGATTTTCTAGATTTGTTCTTGGATACATTCAGGACTTTTAGACACTAGTCGTTCTCCTGAAATATTATTTGTTATCCTTGTGTTTTGCAGGGTGTATGGAAATTTACACCGGTTTGGGAACTCATACACCCTGAGGCGAAGCTGAAGGGTGTATGAGTTCCCAAACCGGTGTAAATTTTCATACACCCTGCAAAACACAAGGATAAATGATTTATTTCCAAGAACTTTGGTGTACTTAATACCTTAATCTACATTGTGGGCAAAAACTGAAAGAAAATTTGTACTTGGCAAGTTTCATAAATAAAACCAGACAAATATGGATATCATTGGAACTGGCTCAATGAGCCAGTTCCAATGACATCCATATCTGTAAAATTTTATTGCACATAAATATTAAATTTCCTGTATTTTTATTTTTGTTCTAACATAACTGAGCAGAAGGTATGAATTAACAATTAATAAAAATTGGTACTTTTTTAGCCATATAGCCTGCTATTGTATATTCTTGTTTTTACACCGTGGTTAACCATGGTGTAAAAAAAACCCTCTGTGGATTGCATGTTACCCCGTACCTCTCAGCCAATCAAAATGCAGTATTTTGTTTCATTTGGAAATAATATTTGTTATCTGCACTGGTACGAATACTGTAGCAGACTTCCAGGAACCATTGCTGCCTGCTGTCAACTCTGAGTAGATGCATATATTTGTCCTGTCCTGTACATCTCAACCTTTAGTTTGGGGTATAATTTGTGTATACTGAATTTGTATATATGGAGCATGAGAAGTGGGAATTTCAAAGTAAACTAATTTCCCTCACTTATAGCGCACCTTAAAATGGCTGAAAATTTTGTTTGTATATATGGGCATTTTTTAAGGTACTACATATATTTTATTTTCAGATAACGAGTAATGTGGCATCTATTAATTGTGATAGAACGATTTGTTTTAAGAAATAATGAAGAACGAAAAATTAAAACTCACCAGAAATTGTGTTTTTTGATTTTCATCAAACTTTCTCAGCCAGGGTTAATAAATGTCTGAATGTTCCAAAAAGTGTGGTAAAAGCTGCACAAGAAAACTCACTACAATAGTCAGAGACCCAAAATACCTGCAAAAATCTCAAATGGAATAAAGAAAACAGGTATTTCTGAGTAGCTATGCTGTCATATGGAGCTTTTTATATATTTCGCATTATACTTAATAAACGTTTTAACGCCCACACCGATCCCCTTTGTTCGTAACTTTGCAAGAGGACTTTCATAAGTTACCGTCATTGTAATTTGTATTCGACCGACATAAACTACTCCTCATTTAAGGTGATTCTAAACTGAAGCTTGCAGTTTGAGTGGACAGGTGAAAAACATGTTTTTTTCATTACTCTTCAATACTAATGTTTATTTAATACATGAATGATTGCTACCTACCCAATAGGTTACAAAAATGTTATAAAAATTGAATTTACTCCTCCCCAAAAATGCTTTTGAAAACCCTCGCCTCCCGGTCTCCTTCCTGCCACCGAAACTTAAACTATGAATTTGACATGGACGGAAATGTGTTCTATATGCACCAGAGAACAACAGTTGAGTCATACCTTTTTTAAAAATAAATCCAATTGTATGTCATTTGAATTTTTAAAAGACCACTGCATGCACTGGTCCAGCCATTTTTTCCCAGGGAAATATTTACAGTTCAAAAGTATGGCATACCACACTAATCAGTAAACCAGTTTACCTCCCCTGCAAATATTAGCCATACCGGTGATATTAGTAGTCTGACCTCCTCCACCAGTACAACTGCCTGGCACGAGGCGACCCTGACTGTCGCAAGTGCAACATCAAACCCCAATAATAAAACAAATGACATTAATATCGCCTGCAACAGCAATAGACCAACTCGGCACTTGATGCTGGTTCACATCCCATCCACAACAGGGACCTCTTTTTAAGAGTGGCTCCTTTTCAGATTGGACTGGAATCATGCAGGGTTCCTGACCCTCCTTCAATTTCTACCTATATTCAGTATTTTTTCATAACGGATTTCTCTTGTGCCCCCTCGTGTCCACTGTGAAGCCAGACCAGTAAATGTTGTAAACAGAGAGTTCATGTTTAGACTCTTAAGGTTAATTGAAATTAACAGACTAAGGTTCTTCCGATTCAGTTTCTGGCCATCAGACCAACGCCACCCCCCCCCCCCCCCCCCCCCCCCCCACCCCCACCAGTGGTATGATACAGTCATCCATTTCTCAATCATTTTGTTTGACATTATGTTTTCAGAAAACATTTGGTTTAACCATTTACCCAACGTAACGGCCAAAACCCGTCAGCGCTATTCACAAAAATCGACAATTTTCATTATCTTTTTTATTTTTTCTCTCAAAAACATAGGTTATGACCCCTCTTTGGAACGAGCTCGTCAAGCTCGTTCCAAAGAGGGATCATAACTGATGTTTTTGAGATAAAAACAAATGAAAAAAATTAGTTATTCAAGAATTTTGTTTGCAAGTGTCGTCTGCTTTTCATGTTAGGTAAAGGGTTAAACTAAACCACCTGTTCAAGATGTTGAAGATTCCCATGATACGATTATCTCAACTCTATCACCATGCACATGTATTCAATATAACTGGATGACAATATTCATGACAAATTTCTCTCAACCAAAGCATTTATCAAACACCGATTGATCAAATCACTATTGCTGCGCAGATAAATGGCCGTTCAGATTTCATTATTTGTACAAATTCTGAAACACAAACATAGCATGTGGTTATGATCTTCAACTGTGATGAGCTTAGTGAAACCGTTCCAACGGGGGAGTGGGGGAATGAGCTGCCGCTTTTCTCTGCATTATGTAAAGGGTTAATCGTTTGACCCCATCCCCCCATCCCACGGAAAACTTTACCATCCCCATCCAAAGCTTGTTCAAACGAGGTGTTGGTTGAGGTACAGAAAATGGAAAAAAGAACAAAATGTTGGGGAATGGTGCTGCTTTGTTATAAGTGGTCCGGACCGGGTGTCACTGGACAGGTTTTCACTCCCGGTCCGGTCCACTATTTTACGTCGAGCCAGCTATAGAAAATTTATCGTGTATATATCCCAACATACAATTAGCAACTATGTATTAATGGGTTCAAGTGGTTGATAGTCGAATACATGATGCCACAAAAACATCACAATCGCATATATAGATGTCACGATCTCCATGCTGCACGTGTCAGCGATTCAGTTGAACGCGGGTGCTTTGATGTTGCCTACTTCCGACTTCTCGTTACTCGCGAGATTGCTGCAATACCCAAGTCTGCCAAAACAGATACCGGGGTGACTGCATGTGTCACACGAGCCTTTTCAAGGATCAAAGAGTAGAAATGATGTTTGGAGATTATTTTTATCTGCCAATCAAATTATAAATACCTGATTAGAACACGATCCCAGAGAACAATATTCCCAAGGACCTGGTCTATATCGGACTGGCCTCCTTGACAGGGTAGCGGACCATCCTGGGTGGTACTGTCAGATCCGCATAACTATTTGATATGTCCAGTCCATCAGAGTTTCGTGTGGGCCCTTCCTGCGGCCGAAATAAGTCCCCATTGCCAATAGTGTACATGCTATTACAATTCCCAATTTTTGGCACAAAACACTTGCCCCCAAACTTATACAACATAACCAGGTTACATAACCAGGTCGGAGATTTCCACCAAACCGGCTATTATAGCTCAATCGGACGAAAATAGTCCAATCGAGCTTTTTTAATGCAATAGAGTCGGTGCTTTTATCATAGAAGAGTGTCAGTACATGTGAATCGCCCAGAGTCGCAGCATGGAAAGTTGTAACGAAAAAACGGAGGTAAGAAAAATCATTTTTGTCAATTGAATAGTTTCCCTCAAAATCTAAGTTTTGTAAAAAAAGATGAATTAAATCACAAAATTGTGTATTCTCGAAATTAAGCAATTAATATGCTGAAATTTTCACACATTTACATGGTATTTACTTGATTTTTCTGCATAAATATAAAGTTTATGATATCCAGAAGCCATATTGCAAGTTCAAGGATAAATATTACCTTCCGGTGCAGACTGGCACGCTCATTTTAAAACCGCATGCTGTTTCATTCTGAAATTGTATGGCTTCCTGTAAAGACAAAAATAAAAGGTACCACTTGAAAAGCATTGCTGATAAACGTTCGAAAATGTGTATAATATTTGCATTTACTGTTATAGCATCGAGAAATAGTTTATTTTATTTGTATTTTGTTATAAAATTTTACCAAGAAATTCTTTTTGAAATGTCAATTTCAAGATGATGGTTTTGATTGATCCTGCACACGTAAGTCTAAGAAGTCATATATTATACTGATGTGAAGCATGTTATTTTGCCTTTCAGTAATTGTTATAAGAAAGGGACGTGACTATTAAAATAGCGGAAATATGAAAGTTTTGTCAATCATGTTATTCTATTTGTAAGTTATTTATCTTGCAGAATACTTCTGAAAACATCAAATTGTTTGATGGACAAAAATCTAAAAGTAACCCTTGTAAAAACTTTAAAAAACAGCCACAAAGATACAAGAAACACCACCAGGGAAAAATCAGCAAAGAGTATCAGGAAAACACCAAAAGAAATTCGACGCTCTACAAAAGGAAGAGGACATTTTTTAATAAGGTATAGCAAACCAAAACGACCCCCCACTGCTGGCGAAAAACGCTGTTAACTGTTCCATTAACATTACTAAAAATGGTGTATTACCATCTATATTTTCAGCCATCTCCCTTTCTCTCAAATTTTCCACCACTTCCTGTATCTCTTTGAAGAAGGAAATATATACAGCTTTTGTTGATAGTTTGATTTCCTTGTTCCACTGTTCTGAAAATTTGGACGCTTCATCAATGAAACCAGCATGTCTTAAAGTTTGAATAAGAGTTTCAATATTTGTCTGCAGTTGTGCTTTTGTTTTCCTCTGTAATGACTCACCGAGTTCCCTGTCAGTTTCGCTTACATAAATGGGGATGAAATTGCATGGCTTGCTGATGTCTCCAGAGTATTCACAATATTTGAAATATGCTTTTTGTCTGCTGATACAGTTTTCGTGAAAATTTACCAGGTTGATATCTAATTTGTTTCCAGATAAGGAAGTGTGTATTTTCCGAGAGAAGGTTTCATTCAAATATTGTGAAGACCTCAGAATTTTGCGCCATTTTAAAATTTCTTTACTGAGGTCAGTGTGCCTTAAAGTAGATGCCTTATGTTCTTCAGTGTTAATTTCATCCCCATCACTGTCCTCAAAACCAACGAGACCCCCGGTAACCATACTATAAATCTGAAAATAAATGCCCTAAAAGCACTATTAGTTCATAATAATAGTTCTCCAAATCATTATTGATTTCTAGGGAAAGGAACTGTCAAGCATTACCGGAGTTAGCGTTTATGCCCGAATGAAAACAGCAGCAAATCAAGAGTTCCATTGAGGAACAGAAGATTATTTGGAACAGTTTGGCGTAAGACCATACATTTCATTTTATATTTAAGAACATGTTTAATGCAATTGAGCACAAACATTCTGCTTGATGCCATGATGTTACAAATGAAAAGCACACACACATCATTACTATTGTGTGTAATAAATGTTAACCTCAACATTAATGAGGATAATTATTGATGCTTTTAAAATGGATACAAATTACATTATACTTAATGAAACAACAACTGATTATTTACATGTATGAAGTAACATGTGTTATTAACTTGTATTTAAGCACAATTAAAGAAGAATTATTCAAATGAATTTTGTTTTACATTTCAGCATACATCAACACCATCACCTACAACATCAACAAGTGCAGTTAATGAATCAACAATCATTAACACATCACCAAATGAACTTATCGAGTGCTCCCCAAGACGAAAAATTAAAAAATATGAAGAGAAAGAAATTCAAGTGCCCGACTGTGAACTTATTGGCCAAAATGTTTGCAGAAAATGTGGAATAGTATATGGCACCGAAAGTGACATTGGGAAGCAGTGGATTGGGTGTGACGAGAAAAAGTGTAACTGCTGGGTCCATCCCAATTGTTTCGGATTTGTGGCCACCAACAGGCAACTCCAAAATATAAAATGTTACTGCCCCCTACACATGAAATACAAATTGAAAACAATCAAATGGTTTATTGTTGAAAATAAAAACGCAGAAATGCCAGATAATTCAAATAGATTTGATTAGTATTGTGCATGTTGCGGTTTGCTTTAAACTATATTTGACGTGCATGTTGTAAATATCCCATCACCAGATTAAAAAAAATGTAATGGTTCATACCATTTCCATGGTATCAGCATTCCTGCATACCCGCGACCATCTTTCTTCTGTGGGATAGCCAGGTGGTAAGAACATTTTGATTCTTTTATTACTACCCTCCAGAATGAAGTCTCCGCCCTCTCCTTTATTGTAATGTCCAGAGCGTGACATTGACTGGTGCTGATGAAAGTAAGTTTTGACGATTTGCGGTGCTTTGCTTGTAGTGATGCGGTCTTCAAGTAGAATTTTTTGATAATTGGGCATGTTAAATCCATATACGAGAGATGGAAATTTGTATTTTGATGCTTCGATAATTTCTGGGTTTCTTCTTCTAACGAATGCACGGAACAGATGTAATGCAAATGGATATGTGAAGACGGAATCAATTAAAAAGGCTACATTTGGATTTTTTAACATTACTCAACCATTCAAAAAACCCTTCAGCTGTTGGTGTTTCATTATTTAACATCGCACCTCTGCAATATGGTAATAACAGTTCATCTGCTATTCCCAGAAACATTATTTCAAACATTTGCCATGCTTTGTGGTGATTGGTTGCGGCCTGACAATTGGAAAGTGCTTTTTGTGACTTGAACCCTAACATTTTAGCCATATCCACCAAAATAACGTCCCGGGGGAGTTTAAAAAGACATTTAATGTAATTAATTTCAATGTGTCCGAGACCTGGAACTAAAAGTAAATTTCCAAATTTCTTAAAAGGTAATGCCTCCCTTTGTGTAATTGTTGTGCTGTGATTTGTGTCAGCGTGTTTGGTAAAATTTGTTTCTCCGTCAATCTCGTCACTGCAAAGATTACATATAAATGTATTATTTATCAGTTTATTACATAAGACATAAGGTAATCCGTAACAGCCCAGCACTGTCCACTTTCTTTGTTGCAAAAGTGTTGTTTGAAGTTTTTCCAGTACCGCCCTTAATGAACTGAATGAACACGGGTTGAGCATTAGGGGCTCGCCTATATAGACATTAACCGCATGCGACGTTGAAGCTGCCTCTACAAAATCATAAGGGTCTTTATGTGATTGATCCGTTAGAAAATTGGCCTGTCCAGATTCATCGAAGGTGACCTCTGTACTTTGAGTTGGAATAATATTTTGAATATCTTCACTCTGGTCGATGTTATCGGACATTTTACCAAGAATGTTACTCTGTACCTTCGTAATTTCTTCAATTCCGCATTTGATGAATGTTAATCTTTCATTTCTAAAAATATCATATTTTTCATTGTCTTTAAAACTGTTTTCAAAACAAGCAAAGTTTTTAAAATCATGCCATTTATTTGGTAGAAACGATTCATCAGTTTGCATTGCACTGCCTTCATCAGGGCAAAAGTGAACTACAATTGTTGTAACACTTACTGGGGGGTTGTGTCAACTGAAACACGCCAGCACCTTGTAAGAACTTGGTTGTTATCAAAAAATGTTCTCAAATCAGTATTTGGTGGAGGTGTTAATATTATTCTTTTTTCCAATTAAACCAATTCAACACTGTTGTATAATTTCCACATGGATGGAGAGAGGAATTCAAGTCGCACACACTTTTACTGGAAGTTAAGAAGCACTGTATTAGGTTATTGGTAAACAATAGTACACCGATGAAGTTTAAATTTCTGGCGTGGTAAACCTGCTCTAATGATAACATTAATGATTTTATTTTTTTTACCTTTTCTGTCCCCTGCAAATCAACATTGGTAACTGCCGATAAAAAGCCAACTACGACTTCATTTCTGTTGTCTATCCAGTTCGAACAATAGGATGTTGTTAAATAATCACCATTTATTTCTCTATTAAATGTAGGATGAGAAGAATCATTATACACAACCATACTCTCATGTTTTCCAATTGCTTTGGCTAATCTTATTATGTCTTGCTGGAGGTATATTGTTTTCCAATTTGTAAATTATCTGATCGACGTCACATTGTGTAGATGTTTTTGCATGCTTTGGCTGTTGATGGTTGGCTTTTGATTGAAGAAGGTTGTGATCAGCATAAAAGGCACATGAAGTGCAAAGATATGTTGTATGTGGCCTAATGTCCCCTCTTTCTATCAGCTCGCGAATTATGTTTTTTGGAAATTTTTTGGAAGAGAGTTTATATACTTTGTAAGCAGTATTAGAACTGAAATCATCATGCTTATTGCAACCACACTTTGCTTCTATGGTACTGTAACCAGACCTACGAAAAGAAGAAGATATGTATTTTGGCACCTCTTAAAATGTGCAAAAAATAGTTGACATATCTGATTTTTTTATGATAGTACTTTTTGTATATTATTTGTTATTTATAAATTATTTTTGCAGTTGTCATCAACAGGCCCGAACATATTTAAATAGTATATGTCAGCTGTGACCAGTAAACTGATATAGTATTCTGGCTTGACCATTATACATCCTTCTGAATTAAATCTGTAACTTACGAAGCTCAGGCCTACGAAGAGTTTAAAATTGATTAAGTTGAAAATTATGATTCTGATAACCGTTTGACTACACATGGAAGGACGGACAACCAGAAAAGATTGCAGAGGCGTCCAAAGGATGGAATTTCTGCTGTAAACACCAGTTAAATTAATCAAAAATGCTTAATATAAGCGTAAACACAAATATTATTATGTTTCCCAACATTATTACCACTTTTTACAATTTTTCCCAGCGAGTTGGAATTATTCACTATTATTACCACTTTTGCGGGCGTTCCTAGCACATTAACAATGTTTTACCGGGCGTTGAAACCTCGTAATGTTCAACAAGTACAAGTCATGTGACGTGTTGGGCCGTTATTGACTATAACAGCCCAACACGTCAATAACAGCCCGACACGTCTAAATATAGACAATGACGTCACATCTCTCAGCCGATCAACAATATTTTTCCCAGATTTCCATTGGGATCGAAATTCAATTCGGATTTTTTTAATTAGTAAACACAATTAACACATTTGTTTCAAGTGTTTTCCTTTGTGTCACGGATAGATAATGTATCAAATATAGGAAGAGATACGCACAAAGTAAGTGATGACATCTTTGATGAATAAACTCCTTGCCAAAAGTTCGCATTTCGAAGATATATTTCATCATCTAACTTCCCAAACTTCGCCGTAGACTGATCAGACGATAATCATGTTACCCGGTTTGTTTGTCAACAAATCAGACGATAGTGTCGCTGTTTTTTAATTCTAAAATGTCAAACTTCAGTTATTTATCTTATTTCCCATATAATTTAATTGTAATGTACCCGATGTACGAAAGTGGCAATAATAGAAATAACATGACTTTGTAGGGCATTACAGTGTATCCACGGCTCAACAGAAATGGTTAACAGCCCTTGAGCTTATTAGCGGCCCTCGACTTCGTCGCGGGCCGTAAATAAACTCTTGGGCTGTTAACCATTTCTGTTGAGCCGTTAATACACTGTAATGCCCTTCAAAATCATGTTATTGTTATATAATCCTGCCTGTTTATAGTTAACCTTACCTAGAGATAAGCTTTACAGAACAACAACGTTCCTGCTCAAGTGACTTCAACGTTACCACAAACATGCTGGAAAAGAGAATTAAGGGATCATTTTGAGCGCCATACATTTCCCTATAGATATGATGGTACATATTCATTTAACGAATTTATCAATTTCAACCAATCAAAAGCCGAAAATATTTATCTGCATTTTCAATGATGGCCTCCAGTGTGAAGCGATGTTGACAAAGTCGAATGAAAACGAATGTTTTTGTGATAAAATAGGGTTTAAAAATACACTTACCAATATAAACAAATAAGTTGCAAAATGATTCGTCCTTCTCGCAAAAAAAACTGGACACTGAGAATTGTAATACCTGGTTGTGATCTGCAAAGAGAGTCGAGATGCTTCGAAATTTATATCTGCGATGATGCGTCTTTCCCGAATTTCCTTGCGCTACGATTTTTTTTTGACACACCACTCTCCTCTATTGTGTTCAAAAAGCTCGATTGGACTATTATAGCCCGATTGAGCCATAATAGCCCGTTTGGTGGAAATCCCCGACCTGATAACCATTGCGTGTATTTGATAGTTAATCCTAATAAACTGATACCCATCTTAACATGTATTCTCTCTGGAAAAAGGTCTCCAGGTGGATTCATTTTTGAATGACCAATTAAATAATTTCTCCAAGACCACGAAAAAGGCCCTTTTCCTAATTTACTTGGGTCAAATCCTGGACTGTACATGAAAACTGACGGAAAAAAGAAACGCAAGTTTAGTTTTGGTAATAGTCTAGTTTTTTTATCGGTAGACCAAATGTTGTAAAATGTGACACAAAGATACCTCAGTGTACTGTCTTAATAGTCTTTGGTCTAAATTCAGTCAACCATGAACACGTGTGACGCTGCACGCATTCAACAGATTTTTCGACAAAGCGTGCATCTGGGCCACTCCCACGAGCTATGGGCTTGAAGATCATACCAAATCGAAGTTTTGAACAGGGCACATCGCTTGCACAACATTAACTTTCAACTCGATTGAAAAGCAAAATGCCGCAAATGTTCGAAGTGGATAGGGGAGGGCTATTGCTCTAATTATTCAGGGCCAATCGCAAAGTCTCGTCGCCCGGCAATTTGGAGCCCATGAATCAACGACAGCTCATTTAGTTGGGCGTCTCAGAGCCACAGAAAGATTAGCTGACCGTCCGAGGAGCGGACGTCCACGCGTTACATCGCCACGTTAAGATAGAGGTATACGTCTCCTATCACCACCGTAACCGATTTCAGATGACGAGTCAGGTTGTTGGCACTCATGTACGAGTGTGTCTAAGAACAGTCAGGAATCGGTTGCGGGAGTTTAATTTAAAGCCACGACTTCCCTGCGTTGGTCCACAACTTACATCCAGGTGACTACAGGCCAGATGGACGACAAAGTTGCTATCGACGTTGAGGCGAGAGATATTCTGACGAGTGCGATAAGGAAAACGAGATTCAGGGGAGGGTCTTATGATTTGGAGGTGGGGGGGGGGGATTTCTCATGGTCTGCATACACCTCACGTTCCTCCACTTATCCATGCGCGTAACTTTACGTTGCAGCAGGATAATGCGAGGCCGCACGTTGCTAGGGTTTGTCGTGACTTCCTCAACCAAAACAATGTCCCAGTTCTCGATTGACCACCCTACAGTCCAGATTTGTCCCCGGTCGATCATTTTTGGGGCGAGCTGGACAGGAGGGTCAGGAAGCGAGTCAACGTCCCAAACAACGTTGCTCAGCTCACGCAGGATCTTCTTCGGGAGTTGATAACATGTCACAAAGGACCATAAACAACTTGATGGGGTGAATTGTAAGGAAAGTTAGAGCAGCGACAGCAGCCCGGGGTGGGCACACCAGCTGTTGGTTTTGATCAGGAAATGACGAATGACGTAGGGTACCCACGTTGGAACGTTATCCATGAAACACCGTCTGTGTCAATACAACAAAACTCGTCAATATTTAATCAGTAATGAATAAATAACATCAAAATCCAAACAATGGAGTCATCCATAACACATTAGAAATATTTACCACATTTGAACTTGTATGTCACATTGTATTGCTCCATCCGCATGTGATAATGCACAGAACATGTATGTATCACTGTATTTAGGAATATAACTAAACTTAAATATTTAGGGGGTACTGTGGCCTTGTGTTGTCCTGCAGATAGTTCGCGACCCCCCCCCCCCCCCCCCCAAATAAAACCCACACAATTAGCATGTCATCGAAACAGCTAATTTCCATTAAATAGTTTGTTTTTGGGGTTTGTTTTTTTTGGAGGGGGGGGGGGGTATAAGACCACTCCGCCCCCACAACCCCAACGATTTACAATCCAGCCTGTATCATACTCTCAACACCCACAAACAGAAAAAGTGCTTTCCCCCAACAAAGCCAAATCCAGATCGTAATTTCGACGACAGACGTCTCGAAAATTTTCGAACACGTCTGCCAAGAGCAGAACGTCGGTCTTCAGATAGAGATCGTGATAATCTCTCATGGTTTTCATATCGAATGATTTTCACACGTTTTTGGCGTGTTCGTAATTTTCGTCGGAAATGTCGGATTCGTATAATTTCGAATAAAAATCATCTTTCGAAGGTAGTGCAGCATCTTCAAATCTCTTTAGATCGTTCATGTAATTGTAAGGATAGACTCCTTTCCTCAACATGACATCTACTCGTTCTCCGAAATGTTCGCTCGTGATTTTAAATTTATCCTTGCTCATGTTATCGACTAATTTTTTCCAGAGCGGTCGACATGAATTTAAAAGTGTCGATGAAATGTATGCATCTACGAATGGATTTCATTTTTTCTTCCGACGTATTTCCCTCAATTTCTCTTTTCCTCTCCATGAGCTTCCATTTCGTGAAGGAGATGTATCTTTCTTCACTGTTCGCGATGCAATGTAATTCTTCGTGCGAGGTGCCGAGATTTTTCACGAACAGATGACTGTCGTAACCCGAGAGATTGTGAAACATCACCGGATAGAAAGCGGTGCCTCAATATTTTAAATTACACTTGCTGTGAGCCGGACTGCGATACAGACCCGTGTAATGATCGTGGTCTCTGACCTTCTTATTTTCCTCCGAATTCTCATCGAACGATTGTCTGCATATGTGACATTCAGTGGCTGTTATTTTCGTCTTGCTGCTCTCGCGTGATGATCATTTTTGCCGGAGTTTTGAATTTGTCGTATAACATTTGAATTTTCGATTCTAACTCTTCCACGAACCTTTGAGCCACGTCGTCGTCTTCGCGCTGTTTCGTGTTGCGAGTCGAAAGCGCATTTCACGTAAATGCAATAGTCCGAAGGTATGTGCTTTTGATATCTTTCGACGTAACTTTGAAGAGCGTTGGGTTGACAGAAACTCATTTTCACGGTGAAACATTCAAAATCGGTGTACACGACGAATGGTACTTTTAACCTTCTGTTGTGATTTTCAAACTTCACGATGGTGTTGGGTTTGGGCATTTCGACGGAGACACCTTGATTTTCGTTGCAATATTCCTGATGTTTCGCCAACGAGTCTTCGCTGTGAAACACGTTCATGCAGTTGCAACATAAAGATATCTTTCCGTTATGATTATTATTTTGTCTCGACAGTAATCGGCTCGGATGTTTAACCCAACAATAATGACAATTGTCACCATTCGAAATCGATAATAAAATAATCATCTTTTCTCTTCCGTGATACGAAGTCCATCTGAGAAGATAGATCTTTTGATTTTCGTCATCGTATCCCAGGATGTTCACCGCTACAGTGGGATTTTGAACCTCGAAATGTTCGATGTGTTTTAACTTTGTTGGAAAAGTCACTCCGTTCCAATCGAGATTTTTAGAAGTTTCCTCGTAACGAGAAACTCTATCGGTGTTTATTTCGACAGGGTATAAAGCGGAGGTGACTGCCCATTTAAAACACTGATCATCTTTATTTCTCACGTTGACCACAGCGTGTTTCTTAGCCAAGAAATACGGTAATTCCAAGTAGGAAGATCCTTTCAACGGTTCGTTTTTAGTCATGTGAATTTCGAGTTTCAACACCTCATCGAACGTCCAATTACTACCTTCATTTTGATAATTCGCGAGAGACGTCAACATCTTGTCTTTCATCTTTTCGAAAACGACCAATAGATCTGAACCTCGAAATACGGGTTCGACGTTAGATCTGAAATATGAATTTTTCACGATGCTCTCGCCGGACTTCACGTCGATTTTATTCATTATGCAATGGAGTATCATCTTAATTTTTAATCCCAAGTTCGTGTATTCGCGAAACAAATCCAATACTTTTTTCTTCACCCGTTCCATGAACAATTTCGGATCGACTTTCTTCGACGAGGGAAACACGTCGAAAGTTTTAAAAATGTCTTTGATCGCCCTCTCCCGTTCTACAGGTTTCGATTGGAATAGTTCCGCAACAAGTCGTCTTACATATTCTTCTCCTTTCTCTTCGTCAATTGCTCATTGAATTTCGCTCGATATATCTCGTTTGTCTTGAATCTGAAGTGCATCACTCGTTTTCGTTTTAGTTTTTCTTTTCTTTTTTTTGGAAACTTGATGTTTTTCAACGGCTTTTCGTTTAGTCGTCTTCTTATTTTTCACAACTGGTGCATCTTTTGACATCGTTGCTATCGACATTTCGTTTGCCTTTCTAGCGTTTTGCAAATATTCTTGTATGACTTCAATTTTTTTTGATTTAGTTCTATGCTTTCTGAAATCTGAAATTTGTAATAGATTACAAATCTCGTTTAACTGAGGTATGGTTTTCTCATTTAAATTTACCATTGTTTTATCTGTTTGCTTCATTTATAAGAATTTTTTTTTTTTTTGAATTTTGTATTAAATAATTTGTTAAAAAAGTTTTGCTTTTTTACTCTATATATATAATAGGAAAAAAAAAAGTTAAATTTTAAAATTCAATTTTTTTTAATACAAAATTTAAATAAACATTATTTGTAAGAATTCATAAAAAAACAAATAATCGATCATGACAACAACACCTAAAAGATGCGGACTGAAATTGAAACGAGACAAAAAGTATGAGAAATCCAGTTTTAATATCTATACATTACAACCACACGATCCCATCGAATTGAATGAGGTCGAGATGGTGGACTTAGAGCGCTACTACCACAAATATCGAATGTGTTTGAAAGTGAATGAAGCCGTGCTCGATTTGTTTTACGAGTACCAAAGCAAACTGTTGATTAATATCATCGTCGCTGAAGACAGAGAATTCGACAGGGGTGATTTATTGTTGTCCTATGGAAGTTACATATATCCAATAATCTCACCCGAACTCGTGAAGAAATCGGGTGGTGAGAGCGCATTCGCCTATGAAAAAAAACTCAAAAGAGTAAAGATGAACATTCATACCATTTTCGTATGTGGAAAAATGATGAATGTCAACTTGCTAATAATGGACTTGGAAATATAAACAATAGAGAGATTGAAATTAAAAAAATTTAACTTTTTATATATAAAGAGAAAAAAAAACTTTTACTAAAAAAATTTTACATTAAAGAAAATTAAAAATTAAAAAAACAACTTTTTTATATATATAAAGAGCAAAAAAAAATAACAAACTTTTTTTTTTAACAAATTATTATTTAAATACAAAATTTAAAATATACATTATTGCAAGAATTCGTAAAAACAAAAAAAACAAATAATCGATCATGAAGACAACAACACCTAAAAGCATGAAGACAACAACACCTAAAAGATGCGAATTGAAATTGAAACGAGTCGAAACGTATAAGAAATTCGGTCATAAAATCTATAGATTACAACGACACGATCCCATCGAATTGAACGATGTCGAGACGAAGGGCTTAGAGCACAAATACGAGAAATATAAGATGCCTCTGAAATTGGACGAAGCCGCGCTCGATTTGATTTACGAGTATCAAAGCAATCTGCAGAACATCGTCATCACCGAAGATAGAGAATTCGACAAGGACGATTTGTCATTGCCCTATGGAAATTACATATTTCCAAACATCTCATTCAAACTCATGAAGAAATTGGGTGGTGAGAGCGAGTTGACCGATGTAAAAAAACTCAAAAGAGTAAAGATAAATATTCAACACGTTTTCGAAAAAGGAGTAGACACGAGTGTCAACATGCTAATAACGGACTTGGAAATATAAACAATAGAGTGATTGATTTTTAGCGAAGAAAAAAATGAAAAAAAAAAAAAAGTAATGAGATCATCTTTAGATCTCATTTACTTTTTCTTTTTTTTTTTTCCTTCTTCTTCACTATCATCATGATATATTATAATAACGTTTCCCTTTCTCTCAAATTTCAGCATCGATTCTTCTTCTTTTCCTTTTTTTCTTTTTCTTTGTGATGTGATACGTTCATGGTAACATTTTTGTTTATCCGAATCATAATTATGAACGAATGTTGTGCATCTCTTGGTAACACTCTCTTCAGAAGGTAGTGGTGACCACGGAAAGCATCGTCTCATTCCCAACCGTATATCCCATGCTTTATCTATCTCTTTCTTCAGATATCCATCATTAGCGTCTAACCATTTTTTTATTTCTTCGCTCTCTGGCTTGTGATGTTCGTCATTATCGTAAAATTGTTTCTCCACCTTTTCATCCAGGTGATAAATTTGTTTCTCCACCTTTTCACCCATTTTAAATATATTATTTTATACTTTCTATGATTTTATATATTTTATATAATTTTATATTTATAATAACATATTCAAAATCGGTATGTTCTTAAATGGCGAATTCTCACCGATCAACAAACCCTTGCCGTTTCGCTTGACGTTCCATCCACTCTTCAGATAGAGACCGTTTCCTCTCAGAGAGTTACCACCTCTAACGGGTTCTAGATACAATCCTTTACCGCTGTCGTCCACGTGAATGCGACACACGGCTCCTCCCTTCTTCAAAAACAGTCCGTCGCCACCCATTAATTTCTCAACTCCCGAACTAGCGAGTCCTGTGAGAGCTCCCACGCTGAGAGTCTTTCCAAGAAAGGGTAGCACCTTTGCGGCAAAGGGTAATGCTTTTGAGGCGATTCCTGCCAATAGCAGTAGGAAACCGCCTTTCATTCTCAAATTGTATCTCAATTGAGCGGGACTCAATCTCAAATTGTATCTCAACTGAGCGGGACTCAATCTCACCGCCAACCCTCTTCCATCACGAATCACTTTCTCCATCCTTTTGATTTGACTTCTGGTCCAGGCGATCGAATTCTGTCCGCCTCTCGTCAGATCTTCGTGAGTAAATTTGAATCTCACCGCCTCGCCTCGAGTTGTTAACGCTCTCTTAAGTTTCTTCCTCTGTCCTGCAGATATGTTCACGTTTTTAACCACGTATTGTGGCATAATTCTGTTTTGTTTTGTTTTTTAAATATATTTACTTCAATTGTTTCTTGTTTAATAATTATATTAAAATAATTTTGTAAAAAATTAATATTACCGTTTATTTTATTTTTGTTATCTATATATATATATATAATATTTTTTTTGTTTGCTTTTTATATTTCTCTTATGTGAAATCGTATCGTCACTCTCTCTCCACGAAGATCTAACAGTTCACCATTTTGATCCGTCAATGTGGTTTTGAGACTATACAACGTGTCTAAAATCACTGGTAGATAAACTAAATTTCGAGGTCGCTCCACAATCTTATAACCCGGCGACACGTTTGGAAAGAGGGAATAGATCGTCGGCTGAGCGCTACCATTCATGTAGCTTCCGGCAATCACGTTCACGTTCACCAGAATGCTATTGACAGCGAGAATGTCGACCGTATTTTCAGATGCCGCATGGCCTTGATACATCTTTCGATCGAATCCCAACATCTTGCCTATAGAATCGTCCATGTTGAAATCCACACGAAAATTATCTTCCAAATCCAACATCGTCTGTAAGGTATTAGGATTGGGAGCGAGTCTGATCTTGTTGCTTCCCTTTCCATCCGTCTTCATTCGCTTCTGAATGTAATGGTTCAAATCGTCTATGTCGTAACTCCCTTTGGGAATTTGAATCTCCAACCAATCCACTCCGTTGGAATACTTGAACGAGTTATTCTTTTCGGTGACGTTGGGAAAGGAATAATACGTCTCCAGATTCACCAACGCCATCTCATAACTTTTCTCTCTGTTCAATTCGATGGAAGGTTCGAATTTCGTAGCGAATCGAGTCGAATTTCGTAGCGAATCGAGTCGAATCGCCACTCACCACGATTTGAATGGATTGTTTCGCAGCCGTATTCTCGGCTATCCGTTCTAACAATTCTCCATGTTGGAACATTGTATCTTAATTTTATTTTTTTTTTTTTTTTATTCAAAACTAATTATTTGAAGATTTATTTATTTTTCTAATTTTTTTTTATTTTCACGCTCTATCTTATTATTATCATCACCATCGGGAACATAAAACTTGTCGAATCCGCACCGATATTTTCCGCGATTAAATTCGCTCGTCAAATCGATCACGACGAAATTGTAAAGTCCACCATCCCAAACCCTCTTGCAGAATCTCCTGAATTCGACAGCGCTCATGTCGTTTGCGACGTGATCGCCATAGATGTGATTGAGATTCTTGAGATCTTGGTGAAAGAGACACAGAAAATTAGCGTTCTCCCTTATCGTCTGTCTGGGCAATCAAAAATAATTCTGCGACAGGTAGAAACAGTCCACGTTGCTGTGTCGACCCCTAACGTAATACGATTCGCATCGGTTCTGTCTCTCCAAAAGCAGATCGTCGAAAATCATGAGATTCTTATCTTCCGATTTCAGTTCCCTAGGATCCGGAACGTCGCTAGCGTTCTCATAAAATCGACACTCGACGTTCGAAGATGCATTTCTCTTCATCAGCTCCATCGCCGCGCCGTCCAAAATGGTAGAGAGCGGAGCTCCACACTTGTCGAATTCCTCCCTACTGTCAAAGATTCTGGCTATGACGTCCTTGGGCAATCTGCGATCCATGCACTCTCGAAGCAATCTGTATTCGGGTTGAAACAAGATCTTGCCAAACACGAACACTCTGTCGTAATCCAACCAGTCGGGTCGGGACAACAGATTCATCAACAGATTGGTCTTTCCACAATTCGATTTTCCCACTATCAAACCTCTTATGCTCTTGGGAAAGTACTCGTTATTCGACCTCTTGGTCGCGGCGTCGTTCCAAGACATATCTTTAATGTTCATCTTTTGTTTTTATTTTATTTTTTTTTTTGTCTGTTATTTTAGATTCTTTTCAAACACAAATATTTTATGTTTTTTCAAACTGTGTTTTTAATGTTGTTATTATTATTATTTTGTTTACATCGCACCGTCGCGAGTTCTCTTCAATCCGGATCCACTCGTCATTTTGGCTAAATCTTGTATGGGCACCACGGCATCCCTAAAATCTTTCCAACTTTTCGACGTTCGCTCTAACGCAGCTCGCTTCGCCGGCGGACTGATCAACGTGTCGATCAATGCGTCGGCTGCCCTCTTGCCAGCCACAGAAGCTATCCTACCACTGGCTTCGGAAGCGGCTTTCTTACCAGCATCCAAAGCCGTCTTCTTACCGACCTCAAATGCGGTCGATGCGAGTTTTCTACCCGCATTGCTCGTGAACGCTCGCATTATAGAATCGACGATGCCAGAACCGCCTTGAACGTAAGTCCTGACGTATCTCCTGTTCTTTATCACCAACATATTTTATTTTTTATGATATATTTTGTGTTTTTTGTTTTTTTTCACTGGTAAATCGTTTTGTCGTTTTTAAATACTTTTATTATTCTAGTGTAAGAATTTACTGTTTTATTTTTTTGTTTGTTTGTTTGTTTGTTTCTCTCTCTCTACTTATTATTATTATATTCACATCAATCCTTC